>JAWQUT010000300.1:930197-975444 GCA_033807755.1 Ellobium chinense | reverse complement strand
TAGATTGTTTGATTTATACTTAAACTAATTGCTGTTTGACTGTTTAATATTCGTCGGTGTTTCTGTTGTTGTTGGGAGCTTAATTTGGGACGGCGTAATGATGAATCTAAGCATTTTTGGAACATCAAAGCAAGTTAACAAGTTTGGACTAGAGGCGTGTTCACACAAGTCCCTTGCAAAGAACAGACACTGACAACGGGACCAATTTACACCTAAAGCTTTGCTTACTACAAAAAATAAAAGGTTAGATCTTTTGCACATCTGACATTTTATACCAGAATGTCGGCCAGAATGTCCGACAGCTCTTTAACCCAACTTCAACCCATTAGTGGTAGTGGGATACTCATATATGACCAGTTTTTGCAATCTGCAAATTTGAGGCTATGCCTGGACTTTGGTACCGTTATTGTAAATGGACTTTTTGTACTTGACACAAGGTTGACTTGTATCTCTGCAGCTAGCCCACTGATGCTCTAATGATAGACACATTTTTTTCTAAACACGGATCGACAATGTTTAGTAGGCCTACATTTCCTAAGCAGGATCCTTATTACTCACACTGTTCACATATACGAGGTCAGTCTAAAAAGTATCCGACCTTAGGCCGGGGAAGAAAGTCTGTACTTGGTAGAGTTCAGTTCCTAGTCCCCTTCGAAGTAGGTCGCTTTTGCCTCCACACACTTAGCCCAGCAATCTTTTCACTGCTCGAAGCATATTTAAAAGGCCTTATTTCTTACGGAACTCTCTGTGAATCCTAGTCATGGTGCCCCTTTAATTCTGCACCTCAATTATTGTCACAATAATTATAATATATGTAACAAAGACATCTCCTCATCTTATTTCTTTCTTGACAAATGCAAAATAGAATAGAATTTTGTCAAATGCTTGCATGGCAAAGAATGGTCAGTGGTGAAAAATAAAATGTACACTTATCACTCATCACATTAGCGATTCAGAAACAAGAAACAGCCATGTCTAACCGAGAGATGTGGCGTCTTAGGAGGAAAGGTCACATGTTAGAGTCTGTAAATTTTACAGGACAAAAGAAAGTTTGAATTTACTGTGACTTTACATGTTATTACTGCTTAAATTTTGTTCATTGACAAACACAGCAGATGAAGTGTTGTCGGGGGAAGTCAAAACAGTTGAAAATATCCAGTTTTATCATCCAGGGACCTTTTGCGTAATTTTGTATAACTATGCGCAGCTGTGGTGTCTAAGAGACTCGCCCGGACTTCAATCATAGTTCCTGAAGTTACCACTAGAGCGCAGAGATTGACGGTCCAGTAACATGGAAACAAAAACAAACAAACAACAACAACAAAAAAAAAAACAACACTCAAAGCCTGTGCGACAAAAGAACGCATATAATGTGAGAGGAAGCGTCTTGAATAATAATTGTTTAAATTTTGTTGCCTCTGACAAAAGAACGGAGACTAGAAACTGTGTTCCTCGGTCATCCATGGTTTACTCTCTTGTCACCCAGACGTGCAAAACGAACTGTTTTAGAGGCCATTTGAGAAATCTTGCACTTTTACAAGGGATTATTTTGCCATTGATCATTATTTTTCACTTATGCAACATGACTAAAATAGTCGTCCAGTGTAAATTATAAGACATGAAATGAAAATCTTTCCACATATTTTGGTTCAGCTATCGTGAAGTTGTTAATGTTTCAAGTCTGATAGATGCAGTCACAATTTTCTGGTAAGTTTGCACAGTTTTCTGACATGCGATACATCTAATGTGAGTGTAAGGGGTTTAGAAATTTGAAGCTCATATTGAAATATTTTAAAATATGATAGCTTTGTTTAGTTGCCTGATTGTTGTAACTGTTATTTTCACGTACAATATTATAGTTAATCTCCTTTGAATTTTTCTTATCATAACATTTCTTCAGATGTTGACTTGTGTCAAAAGAGCCAGTGTAGTGGTGGTTGTATGGAAACGAACGGAAACACAAGCTTTATATGCCTATGTAACCCGGGACAGAAGCTGGCTAGTGATGGAATTAACTGTGTTGGTAAGAGGAAAATGGGTGGGAGAGTGAAGAAAAGAGAAATGAACTAAGAGGTTGTTTTATGTTTTAATTGATGATCTTGTCATTATCTCACAACTTACACCAGATTGTTTAACATCCAGCATTACATAAAACTTCCACTTAACAGTGTCGTGTACAAATGTACAAACACATTTACGTGGATAAACAATTTCACAGTTTGCTCAATCTGTGCATTTTAGTAGGGTTACATACCTATATCCTTCACACTGTCAGTTCCACAATTTTGAATTTGGCTGCTTTCTTTCCCCTTCCCACCCGCCGAACTTCCTGCTACATGGTGAAAGTTGCTACAGCACCACAACTCAGTTAAACTGATTTTTGGCTAGTTTTTATATACTAGTGTGGTGTCAAAATGATTGCCTGATGTCAGGGGATTCATTGCACCACAAGAATTAAAACATCTGAAAAACAAGAAACTAGAGTTACAAACGCAAGAAAACCTTAGAGCAAAGTTTTGGATTGTGTGTAAGAAAAAAATATAAGTATTATTGCTAGGCAAACTGGCGTGAACTTTTTCACACAGCGAATAACATCCACTTCCCACAACTATAAAAGCAGCCTCAGTTTTCAAACTTTTTATGGAGAATTCTTTCTATGGTGCTACATTTGTCTTTTTCAGACTGTATGGAGGGCATGTGGGGAGTGAACTGCGCTGAGCCATGCATATGTGAACCAAATAATACCCAGTCTTGTAACAAAGTCAATGGATCTTGTACCTGCATGAATGGGTGGACAGGAAAAAGTTGCACCACAGGTATAAATCACTGGGACATTTTCTTCATCAAAATTTTCGGAACAATCATGCTACAGTGCCCGTCACGTTTGTCCGCACGCTGAGCTGTATCAAATGCCGACAACTCTGCCCGAGCAACAAGCGCTCGACCACATTTGCCTCCTATAGAATCAGGATGTTATTACATGCAAAAGCATCAAGCCAAAAAAACGAGTTTTCTTAAACATGACACTAAAATTGCTCTCTTTGGCATTATAATTGTATAGATGTGTTATATCTTGTGCTATAAAAAATATATATATTGTCTTTCATTATAATTTAAGTTAACTGTCTGCGATAGAGGAGAATATTTCTTGTAATTAGAAGCCGTTTCATGCAGCCTTACATACTTCTACCAAAATGCCATTCAAGGCCTCTAAAAGCAGATAGAACTGTTTTTTTAGATATGAAACAAGAAATGCTCCGCTGCCAAATATTTCGCAGAATCGCCCAGCATTAAATTTCCCCGAAAAATGGCCGAACATTCCGAAGTGTAACGCGTTCATACTATGATCAAAATGAAGCAACGTTTAACACACAGTCCTGCTTGTTCACTAGATCGAAATAGAGGGAGTGATACTGTGTAGCAGTGCAGCAAATTTTCTGCCCTTAGGTTTGTTCAATGTGTGGATCCATTTTGCATCAAATTTGGCTGCATAGGAGTTCTAACGTTGTGTCCATCAGGTATGATGTAGGATTATCGTTCTGCATTGTCATCCACGAGTGCAATTGAAAATTGTGACAGAATCTACATGGGTAGCAAGCTGGTCACAAGCAGACGTAAAAAAATCATTTATGTTCATAGGCCTTAATTAATATAATAATACTGGGCGTATCAGTGTTTAATTTGGTTGGCTGCCAAGGAATAATTCTATGCAGCAAATTGTTTAGACTAACTTAGTAGGGCTGAACAGAGGTGACTCTTACAAAATTGTTACAGTCGACTGTTTTGTAAAGCATGTGTATCTTTTGCTTTTATTATAGAAGATGCATTAATAATGGCATCATAAAATGCCATGTTTTCTGTTTCAGCCTTTCGCATTATGATATTCAAGACATTCCATATATCTACTCTGTGTCCTGTACAAGCAGCCTCGCTGAATCATTATCCCATCTAACCGTTGGGTTTTGTCAGTTTCCACAGAGGCTAGTTTCTCCAATTCCCTATGATCATTCCATGTTTCATCGCTCATTTTCCATAACATTCCTCATCATCATTGCGCAGGAGCTGTTGCAAATATACAGCCTTTACTTTGTCATTTGTATTTAGTGCCAGTGAATTTAACTTTTTCATGGTTGAAAGCAGCGTAATGAACAAGAGTCAGACTGTTCTTTGCTCATCAATATACCCCTAGATGATTTTGCAAATCTATATCTGCTTTATCAGACACACAGACAGGCAAGCACGCAGGCACAGAGAGAGAGAGAGAAAGAGACTGAGAGAGAGAGAGAGAGAAAGAGAGAGAGAGAGAGAGAGAGAGNGAGAGAGAGAGAGAGAGAGAGAGAGAGAGAGAGAGAGAGAGAGAGAGGAGAATAGAAAAGAAGAGAAAACGAAAAGAAAGAATCGAAAGGAACAGGAAAAAGAAAAGGAAAGAATATAAAAGAATGAATAAAAAAAAGGTTTGAATGTAGATTATCAGATGTAAATAAACAAAAGGAAACCCAGGAAAACAAAATACTTAATAGATAGGTGATAACGATTACAAGAAACAAAACAATTTATTGTGCCCATTAAATTAAGTTTAAAACAGCATTCCCCATAAGCCACGCAAGGATCAGTGAACTGATCGATATCGAAATACTAAACAGCTTTCTTTGACCCTTTCCACTAATATGTCTACTTTTGGTGTGGACTATCTAGCAGTAGACTAGCTTCATCTCCAGTTTCAGCTGCATGTTTGAAGGATGATGAGGTTCTTCTGCGGCTTTCATATGTGAACATTCTACTTATGCGCAATTTACCGGATGGTTCTTTATTACTGAATCTTGAAATTGAGCAAGACTTTTTTTTTTGACCACCCGAACATTGTAAACACAGGATTGTGTAGACAAAACAGCTGGAAGAATGTCAGGGTCAGCACGATAACACGCTATTCCAGTCAGAAGTTTAACCCCTTTGCTATGTCTTGTTTTTTATTAGCGCCTATGTTACCAAGTTATCACAAGCTCTTTAGCCTGAGCATATGTTTGTTTGAGTTCGCGTTTTACCGCACTTCAGCACGATTAGGGCTACACTGCAACCCCATATCTAGGAATAGTTCATTACATAGGTAATAAAATACACGAGTATGTCGGAATGCTATTTCCAGGACGCACATGTACGCCCAAAAGCTGTTTGGACCAAACATTCTTGTACGTAGCGAAGAAGTTACTCTGAAATCATGCTAAAGTTAATCTAAACATGCTGAAATATTTGACATCAAAGTAGAAAAAAATCCAGTCATATTTTTGAGGAGATAAGGGGGCCTTAGCTGTAATCTAATAACACAATTTCAGATTTTTGAATTTTTTTTTTGGCACTGCCTTGAAAATTTTTTCTTTTTCAGTAATATCCTGAATGTTCACACTTTTGTTTGATCTGCAATTTTGTCCACAGACTTGTCTACAACAGTTCAAGGTGTGGGCTACAGCACAACTGGAGGGTAATGAAACAATGTTACCTGAAAATGCAGATTATATTGAACTTCTGTCATGTAGGCTTAAGGCTTAAATGATATGACATGGGTACTACAAATGTATTAAGTATCAAACTGCTTTATCCTAAAGCAGGTGGGGGTGAAATGCTCAAAACAATGCTACCAAGAAAAAAAAAACTGTCGCAGACAGCCTCATGAAATTACCAAATTATAGCAAGCTATTTTTCTTCAGGTTTTTGTCACGTTATCCCCTTTTTGAAACACGAACATTAGGACTTTTTCTAAAATTGTCATTTATGCATTAAAAACGCAGTATCATATATCAAAGACGCGTTTTGTTTCCTTAGCAATGCACCAAGTGTGTAATATATTTTTGCTGTTATAGTCAAAATGCAGTAATCTGGTCTAAATGTCCCACTTTTAATGAGCAAGGGAGAGTTCGATGCCTTTTCTTTCTAGCAAATATCAGAGACTGTGCATACGAAATATGCAATGAAAGCAACATGGCGTTTCCTCAGCACTTCGCAGAATTGTGATATATATCAATTGGATGTTAGGGAATCTGCTCTTGCGGTCTCTAAGAAGCAGATTACTACATAACCAAATATTCTATTCTTACAGTTTAAATCAGTCTACAACAGATCAATATTTTGATTACAGTTCAACAGAAAGGTGAGGAAAACGTTGTTATTGGGAAGTGAACTTCTGTTCCTGAAGAAAGTGGAATGGCACTGACAGCTTGACTCTCCCAAGCCACGACAGTGTTTTAAACTTGAAGTGGAACCAGCCGTCCAATCAACAGATACGCTATATAACACGGATGGAACCCGAAAGAACGTTATTTTCCCCGTCTTTTAGGACATAAAAATCAACTGGTGAAAACTGATGATCAAAGTGGTTGCATAAAAAATACTGTGTTACATATGTATACAGCCACAGCAACTAGTGTTTCCTGAACTGTCGACATATGTTTCCGCCGTGAAGAATGTATTTTGGAAGAGTCTTAAAGGTCTAATGTGGTCTGAATATGATGTCTGATATGCGAACTGGTGGTGTAGGAATACTTATTTCAGTTCAAGTCAGCTTACCACAGGTCAAATTCTTGATTACAGTTGAACAGAGAGGCGAGGAAAACATTTTTCTAGGAAGTTAAACTTTCCTTTTCCAAGAAAGTGGAGTGGCATTTGCAGTTTGATTCTCCCAAGTTGTTATAGAGGAAAAGACTAGCAGTATATAATAATAAACACAAGCACTACATAATATTATGCTGACTCGGAAAGTCTCGTGCTGAATATTTCTAGAATAACGTTCTTCGCTAACGTTTCTTACGAATGGAAACCCTTTCAATGAATACAAAATTAATGTTTTGAAGATGGCTATCTTTCCCCTTGGACTTCAAAGGAAGTATCAAAGAATGGAAGATCATCAGCAACCTATCGATAATTGCGATAAGCCTGCGGGAATGTTGGGAAAAGAAGTTAAGTGTGTTTTCTTCCTAGGAAAAATTGTCGTTTAGAAAACTTGTCAGCCATTAAAAGTGCACGTCATACAGCTGTAGCAATGCAGTTTCCTCAGCATTTGGCATAAGGTCTGCTATATGTTTACTCTAAGAGATGTTTATTGACAGACAGTCTTAAAGGAATAGTCTGTTCTGAAGATCATCACACCTCTAATAAGCAAATTAGTGCTACAGGAAATTTCCTATTTTTTTCAGTAAAAAACAGCTTTCCACAGATCAACCTCTTGATTACAGTTCAACGGAAAGGTGAGGAAAACAAGTGTTCTAGAGAATAAAACTCTGCTTTCTAAAGAATGGTAAATGGCACTTGTAGTTCTGCTCTCACAAGTGGCAATAAATGATAGGATTAAAGTGGTCTAACATGAAACAAAAGGCGTATTAGAAGTGCCCTACTGAAATTCATGTCTTGTTAAATTTCAAGAAGAATGAAGACCCTTTTAATAAATACTCTTTAATCATTGCTTAGAACATAGCCATTCTTTATTCTGGTTGTCGATGGGCTATCATAGAATTGAGTACCAATTACTTTTTGTCACATCTCGCCCTACGCTCCCCCCCCCCCTTTTTCTCCCATTCAACACATAGAATAAATCTAGTTTAGCATTATTTTGGATGACAAAAGTCTCAAGAGCTTGCTAGTCTCAAGAGCTTGTCGGCCCTTAAGAACTCGAAAAACAAATTCAAATGTAAATAACATTAATAGCCCTCTCGTCTTAGTAAAAAAAAAATTACTTGAGATAAGGTGGAGCCGTGCATAACAAGCACAAAGTAGCATTACTTCCGCATTCCGCACAATGTCTGATATGTTTGCTCTTGGGAATGCAACACGATAGAGGAATAGTCTAGTCTGGTATTCTGACCTTAAATAAACAATTCAGGATCATATGTGCTATATTTACAGCTCACGTCAAGATACAACAGATCTACCTTTGGATTATAGCTCAACAGGCAGGTGAGGAAACCAGTCTAGCTGGGAAGCGAAGCTTCTCTGCTCCCTGCAGAAGTTATAATGGCATTGACAACTTCACCCTCTGAAGCCACAACAGAGTTTGAGGTTCACGATGTTGCAGCATCAACCGAGATAAATGAGATAAATTGAGCAATTCTATGATGTCAGGAAGTCAGCTGCCCAAAGATTTCTGAGATTGATTTTTTGTTTTTTTGCTAAATTGCGAGATGACTGGGAACCCTTAGAATAATATTAAACTACTGTCCTCATTATAACCTGGTCATCAGTGGAAGTAATATAGAATGAAAGAAAGACATCGGACTCCTCTTGTCTCGCTCCGTCCCCAAAATAAACTGGAAGAAATATATTGGCACTGCAAGTTTGAATGATTCGCTTGTATTAAGATTAAAAACAGGTAGGATGTTGGAGGCAAAATGGCTCTAACCTCATTGACTATTAGCATTCTTCACCTCCTCTTAGCATCTTTATATAACATATTTTATTTACCAGTTGTATTGTAAAATATGTGATGTGAAACTAAGCGAAGATCTCTAATCAGCAAAGGCCTTTTGACTGCAGAAATATTGTACTATAATGTAAAATGTAATATTTCTTCTGCATTCATAAAATTGTTAATGAACTGTGATAGCATTATTAATGATAAATATGCGTACATGAAGGATGCAGAATCGTGGTCAGATATCGGTACACAGGACATGTAAATCCTAAAGTAGACTTTGTTTCTCTCACAGACCAGATCAGTCACCTGTTCAAGCTCAGGGCCAAAATACAACAGAAATGTAAAGACAAATGTCTTCTTTTGGGTGAACAGGAAATATCATTTACGATTTTGATGCTGATACTATATTTTTGTTGTATCTTATAAAATATTACTTTCAAGTCCTCTGAAATAAAATGCTGCCACTTTATGTTGCAGCACAACTGTGTTGTACAATGTGTGACATAAAACGATGTTGATACAAGGGAAGTGGCTTCATATACCAGCCAACATACAATAAACAGCACGAACTCTAATAAAGCTTCTAAACCATCAGGCTTATAGCACTGAAACTGATACGTTTTACAATAGCACTGAAACTGATACGTTTTACAATTGGTGTCCCTATTTTTGACATACTATGAGTTTAAAAAAGTCTAGACCTCTGTATGTTGGATATTGAAAATATAATTTTTAAAAGCCCAATATAAATAATTATTTTATGGATAGAAATCCATAATCCCCGAGCAATATGTATGTACATTGTCTGAAGACTCTGCAGGAGACAAACATAATGGTTTTAAAGCCTTTCAATTACCAGCCTTATCACCCTTAAATTTATTCAGAATACCATGTCAAGGTGCAAAGCTCACTCAGAGTTAATAAGGATGTCACAAAGAATATTTTGAGGCAATAATCGTATGCACATAAAATCGCAAGAAACCGTTTTCTCGAAGAAATTGAATGTATGAGAGTGGACGACGCGGTAAAAGTTTGTATAAATGTATGCCTTTTATTGAGCATAAATAAGAACTAAAATGTGGAGCTCACAGATCAAGCGCATTTGCAACATATCCACACCAAGGCATCAAAACAACAGATGGGTAAGGATAAAATGTTAGTGGGAAACAAGCCCACACAATGAAGTCTGACACTGTTCACTTTTGCATTGCTGATTAAAGTTAAGATGCACTTAATTGCTGATTAAAGTTAAGATGCACTTAATTGCTGATTAAAGTTAAGATACTGTGCATTGTTCAGTAAAGTTAAGATGTACACAACTTTTAAAAGCGATAATATGTTGCACGTTTAAGAAACAGCCACTGGCAAAGCATAAGTGTCGTTCCCTAAACATGTAATTAATTATTATAGCTTAAGCTACATACGCCTTCAAAAAATGTCCACTTTTCATTCCAAATTACAGAGCATTACTGCAGTGCTTACTGCTCGTTTCTAATTAAGTACAATTTGTGTGAAAACTTGCGCACTAAATCACTGAATATCGCATTATGTGATGATCTTAAGAAGACGTTATATCAAAATACCATCGTTACTTCATCACAATTAGTACAGATGTATTTAAGACACATTAATGTATATCACTATAGAAGCGTTTTATTCTTCTAGTTTGTGTCACTTTGAGAGACAGTTCTTTCCTGAGTCCGTAATATAATATTAACTTATTCTTGACACATACGACATACTTCTATATTAAATCTGGTGGTGAAGTAATAATTGTATTTTGAGAAAAATTTATAAGATCTGGATACTTTCTATTTATTTTCTTTTAACATGACAAACACATCTATATCAGTACAAGGGCTATTCTACAATATAACAGGAAAGTAAGGAAACAAAAAGCCGATTATTAGCCTCTATGTCTGTTGAACATGTTATCGCAATACATTCATGTATCTGATATTTACTTTAAAAGATATTGCATTCTTTCCATTTTTTCGACGTACAAATAGAACTTTGATTGTTCAAGTACCACCCTTCAAAACAACAGAAAGGTAAAGAACATAAACACACTGGTTCACGAGCTTTTGCCTGTTGCAGAAGTTTAGATAGTATAAACAGTTGATGGTACTGTATATTATAGTCTTGTTACATTTTAGGGCACACATTTTTTATCTATTATTTCAACAGGACAAGTAGATCTACGACAGCTTCAAACGGTACTGCAGCAAGGTAAGAAAATAACAAGCTAGACTGCGAGCCTTTACCTGTGAGACAAGTTGTTACCATGATATTTGATTCTTTTATCATTTAGTATAATGTGGCATGATAACTATTTTTTAAAACTGTTAAAACAATAATAGATAATACATCTTCCTCGCAACTGAAATAATTGATGATAACTCACTAGCACATGAAGGCGTGACTGACCATTTGACTGCTGCTTGTGTACACTTTCTTGCCTATGACTATGCAAGTATAAATTGAGATGTGAACATGAGGTTTTGGCAGAGAAAAAGAATGTCATGGTTGAGCCATTAATTTGACTCTGCGTGGTTACTTGTAACAGCAAGGAAAATGAAAGTTCTGCATTGACACTAGCCCAAATTGAGAGTCCACATTGCCATATTTGCAACTGTGGTGATGCAAGGGATCAACTCAAGATCATTAGGAGTGCCTTGATCAAGATATGGCATGGAAAGAGAGGGCAGAAAGAGGGCAAAGTGATTATGAATCTGCCTAATTTCAACCATGTCGTCCATATCTACTCACAATGTGTAATATTATGTGTTGAAGTTATGATAATAAAAAAAATTAATAATAAGTCTTGTATCCAAGTTAATGTCAGCTCATGTGATTTCACTTTAGAACTTTCTCAATGCCCTATCATTAACAGGCTGTGACTCTTCAAAACGTGAACTTCTCTTTGGGTGAAGCTAGAAAGTCTAAAAAATAAGGGCTTCCTAACGACTAATTTGCCATGACTTATATTACAATTCACCTTAACCTTTCAATTGGAGTGCTTTTATGCAAAGACATGTATCACCTTCGTCAGTTTAACACAGGTGGCTTGAAATATACGTTGTCAAATTACAAAGACACGAACAGAGCATAATATCATTAGATAAAACAATGCCTCATACATTCTCAAAAAGGCGATGTCTTGTTCACGGCTAATGCATGTTTAATAATTTTTAAAATGCAAATTTCCAGGTTACTATCAAGTGATTTTGTTTGTTTGTTTGTTTGTTTTTATTTACAAATAAATGATGCACGCTCCTCCTCTCCTCCGCACACATTATATTAATAAATAATAAAGATGACAAACACTAATTGTAGAGACAGACCCTGTTGTGAAGACTTGGGAGGGCAACTGAGCAGTTATGAAAGTGATATAGGTAGAAAAACGTTGTTTTCAATAAGCGATAACAGGAATAACAGTGATGATTACAAGTCTAATAGTGGGGAAGATCTTGAGACAGAAACACTGATCTAGCTATTAATCGGGGCGTGATTACCCCGAGAACCTATCTCTCGTCTTGTTTACCTTAAAATACTAAACCACTACAGTCTCCAAATCAAATTTAACCCGACTGCAGTCAATGCATGGAGGGTTACAGAGTTAAGTAGCTAACTATGGGTTTTCTCCAATCATACTTTCTGTGTATTTCACTCTGTTGTCTTTAATTAGTTGGGATGTTTTTTCCTGTCCTCAGACCTCCAGAGAATGGTGGTATGTATCATAATTATGGTGTAGTAATACTCACTCTGCAAACACAAAGAGAAGCTAGTTCTCAGAAACATTAATACCCATATCGGGTTTGTCTTGGCTCACCTCATAACATATAAAATATGCAGGTTCTTGGTAACTATTAGATGGGCAAATCACTTCTTTTGTTCAAGCCAATTAATCCGCTAATATATAAAACCACCCTTATTTGGGGCCTTGCCGGATGCCAGTCAGTGTCAGGGTGTAGAAATATGTAAAATGATCTGTGATCTAAATAAAGCGTCCAATTTTAAAGTGTCAGGTACAATTTGAGCCTTCTAGATACAAAAAATAAAGTGTGTAGCCCAAGGTAGCCTATTAGCGCGCGGTCAAAACCAGCCCAATGAAAAAACGTGGGACCGAATCAGAATNAATGTTGGTAAATTACTTATTTCCCTTGTTCTACATGGTATTTTCGTTATACCGCCATTCTCGTTATACCGCCATTTTTCTGTTTGTCCCTTACTTGGCGGTATAACGAGGTTTCAGTGTATATAAAAATCACCCATATTTGGGGCCCTGCCGGATGCCAGTCAGTGTCAGGGTGTAGAAATATGTAAAATGATATGTGATCTGAATAAAGCATCCAATTTTAAAGTTTCAGGTACAATTTGAGCCTTCTAGATACAAAAATAAAGTTTATAGCCCTAAGTAGCAGCCTATTAGCGCGCGCTCAAAACCAGCACAACGGAAAAACGTTGGACCAAATCAGAATTTTGAACGTTGACTCCCCCCTCCCCCTTTTTTCGTGTTTGTCTTCCCTTAAAAGATTGGGCAAAAGAAGCACTTTAACCTCCATGGGAGAAATTTTCCGAAATCTTAGTGGTATTTGTAGAATAACATAAAATGTTAATAAAGCTGAAAGAAGAAAAAAAAAACAACAACAATAGGTTACAATTGACTCCACTTAACCGCAGGAACGCAGAAAAACTACTTGCCTAGTTCATGAAGGTCGCGTCTTTTTTCAGATTTTGAGTTGGTTTGATAATTCACTGAGCTAGAGACCAGATTGCCAATGAAAGTGAATTTGAGTACCTAACTTAATGAATGTAAAAAAACCTGGCTATCGGGCAAGGGAGGTAACTCGGAAAAATGTTTTTTCTCGGTTAAAAATATAATCCAGCCAGAATACTCCGCAAGGTTACATTCTGGCTGTGCAGCCGGTACTAACTCTAGTATTTGATTTGAATCTTTCCACCACTGAGCTTTCCATTTACTATCAGTGAGAAGTTTCGATTATTCAGAGTAAGTTGCAATAATAATTCTCAAGTGACTTCTCTATTGAAACAAATTCTGCTTCCTGATTAAAAGCGATTAAGCGGAAGTTACGATGAAGCGGTAGGTGAAAAAGGGAACTGGCTGTACTTATCTGGCATGTAACCGAGCTAACTAGAGCCAACTGTAGACAATTACGCGACAGAATGTAATTTTATTGGGATATTAATGCATAAGTTTATATTTCTTGTGGAGATACCAGTTAGTGTCAGATTCTGTGGTAATGGCTTACTATTAGCTCCAGCAGTAAGTTGTAAAATCGTTATGCGTACTCACTCTAAATCTATAGCTTGCAAGAAAACAGTGATCCTATTTTGTGCAAGGGCAAGCTTTTGAAAGTTAACTTGTCCTGTGCTCATGGAGCTATATTTGCCAGGTGTCCGCCTCAATACGGTGGGCGCTACATAACTTGCACAGAGTGGAGATAATTTTATTTCTGGCTGTTGTGATTTTATGAGCCATGTCATGGTTTCCACGGTAACGTTCATACACCGTCGTTCAAATTGCTCATAGGGGAAAGGACCAAATAAAGCGATTGTCTAAAATCTATAATCATATAATTCAAAATTAAACGATTTTATAATGTTTAATAGGAATTACACTAACTATTTTCGAAGGGAGGAGTAATAAGCAGTGTAATATTATATTATAATCAGGTACAATGAACCTGTAACGGTGTGGTTGATCTTGGAGATAAATGTGGCAGCTTATTTTTTTCTTTATTCGATATTTTCAGACTAATTATACAATCTCTTTATCATTGTTTTCTCTGTGTTATTCTACTCATGCCTGTATGAATGTAGTATAATGTAAATGTATAATGTATAATGTAAATAGGATTCGGCTAAACTCCTCAGTGTCTATTCCTGCCTAAATAATCTTCATTATTTTCACTTTCAGAGTTGTCACTGTAATCTGATAATTCAAAGTATGTGGCAAGCCACATTTGTTTGTTTGGTTGTAGGTGGGTTTGTCCAGTATAGAAATTCCCGTCATTCTGAGTATGTGTCTCAGATTTTGCAAGAGATCCTGAAATGCTGACGGAGGAAACGTAAGGATATGTAATGTTGGTCCCAGGTAGTCCCGTGGGATTCAGGGAATTTAGGAAGGCCTTTCCGTCCTTGACCAAGAGAATGAGTTATGCAACTGGCGAAAGGCCGGGCAAGTTCTGTTTGTATATGTTAACAAAGTCGCAAGCAGTATTTTCATGTTTGTCAATTGCTAATCGAGTGTATAACATTACAACTAGAGTCGCAAAGTTGGCACTATGAAGCCAAATTCCACGATATGCCTGCTCAAAAGTCATTTTGCTGTAAGAAGGGTAGTATATTAAATATGTGTAGATGTGGACGCGTCAGTCTTTCTCTGTGTGGGTGTGTGGTGTGTGTGTGTGTGTGTGTGTGTGTGTGTGTGTGGGTGTGGGTGTGGGTGTGTGGGTGTGTGTGTTTTCTCTGAAAAATTATAGATCTACCCGCAGATTTGCGGGTTCACCAGTAAATTTATGTTTTTTTCGAGACAACATTGTAGTATTATTTCCGTCGTAACTTCTTTTATGTCCACGAAAACATTTTAATTTCTTTTCGACTGCATTTTGATTATGATCTGCTGTCCATTTCACTTTCAGATGACGATAGCTTGTTCTTGGGTCTGTGGATAGGCCTTCCTCTGTTTGCTCTGTTGTGTGGTGTTGGTGGTGTTATTGGATATTTCTTGGTTAAGACGCGAAGAAAACTTGCCAAAGCCAACGACACGGCCTTGGAGAGACTGAGGGAAAAAAGCACTAAGCACGTTACCGGGTATGAAAGGCTTGTTGGAAGTGTGAGGGGGCAGTGAGCTGCTAAAGAAGAGAATTATTTTAATGACTGGTAACTTTCTCTCTCGCTCCTGTCTGTAGGCCTAAGAGAGAGAGGGGGAGGGAGAGAGGGAGAGAGAGANTCTCTCTCGCTCCTGTCTGTAGGCCTAAGAGAGAGAGAGAGAGAGAGAGAGAGAGAGAGAGAGAGAGAGAGAGAGAGAGAGGGTCAAGGAAAGAACATGCTGTACATGATTATGCATGTCAACCTAATTACGTATGTAAACAATCACTGTCCAGGGTTTTAAGGTGGTTTTTTTTTTCTAAATTAAGAGAAAAAGTAAGAAGCATTGGAAGTCTCGTAAAAGAAAATGTCTTGGCAGGTAAGATTATTTAGTGATTTCCTCAACTCATTAGGGAACATACAATACTGTGGCCAGTATACAGCAAAAACTGAGCATTCATAATATGACACATTGTAACTACGACTCTTGTAAATCACAAGAGTGCTACTTCGCAGTCTATGATAAACAGGCTTACCATTAAATATGTAAAATTAAAGACGATGGAAACATTTATGGAAAATAGTTTCTTTAGGATTTCCATCTATTATCTCGCCCTTTGAGAGCCTTACTGTCTCAAGTACTAACTTGGACGAAGTTGACATAATATCACCGGTTTGAAGGTCTTGGCATAAGTTTAATATTGTTTTTATCTCCATACGGACAAAACCGTCTGCGTTTATTATGTAAACATTTTATTCGAAGAACTTAAAAATACTGGAAGTCAAGACTTTAACTCATTTTCTCTCAATACTGTGCCGGTAACACTTGAGACAATTGGCTTCTCAAAGAACGATCTGTTGTGACTCATGTTCATTCTTAGCTGCAGATGCTTTATGATTTTGCCAACATCAGTACTGATCATTAGCGTGATGGTTGACTTTGTCTTACCTACAGCACAGACAACACGAAATTCTTCAACGATAAGGACCGCCTTGCTAGTACCGCTGGGTATGGGAAAGAGCCGGCGATTATCAAGAATCCAGGCTTCAGTGAATTTGGTGGCTTTTATGGCGGAGGCCAATGGAGTCGGTCTTGGGCAGACAGTAATTATACTTCTAATTTCGTTGCCTAAGAATTAGATATGTTAATGTCTAAAGGTGTTATTTTGAGAAATTTGAATTTAAACAGTTTTGAAGACTGCCTTCATCGTGTAAAACTGCAACAAAGCTTTATTTTGAAATAAAATAACTCTTTTGCTTTACCATACCATCAAAATATTTTTAAACTAGGAGCTTTACCTTTAGAATGATTGAAAAAAATAGAATAGGAATGTTCTTATATTAATTATTTGCCTGTATGGACTTACAGTGGACATATTATTAAATCATAATTCTTTTAATAAAAGGCATGTTCATGGCAGAATTCAAGTCCACCCTGGTATCTGTGGTTAAACATAGTCCGTATCATTTCGGACATAAAATTCATCGTTTGACTACGCTGATTCCATAAAAAACTGTGATCTTAATTAACTGAATCTATTGTGGAGATAAAATTACACTCGTAATAATGTTTTATGGAACATCGTTTTTTTTTTTATAATGGACATAATCTTTTCTAGTTTTTAAGCTACGATGTATGCGCTAATAAAGAAAATAACAGCCTATCCCGGTAATGCCAGTTTGTTTACAGTACATTATTACAGTATTATTATAACATGTCAGATTACTCAGTGTCTTTTTCAGTACTTTGGGGAGCATACAGTTTGCCATTTCACAAGCGTTGATCCGTATCAGAGAGACAATGATCTTCACTGCCTACAGTCATGAACCTACATCCCTTCCTCACATTGTATTCTTATTCTCACCTTCTGCTCATCTGTTAATTCTTGTTCTCCGTCGTATTGTCTTCCAAAATCCATTGTCAGGACTAGAAGACAAGATAATTTGATTAGATGAAATGCAAATGTATTATAATGCAGATCTACTCATCAGCCGACCAGCTAGCATGATAGTTCCTGTACCACAGATGGAGATGTCTGAATTCGGAGGGCGATTTTACGACAATGCTCAGCATTTAAGAGGTAAATGGATCGGTCCGTCTCACAGGCAGACTGAGCTTCCTCATGATAACATTAGACGTCAATCTGAGCACGGTTTATGCAGAGATGAAAAGATTAAAAAAAAACGCATGTTAGATCTAGAGCTATAATGGCGACATGGCAAAGGCGAACTAAGGAAAATGGACTGACTGAGGAAAATGTGAACAAAATACTCTCCCAAGACAGATATAACGTCACCATGGCGGGAGTCTCTAAATATTGAGTTCTTACTTGTATCAATCGACCTTGCTTCTCCACGTTTGAGATGGTCATTGTTAAACTATTGTCATTGTCATACATGAACAGCAATATTCACTATGGCTTCATGTGGTAGAAAAGACATGCAGCAAGGAATTAAGGAACTCGATATTGCGAGTTCAAATCTTTCTCGAGACAGAAAAAAAAACCGTCTAAAAGAAGGACTCTTGAGAAATGATCCACGTGTGACCCTGCCCCTTTAGAAGGCAAAACGTTGATAGACGGGGATAATACTCCTCTGAGGATCTTCTGTTATCTCGCGTTTCAAGTAAGAGATTTCAATCTTTATGCTTATAGTAATCCTGTAATCATGTGGGCTGCAGCAGTTAACAGTACTCCTCCCACTCAGATATTTCCCGGACACTACTGACATGACATTGTTTGAATTTCAGATGGAATGCCGAGGCCCCAAACAACTGGTTTCTCTCAACTACGAACTCATCCAT
The DNA here is from genome assembly GCA_033807755.1 of Ellobium chinense. Taxonomy (NCBI): domain Eukaryota; kingdom Metazoa; phylum Mollusca; class Gastropoda; order Ellobiida; family Ellobiidae; genus Ellobium; species Ellobium chinense. Next base: position 957,409 of record JAWQUT010000300.1, on the reverse strand, counting down.
CAGAATTCAGAGTAGATTATCGAATGCATGCTAACCCACGAGGTAAATAATTTAGGAATACTGCGTGTGATATAAAAAGGAGAGGATTTTAATTATATAGAAATATGCAGTTTACATAGATCACATAGTTTACACATTGCACACTTTTAGTACCAGTAAGCAAATTTTGTAAGTTACGATTCTGAAAAAGATTCATTCTTCATCCTTGCTAAGTTTGAGGAATAAACTGAACTCCACTGTACAAAAGACAAAAATATTTTCGAATCTTTTCACTCACTTGCTTTTTAAATGCTTTTTGAGAATCGCTGCTTTCTTCAGTTACAAAGACACCTTATTTTCAGTAACAGAATTTGGAGTTTCAGGAAGTCAAAGGTCCGGAACCCTTGATAGACGAGGATTAATATTTCTCTGAAGAGGTTCTGTTACCTCGCCCTTGGATAAGAGTTTCCTGTCTACATGCTTCATTACAGTAATCCTGTAATCATGCGGGCTGCAGCAGTACGCTTCCCAATCAGATGTTTTATAGACAGAACTGACATGGCATTGTTTGAATTGCAGATGGAATGCTTAGGCCTCAGAGAATTGATTTCTCTCAACTACAAACTCATCCTCCAGAATTCAGAGTGGATCATCGGATGCATGCTAACCCACGAGCTATATAATTTAGGAATATTGCATGTGATGTATAAACGAAATGATGTTAATTATATAAAAAATATGCTTGTTATGCCTCAGTATGCACACTGCACAATGAGAGTACCAGTAAGCAATTTTTGTAAATACAGATTTGGAGATAAACCAAACTTCAATAATACTGATTTTGAGAAATATACTGAAGGAGAGATTTTTATGAATGAATGCATTTCATCTCTGTGTGCTTCTGTGCTGCTGTATATTACCACACATACGTTTCTGCAAAAATGTTCCTGCAAGATTATGTCCTGCTATCATTTTTCAGATAACCTTCACTGGCAAGCAAGAAGAGCAGATCTCTCTCGTCAGCATCCAGAAATAGACAGTAGATCAGATTACCAGTACCATGCCAATCGCAGAGGTAAAAGAATGTAAACTTTTTTTCAAAACATATCACACATTGTCTCCTTGTCAGGTAATGGTCCTTTTTTAACCCTTACTTTCTTGTTTACTTGATGCGATTGCATGATCTGATACAACATTTGAAGGGTTTCATGACAAAACGCGTTATCCACCAATATGAATTTTTAGCTTATTCTACATACTTCATGTAGCAGTAGGAGTATTTAGTATACATGTATATTTCCATTCCAAAGAAGGACATTTGATCTATATTATTTAAGACTTAAATTTTGCCTTTCACATAAAAATATGCTTTGTATCTGGTCTGTTTTGCCACAACCCCCGAATGGTGTATAATGCATTTTGCCATGAAGCCCTTCATTTGTTCAACCGAGCCCGTCAATACGAGTGTCGTCTATCTCCACGTCGGGTATCACCGATATGGCATTATGGTTCCATTCCGGATATTTAAATTCTCATAATAAATAGAGGTGGAACTCCGCTGGTACAAAATACAAGGATATTTTCGTATCTTTTCATTTACTACACTTTTTAAATGCATCTTGGGTGTCGGCCACGGTGTCGCTGCTTTTTTTTCAGTACAAAAGTGGTCCGACATCTTACTGAAAAGAGTAACGTAATATGGAGTTAGATTGCACAATATCTTCCTCACAATTGCCGACATTGATTGAATGTCTTGTTAAATTGGAAATAGGCTATCTCCCATTAAACTTCATTTAATTTTGTCAGTGCCATTTATAATGCATCCTTCTGTTCAGGGCTGAGATGTTTTCTATGATTCACTCAAGGGTAATTTGAAACGAAGTTTATTTTGTAATGTTTAGATGGTATTTTCTGAAAGCCAAAAAAGCGTTTTCCTCAAAACTGGTGAAAATGGAGTTGAACCACTTTTGTATTGGTGTACATATCAGTAGCGATTTGAATTATGGCTTATGATTTGGGAAGAAGAAAATAAGCTAAGCATACCTTTAAGCTATTATTCTGTTTCTACAGCAAGCAGAGTATATGAAGAAATTCCAGTCCGGTCACATCATGAAGAAACTGCAACCCGGCCACACCGTGCCGAACCAATACCAGACTACTGAATATGTCGCCTACCTTTGCTCAAGTCCAGTGCACTACCATCGGAATGTTTATCCCAGAATCGTCTTTAATCTTTATTAGCCCTACGGTTTTTATATTAAGCCATCCATTTTTGCAAAAAATGTTGTTCACTATTGCATACCACTTGCAGCAAAAATGTTTGTCACTCTTATACTACAATAATGTTGTTGACTCTTACTTACCCACTACCACAACATTGTTCACTCTTTCATACCCATTTACTGCGAAACTGTTCTTCACCCTTACATAACCCATCATTGAAGAAATGTTGTTCACACTTAAATATCCATTACTGCAAAGTTGTTGTTCACTATTTTGTAACCATTACTGCAAAACTGTTGTTCACTTCTACTTATCGTGTACTGCAAAAATGTTGTTCATTCTAAGTTCTAACATAATCCATTATTGCAAATTTATTGTTCAATCTTACATACCTGGTAATTGCAAAAAATGTGGATAACTTTCACGCACTCATTACAACCAAAATGTTGGTCATTCTTACGTACCCATTAGTCTAAAAGTGTTCTTTACTCTTACAACTGTCTTTCAGAAGTTCATCAATGCACCAGGCTATCCAATCGTATGCAGGATTTCAAATAACTGACAGCATATTTTTGTGAGCAATATGTATTGTAGAACGGAATCAACCTTTTCAAATGTGTTTTTTTTTTAGTTTAAGATCTAAGCGGTAAAACACTGTAGAACTCTGCAGAGCGTAGCGTGAACATCTGCCTTTCAAAGCTCGGACATTTAACAACAATGGTCACAGGTTAACTGAAACTGATGGAAGGGTGCAGTGTTTCACTATGCATTCAGTTGGCCCATCAGTAAACAACACACGGGATGGAGCATCTTTTAACAAAAGTTGCATAATCCTAATCCTTCAGTTCTGAAGTGATATGATATTGAAACTGTGCAGATTACCTTCAGAAATTTGGAGTGGACAAAGAGTAATGGAATTGCTTATGCTACATACACTTCCAAGAACGTTTTGTAAATGTCGGGGCAGAATCATTTTGTCCGATATGCCCATGTTGATTGTTCACAGGGTACCTGGCTAAAAAGAATGAGAGATAATAATGTAAACGCTTGTGACCAGGTCCCGAGAATAACAGTCATACTTCTGTTTGCAGCCAATCAAAATGAGATGTTTGTTACTAGACAATGAACTGAGATATGATGCTCTGAAAGTGGTGGGGCCCACCCAGTATCAAATATTTGGTAGTTGCATAAATTGAGAGTAAAGTTATTTCCTTACACAACAATATTGGTGTTGTACGTTAATGGTTTAGTACTTGCATATTTAATATTTTGAGACAAAAATGACTTTTGTAACGAAAAGAATTACTCTTTGTTCTACAATCATGATTTTCTCAGAATCTTTCCATTACATGGGGGTGACCTTCTGCCACTTCCAATTACTATATATCATACCAGAATAATGCTAGGTCAAAACTTTTTTATTCATCTAATGCCAGGATACACAATAAGCGCACATATCAAACCAGTAATCTTAATCAAGTTAATGATATAGTTAAGCGACTTAAGCCTCATTCTGACTGACAGCAAACAAAATTAATGTTACAAAACTGACTGTGTGCCGTCGAAAATAACCGTAGGGAGAATATTTCAAGCCATAAAGCTGTAATTACTCGTACAATGCAGGTTGATTTAATTGACTTTATTGTCAACTGGGCCGGCTGAGATGATAGTCAGTCAACCAGTGTGTGTAACAGCACACATTTCATTGTCATCGGTCAGTTTTAATGATTTTAACAATTAATGTTTACAAGAAATGTAAGATATATTATGAAAATCACTTATCTAATCAATTTATTCAGTCACAATTTTCTTTATAATAATTAGATTATTTTTCACGAGAAATTTTCACCTTGACACTTTTCCATATTTTTGACCTTGCAAGTGTTCTCAAACCCTTTGTCTTTGATAATTCTTGTACTAGTACAATTAATATACTCGTTTATTTGTGTAAATATTGTACTGGACAGGTATATAAGCTCTTTCATAATATTTGCTGCCCGGAAATAATCCGTCGCAATTCCTTAAAAATTATTTACGGACTTACAGCAGTATTATTTCCGGACGGCAATATAATTATATTCAGCATAATATATGTAACTACATGTATTTTCACATTTACCAATGGAATTGCCATAACAAATGAACAAATGTGTGGGTCATATTGATCCTAGCGACAAACAATAAGAGAGACAACACCTTAGTAGGCGGGCGAATGCACTGAAATGTACTGGAAATAGAAGTCATGTGAACTGTTAAAAGGATTACTGTAGAAGGCAATTCAGAGTCACAAGTTACAACAGTAAGTAATAAAAGAGAAAAAATAATAACGGAAAATATATTGACAAGACGTTACATTGTATCCAGTTGTTTTTTTTGTGACACACCATTAACATCCCATTCCTCCCTGTACAACCATATTTCATCATTACCATCATTATAAACTGTCCATGAAATCCAGTTAAACTGTGGTAACAAGTAATTTAAACTTTCATTGCAATATAAATTAAGCAAATTTTCGCAGGAATATCCTACTTCATCAGGCTAAGAACTGTAGTAAATAGCCTTATCAACATCATCGTTGTTACTACTCCAATTAAGAAACCAAAAATAAGAGAACTTTCGTTATTGCCATCATCACTACACCACCACCATCACCACCATTCTCATTTTGCACGTCTCTGTCTAGTTCTTGGATACTTTCTAATGGGGCTCAGCATGTGTCGGTTTTATCCTACTAAAACAATATATGTCATTAGTCCTAATATGGTGACTATGCTAAAACCGACATAAAATAGGAAGTTGAGGAATTTGGACACCCAGGTCTACATTAAAATTTATCTGTGTATAACATACTGTAGAAATGCACATTGTACGTGAGTGTAGGGCTTTTGTTACTGAAAGTAGAGCCTTCATGCTGTGCCCCATATCTCGGAACAGTTCATTAACCATTTGTTATCTACTTACCAAATAAATCTTAATGCAGGTACCTAATTATTGTTACATTATGTTTATATAATTATGATTCTCTTTCTCAGTTCAAATATTCAAAGTGCCGGTGCTAAATCATGTGATTATTTCTCTTTACATTTCAACATTTTTATTAAAATGTATAATCCGTAATATTATCTTTTAAGTGATGGTGAGATGTTTGTGTTCATAACAATCGTACCTATGTATCTTTCCCTAATTCTTGAGGATAATTTTAAGATCATGATATTGGGATTAAGGGTAACTGACATGTTGTTTACAAAGACAGTGCGTACACCCTTATTCACAAACTAGTGAAGGAGAGAACAGCATAGTAGTTTATGCCTAATGAAAAGGGTTCTCATCTTCTGCTGGTGAAGACCCCATGGAGTCATCCTACAATGTTTAGGTAGTGACGGGAGGGTGGATAAGTGGGGCACAGGACAGGAGCACTGAACAGTGATCTTCGGTATTGTTACCTCATATAGTTGATATAAATAAAACACGCAATATCATGCTAACTTTGTGCCTATGTGTGTGCGTCTGTATGTGGGTGTGGGTGTGTGTGCATGCATATTTGTGCATGTGTGTGTGTATGAGTACAGCACAGACACTAATTCTGATGAAATACAAGTTCTTTTACACAGATTGCAATTACATGAAGTCAAATGTACATTTTTTCCTCACCATTTCCATTCCTACTATTGTACAGACAAATCAGATGTTGGTAAAATTTTTATTTTTTAATTCGGATACTTCATACATTGCACAACACAACAACAACAAATTATTTTGTTCAATAAATATCATCCATGTTGACATAAAAGCTCATCATCACTGTGCTTCAAAAATGGCATAAGTCAAACTCCAGTCACTTTTTTATAAGGGTACCATGTTGTTCATGAGATCAAGGTCCATATTGACAAGTTAAGAGAAATAAAATGTGCCAATGTTCTATCCAAAAACTCACAGTTGCAAAGAAACACAAAATTTGCCTAATATGCCATAAAAATATTTCATCCACTTCCTCTCAGCAGTGTCAAAAATGATTTAGGTCATGTTCCAAGCACAGTGAAGGAGAGAACAGCATTTGTATTTTTTAAAAATAAATCATATTACTGTTACGACCTTTCACATCAACCTAGATGGTATCATTGACATAAGAAAGTCAAAATTACATCAAAACATCAGAAAATGTCTCATTAATGTACTGATGATATCTGTATCACATCTATAGAAAGTAATGTCACAATCACACCTGTAAAACAAAAGGCAAAATACAGTCAAGCTTGGCAAAAACAGGAACTTGATAATAATGACATGGGCAGGACTTTCAAATTTACTATTATCATGACCCACTGATCTTGAACTGGAGTTTACTTGGTTTATTTGGTTTTGGGATTGAAATCATGGTACTTTGGGCAATCTTTTCCCTGCTGTCGACTTTGCCTCTCGAATTGGAGTCTACAAAGTCAAGAAAGGTAACCTTTAGTGTATTCTTTTGAATATTCATGTCATCGCACAAACAGGCAGATTTCACAGTGGTGATGCTATATGCAATCACTCCTATTGTAACACTTGACATTTCAGGTAATCAGCCTGCAAATACTGTTTGAGACAGTTTTCACACACGTATTGGTTGTAAAATGACCATATCATGCAAAAGCACATAGAAACGTGAGGCAATTATTCCGTAACAGCCAGATTTTTTCCCTCTCCCAGTTTCATTATGAAACAAGAAAAAGAGATGGAGACGGGGACTGAAATTATTCCCAATATGACTATGTTCCTGTTGTGACCATACCCTTTTACAAATGGGTTCCACTATAATAAACACTCACGCAAAAACAAATATTCCGAGCAATTAATAAATAGATTATTCATAATGCAAATACCACAATGCTGGAGGTAAGAGCTGTGCAGATAAAAGTGGAGACTGATAAAGAGACTGTATATGTTTATCTTTTACTCTCTGAGCAAATTACAGGATAGGATTAAAATGAACTACAAGATCACAGCTTGCATATTTTTACAGAATATTGTCTGGCTCTATGCACAACCTGAGTAATGACCAGAAATATTCAGGGCCTCAGTATGTTTTAAACTTTATGTCCCTGTGGAGTATTTGCAAGGTATGTGTGATCCACCTTTCAAACTCCTAAAATTTTGATAATGAACATTTCAAAACTTCTGTATTTACAATGTTGCCATCACCATACAATATGTTCCTCCACATTACATTAACATGGAACATGAATTAACCCACAGCATTTCATACAGACAGCCCTCAGCATTATGATATTAAGTTTATAACAGTTCTTACACACAGTGCGACATATTCACCTCATCACAGATGGCAATAGAATCAACAACCTGGCATTTCAGCAGCTTGGAACCGAAACACCCATGCTTACAAGAAAACTATTCTGACTGGGCTAATTTACATTATTTTTTTTCTGCCTGTCATTTTGCTGTCATCAAAACTGTGCTGCATTTATATCAAGGAACTCAGAGCTCACAAGCCCTGATACCCTAGCTGCGTAAAAATCTCATCAAATAAGTGGAGATTTAGTCAGAACATGTCAAAATATATAGTTGCAATTCATCTGTTTCCTGCAGATTGACAGCTTGCAGCCTAGCACAATGATGAGATGCCAAAAGACTATTTGAATATAAAAAATACGATGGTGAAAAATCATGAGCCTGATAAATATCTGATGCTGTCATATCAAAGGCCTCACACTGGTACCTCTACAGCTTGAACACATGACATAAACAGCAGAACATTGCCATTTTATGAAAAAAGACTGTATGTGCCAAATGAGGTCTACTTTACCTTTTGGTGTGTTTGTATAAAATTTATCATTCTCCACCTTTCTATCTGGGTTGTTCTCTCACAGCTTTTCTGGTTTCTGAGATTACTTACTCACGGCACCACTGATAAACTGAAGAATAAAGAGGTGTGTCATGAGAGTTTATGTCCCTTGTAACACTGTGATTCTGGCATATACTGTCTTTTTTGGTAAAATGACAGAACAAACTGTAGACTAAGTCTGTGAGCCGGGCATTACAACATGAGATTCAAGAGAGAAGAATTACTAACTATAACAAACCATTATTTTTACAGGATACTGTTACTTAGCAACTGCACTACAGGGTTACTTCACGGAACTCCTTCAGTCAATTACCAATTTGTTAAAGAGTGGTGGCCACCTTTCCTTCTCTGTGTCTTAGCAAAAAATCTAAATAAGATTCTGGAAACAAATTAGTATCACTTCAGCGCAGTGTAGTTCCCCATGGAATGGCCCTATATCAGATTGAGAACACTGCAGAACAGGACTTCATTTAGAAGACAGAACAGTAAATAGCTGTGCAACATTTCCATTACAGCACAGAACATAATGGTATATACAGAAGATTATAGATAGTGAGATCACACATTATAGCATATGACGTGAGAAGATTGATGGATACTATGTGTATGAGTATGAGACAAATATCAGTTTCACAATATCTGTTTTACAATCTGTGCTTTATGTAATGGGTGAAACACAGCATTAACGACACTAATGAACCAATCTAGACACTGGACATAAATTGTACTGTAAGGAGCGATGTTCACAATTATCACCATCAGCAATAGCACATCTGCATGCAAACGCAAAACAGAAAAGATGATCTCACAGTGTTGATTAAATATTATGACACAAGCATCCACACATTATTTTTACTGACAGCACAACACAGGTGTTTACAGCAATGACCAAAGAGTATGCATCAAAGAATCAAGGTACGGTATGAAGGATGTCCAAACTGATGGTGATAACCAAGTGATACTGATATGTGAATTTCCCAATAGCAGTTGCAGCTGTAGTTTTTGTGATGGGCTTGCCCTAAAGGGCATGGCTATGGAATATTGCCAAGGTACTTACCAACTGCCGGTTACAACTGTTACAGTCAGTAATCCTGGGTCTTTGAAATACACTTTCTGGGAGACCCATGAAAGTTATGTGTGTGCTGTCAAGGTACTATGAACAGCCTGTAACTTTAATATAAAATTTCTATTATTTGGTTTTGTTTCATTTTACTGCAGAGCCCATTTTCAAGTCATTCATATAGAAACTCTGTAATAGGAGACATGCAATATCAAACAATAGAAATGAATGTTTCAAACTGCAACAGTTAAGGAGATTCCTAGGTGATTGGCACAAACTGGAAATAATAGATCTGTTTGAGCCAATTAATGAAAGCAAAGGTATCAAAATACAGCAATCAGTTCATGGATAAGTGGCACCGTGATTTTGATTGTCTATCAGAAGCTGTCCTCCTACGTGCAGGTCTGTATTTATGCATTTCACCTATAGTAGAACCTAATGATCCCAAAGTTCACATGCTCAAATTCTTGACATATTCTATGATTACTCCTGTCCCTGGCTCTTTTTTTCTATACTAGACTTACTCCCCATTCTTTGAATCAGATCAACATGAAATCCACACCTTTAGATCTATAGTCTCATTGTCAAAGTGAGAGAGACAAACAACAAGCTAAAGGCAATAGGACAACTCCTAGTTCACCCAAACCCACAATTGCCCACCATCTTAGCCATGGTGAAAAAGTTGGACTATAGTGGACGATCGGAATTAGCCAATCTTGAAATTATCAAAAGTAAAAAATGTAAGGCAAGTGTGTTCTTCCTTTTACTCACATGAATGGAGGAGTAGTGAAAAGAAACTTCCCAAGTCTACCTTTATAAGAGTTACCTCAAAAACATAAACACTTCATAACTTAATTTCTTATCTGTTCCATTGGAATATGAGTTCAGAAGGTTCTAATACATTCTCTATTGATAACTAACTACAGTTGCCACGTACAATAGAGGTAAAAATTGTTGGTGTCATGGTCAAAAAGCCTGACAAGCAGACTCACTCAGCCAAATCATAACAAAAGCAATACACTCAAAGAAACTCATTCCAAACTTCATGAGATGGTCTAATTTGTTCTGTAATTTACCATATTTTGCAATGTCAGAGGACTGGTCAGAACCACGAAAATGCTAATTAGGTAAAAATTTCAAAGGACCATATTATGGAGAGTCAGGTTAACTGCACTGAAATAGATCAGCAGATAAAGAAGTATCCAATATACTTTGATAATATACTGGAGGCCCAACACCTTTGAAATCCAGAAAATATCTAACATATTAGCATCTCTGAACCCCAATTTCATTATCAATTCTTGCCAAAGGTTTAAGAATTACAGTACTTTTGTCTGCTGGGCTGTCATGAAAAGTAATTTTGAGAGTATTTTGTCATAATGAAACCCCATTGAGATCAATAACAGCAAAAGAATTATTTATAATGTCAGCTTAAGACATCAACCACAAAAATTTACAGTACTTATTTACAACAGTAATGTACTGTAATATTAGTAAAGATAGTCTTGCTCATTTGCACATAACCTATGTCAACATTAAACATCATATTCGAATTCCACATGAAATGTGGAGAAAAATAAGATTCTACACAGCAATGTTAGCATGAGTTCCTTAGAATTCCTAATTCCTCAAAGAGTTGCTACAATCTGAAGTTTGTAAGATGCCACATGAATTCCAAGATTGGCAACAAAACTGGAATTTAATTCTGAGCCATAAAATTCCAAAGTTTACATCTGCCCTAATTTATGGAAAATAAACTTTTATAACCTTACATTTCATACACATCCAAGTTCTTGCAAGATAAAGACGGTATGAACAGTATCATCCTGACATACCACAAAACAAGTGTACGTTTCTTAAAACACATTTACCTTATGTCTCTTGAAGTTTCCTATTAAAAGCATGTTTGTCATAATATGTGACAGGAAAAATCTTAATGAAGGACTCAAATAAGCTCATGGCCAGGGCAAATGTGAGATAAGACAGAAAGGCAGGAGAGAAAGAAAAGTGGCAAAAAGCTGGACAAGAATAACTCAAATTCCGTCCAGATTTGCTGAATCTCAAGAAATTTATAATGAAAAGGGCCAGCATCACAGGCTTACCCTCAAATTTCAGGGGAGATGATACAAAAACAAATAATGTATCATCAGCTTTAGAAATTAGCTCACAGTAGTTAACAAAAAGTCAACTAGCGTGAGATAATTCTTATAAGAGGATTTGGAGAGGTGGTGTTGAGGGCTATAGTGAGGCAATGTCAAGCTAGGAATAAATCTGCGAAAATTCAGTGGTCATCCTCATTTGTTCAGGTACTCCGTGTTCACATTTATGTTAAGCATGAAATCAATAAAGGCTCTAGAAAATAGACAATCTATTCAAGATTGATGATAATCAATCAATCGATTTCACATTTCTGTTAACATGTGTTGGAATTATACGCATATGTCATACAAACATAAAGATAAAGGAACTATGATATATTATGACTAAGCTGTCCGATGCACTTTTGTACTTGTTTGAATAGAGGGATACACTGCAGCCATGTATTGGCTGGGTGACAAGAGTAACCAGTTAAACAGCAACTAAAGTCTTGCTGAGAAGTGAAATCTGATAGAATACTAGAATCTGGGCTTCTTTTTCATGCATGGATAAAACCAGAATTTGTTGTGAACCACACACAGTGAGGACAAATCAACTGGGATTTGATGCCTCAACTGTCCATTTCTATTCATTGGCAGCAATTAGCTGTCACTACTTCATTCAATCATAAACACCTTGAAGATGAACAAAGGTAACAGCCATTTAAAAAAGATTCCAGTACCATGAGCATGTAACTGTCACTAACATTGCAAACTGGTGCCGGGCTATTTTGCACTGAAGGTAAGGCTGTTACTTGCACCTTTTTCCTTTGCTCCTTATTCTTCAAATATTCTGATTTTCAAAATCCAGCATCACATTTCTACTAGCAGATATGAAAAAAAACAACTTAAAACCTGCTACATTCATGAACATATTATCATTCTTCAGTGTAATACTCACAAGCAAAATTTCTTTACATACAAATGTGTCCCTTTGAAGACTGTGGCCTAGATTGCTATCCAGTTGGTGTAATGGTGGCACTGATCCTGCCTACTGGTGAGCACTGCTAACTGATCATGAAAGTCCAAAAATCAGTGAGAACCAACAAAGAAGGGATACATGAGTGATGAAAGAAAAATTCATAAAAGTAAGCCACATAAAGTTTGATTTACAGTACTTTGCATAAATAATTCAAGGCACAATGGATCAGGCCGGCCTTCGGCTTATACCACTGCCCTTGCTCCCATTGGTCAATGTTACTCTCATCCTGTGAAATCACTTTACTGTCAAACTGAAACAACAACAGAACTTCAATCAATATGAGTATTTGTTCTTTCTCACACTCACATGCTCATAAACTCACAAGCATACAAACCTAGCCATGCACACATCAAATGCAAATTAAGTCACTTACACATTTTGTAGGCATCAAATAATTTCACAACACTAGTCTGAATCAAGTTGGGTGAGAGCTGATAAGCTCCCAGTTCTGAAAAGGACACATGGCAGTAACAGGATTCTTTTAGACAGTCCCAATGTATTCTTTACACAATTTCTGTCAATTGGGAATCTTGGATATTCTGTCGGATGGTTTAGATAATTTCCTGCATTTTGTCAAACCATATACACAATCTCATTGCATTTTGTCAGATTGTTTTGACAATCATAACTATCATATACTGTCAGAACGTATGGACAGTCTCACAGATTTTTGTCAGAATGTTAAGACACTCTCATGGCATCAAAATGCATCTCAAAATGCTTAGACTATCTGTTAAACACCCTCCTTGCAATCTGCCAAGACATTTAGAAACTCTCAAACAAATACAACAGAGTTCAATTTGTAAGCCAACTGACATAACCTATTACAACCCTTGCTCCATCTCTTACCCACTAAATGTTAAAGCTACTGCCTAAACCAAATGACATACCCCTACCCTACCCAGATTAAATACCCTACCCAATCCATAATTCTCAATCTCGTGCTAAAGGAATCTCCACATCATCAACAAACAGCTGGTGGATAATTCCATCACGTCTCTTCCCTGTAGTTGTGGCTTTGATATAGGCTGAGTGAGAGCCAATCTCAAAATGTGTCTCTGTGCCATCATCAACAAATTCACCCTGAAGGAGAAAGAGAAAAGGAAACACTAATTAATTCTCATAAATAACATTACCAGTTATTAAGAACAAGACTTTCTTGCCCTAGCATATAAAATTTCATAATTACAATATTATGTTTAAACAGGAAAAGTACTCCTCAAAACTTCAATCCTGGGCTGCATTTGGTACCTAGTTACGGCTGGTTACAGCCTCCTGTGTGACCTGCCATCCATCACCAATTTGATACCACAACTCACTGGGTCATCAATAACATGCTGAAAGGTTTGACCATGGCAATTTCATAGAGCAACGGGTCACGGAGATCTGATTCTATACTTGCATTACAAAGATTAGCATGTATTATTTCTCATTTGGCAAAATTTCACCAGCACTGTATCTAAGCAATTACCAAGATCAAATTATAAATTCCAGTACCCATGATCATACCCTACCACTGATTACATATTGAACTCTTACACATAACGGTGACTTCTTCCTATCACAAGTCCTGAGTGCCAGATCATGGAAAGGACAGTGAAAATTTCAGTCACTCTATGTTACCTAGGTTGACCATGCCGATGAACATGAACGTTTTGCTGCAGTGAGTAATACTGCACCATTATTACGCATAATACATACTAAGTTTCTTTTCTGTAGAGCATAAAATAATGATTCTTGTCCAGTGTTCATGTATATGTCCATGAAACAACCCTAACTGTGTCAATATTGCTATGACTGAGAAGGACTGGTCAGTTAATGAGGATTATGTCACTCGCACACTATAACTTAATGTAATTGCAATGAAAAATCAATGTAGACAGATTCTTTAACTTCTAAGGTCAACTCCACTTCATTGCAATGTCTCAGGTGCATGATAAATGTTGTGATTAAAAGGACTGCAATTATCCGGTAACTTTTATTCAGAAATATGCCTTTATGTGGGAAAAAATGTTGCTGCAATTTAGCAAAAATTGCAATTATCTGAATGCAACCTCGCAGAGTTGACCGTACTAGCTCACAGAAATTCCAATTTCATGAGGCTTATGCTGTTAGAGAAAACTTGACTGGACTTCTTTACAGAATAAAAAAAAAGAAAATGAAAATATCAGTCATCAGTTTACCAGACCTAGACGATCAAAAATAAAATCCAATGAGCTGCAGTCCTATATTCCACTATTCCAATGGCCTGCAGTTCTATAAATAAACTGTAGAAGTCCATGTACCCTTACAATAATTAGCTATTGTATGTAAATACAGCCAACACTCTTCATTCCAGGTGACCATTACAGAATATTTAGTAAATAAGGTGTTTGAGTTCATGAGAGAAAGTTGACACGGTGCAAGTCCCGGACTTGGGACTGCAGCATTAAACAAGTATGGGGTGATTTGAATTTTAGAGTCGTAAACTATCTCAATATTCTTTCATAACTTACAGTTGTTTCCACTTTTGTTCCATTCACCCAAACATCCAGAGTATCTTTCTCTGAAAATGACAGGTAAAATACAGGCTAAATTGGAAACATGTTGATCATCTACATTATTTACAAAAAAGTAAAAAACAAAAATATTTTTTCAATCTGAAAGTAGCATTATCCTGGAAAAAGATAGAAGATAGGAGGAAATAACATATGAATTACCAGCTTTAATGTAAGGAAGATAAAGGACAAGTTGAACACAAGAAAACACACAGCTGACTAAATATACATTACAAAACACATGAGAACTGAAGGGACATGGAATTGCTTAAACCTAGGGAAAATTAGGAATGCTGTGAGCCCCATGTGTGAAACATGAAATAATCAACAGAGGTAAGATAGCTAAGAGTTTGAAAAGAAGTGGAATAAAGTCTGAAAATGTCAGAGTAAGTTATGACCCTTGCAAATTCAAATATCCACTGATAACAGTTGTAACATGAATGCTGATGCCACATGTTAATAAGATGAAAAAGAAATTAATATTTAGTCTTCAACACGCTAAATCCTGTTGCATTAAATATAGCTCTGAGTATCCATAACAAGGCAAAAATGAGGACTTCCTGCCTAGTCTGTTTTCGTAGAACACAACCAAGATTTTATGCCGAACTGTTGAACTAAGTAGGCCAGTGTTGGGGGAAGCTTACTCGAAGTAAGACATGCATGTGAGAGATAGTGGCTTACTCCTAAGTAGGTAGGAGAGGATTTAGAATGTCTCATAACTAGCATGTTTTTCAGATGAATATTAGTCACTTTTGGTAATTTGCATTATAAAATGTATAAACAGTATGGAGACTTTTAAACCTTCCATAATGTTGCTAGTTTTGTTTTAGGCATTTTCTTAAGAAACATGATTGAGTGTATAGCATGATTTGTTTCCCACTGCAAGGCTACTGCTTTACGTTAAACAACATTATGGTTTACTTAAGACAAGAGACATGCACATGTCTTGTGTCTATCTAGTGCAAAACGTATGTTTCACCTAAGACAAGACTGTAAACTTACACCTCACCTAAGACTATTCTTGTATCATTGCCGGCCAAGTACAAGACCCAGGTTTTCATAATCTTGCTCTGGTTTTCCTGGAACTTTTTCAGTGGCTTGCCATTGACATCTAGAGTATACTCATATGCAAATCCACTTACAGCATCAATACTGATACAGCACTTTGCCTTCCCAACCTGAAAATGTTCCTTTCCCACCAACTTAAACATCCAGTCTTGACGATAAATCTCCTGTGAATGAGAGAAAGAAATAATGAAAAAAAAATGTGTAATATTATGTATTTACATGTATGTAGAATACCATACTGTGTGTTTGTATAATGAATGATATGATAACACTGTATGGCATTGTAAAGCAATTTCCCTACAGGGTAAATGAAAGTCATGTTTCTAGTTTTTTTATTTTGTATTGTTTTAAAACTGCCATTTCATGGAAAAAGACTGTGTATTCCAAATTTATAGCTTTATTAGAGATATAAAACAAAACTCTTGCCTTGCATCTCTTGTTATCAATTAATCAATGGTTACTGTTTGAGTTTGTGATGATCCAGTATCAGCCTACCTTCCCATCCACCCTTATGATCCTTTTGCCTGTGGTGGTCCCATGTTCAAACTCTACTTTGTGCACGCCATCACTCAAAGCAATATCCCATGATGCAACTAGGTCAGACATCGTCCTGACCTTTGTATTCACTCCTCAACAGTTGACCTGAAAATGAGCACAGGTGAAAGTTCTTCATTACAAAACACTGATATCCATAATAATATTAGGTAAACTTTACAACATTGCTCCATGCTTGCCCTTCTCCTCTATTTATACTGATTGTGTGGTCTTAAGATTTCATGCACTGCATAGTAAGGATTGTCTCTTGAATGCTTACACATCAAATCTATCATAACTGAAGAAATTAGAGAATTTTTATTTCAATCTATAGGTTCAGGTTTCCACTGACTGTTGAAATGATCAAACTTTTCAACGACCCCAAGGATGTACATTTGCAGTGTGGCTAAACATACTGCTTTGTCTTTGTCAATAAGAAGTAGACAATTGTTAGGACTGGTATTTTCTACTACTCACCAATGGCAATCCCTATACAATGGGGAATTAATCTATACAAAATGAATTGACACAGTTTTATGCTGAAATGACCCATAATACTATGACTCAATCTCGTCTATCCTTGATGTCCAGCCATGTAGAACAAGACTTTGTCTTTTCATTTCCCTCTTTCTTCCTGGCTTCAATCATCTTTCAATCNCAAAGCTGAAATTACAAGGGAATCCATGACGTACTACTAGTGCCACGCGATCACCAGGAGTTTTCGTTACCAATGGTATGGGTGCCTGCGTGCGGTAGTTGTGACTCGATCGGGCCATTGGGTAAAGAAAAAATATAAAGATCCCGGACCGGGTTTCTTTTGCAAGAGAGCGGGGTGGCGAATGCTCTCTAGATGAACATCCTCCCTATTCCGTATCCCCAGGGCAGCCCAGACTGGTGTCCCTTCAGCTCACCCCTGCCTCCGGGGCCTGGCCACTCTACCGCTGGGCATTCAGCTTGCTTCGGACTGTTGCGAGATACCCTTTGAGAGACGGTGGTCTTCCTGTCTAATGCAGTCAGACCGCCTGGGATAGAGCTCGCCCACCAGATAGGAAAGAGTGCGATGGTCCGTGGCTCCCCGGCACGGGCCCATCAATGAATGGCACGGTCGCTACGCCGTCGGGCATGTATGGCCCTAAGCGCTCGAAACACATGCCTCAACTGTGCCGTTGTTCCTATGTCCCCCTCGCCCATGATGGCGAGAAGGTAGACTCGATTCCGACAGCAGATTGGTCAAGCAAGACCCTTCTGCCATCTGCAAGGACCTAGACACGTTGCTTCGAGGGGCCGGTTAACCTGTGTCCGTGGCATAGAACCCCAACACATTTTGCCGATCACGCCAGAGACGCTGATCGTTACCAGTTGCCACCTCATGGAGGTATGTGTGGAGATCTTGAGCCAGGTCTTGCCATCGGCCAAGCCCCCCAGCTTGGACACTGGTCGTAGTCTTCCTCATCCCGCAGATACCGCTCTTTGGGAGATTTGGGCTAGCGGCCCCATAGTGTCATCACCGAAGCAACTTTCAACGACCCCAAGGATGTACATTTGCAGTGTGGCTAACATACTGCTTTGTCTTTGTCAATAAGAAGTAGACAATTGTTAGGACTGGTATTTTCTACTACTCACCAATGGCAATCCCTATACAATGGGGAATTAATCTATACAAAATGAATTGACACAGTTTTATGCTGAAATGACCCATAATACTATGACTCAATCTCGTCTATCCTTGATGTCCAGCCATGTAGAACAAGACTTTGTCTTTTCATTTCCCTCTTTCTTCCTGGCTTCAATCATCTTTCAATCGTTGTTGCTCCCAGGGTTGCAAAAAACTACTTTTTTTAATAGTTGATTAATTACAAGTTACTTGATCACAAAAATAATTTCACTACTCTAAAACGACTATCTATAATTTGGTATTCTTTACTTTACCACTACTTTTCAAAAAGTACTCTCTACTTTTTTCACTACTTATAATATTACTATTACTCTTCTCTTCAAACTGTTTTGAACCAACCTCTTTCAACAACATAGATCTACATGTAATATTATTATTGAATACAGCATAAATAGATAAAACAAAAAGGTAATAGGTTTATGGATAATCTATCAAAAAGGAAGTGGGCACGTTTACAGTTTTTGCCTTGTATTGCTCAGTTGTCAAAATCACACCAATATCGTTATCAAGCTATTTATCAAATTATTATCAAACTGCTTGTCAAGTATTTTCTCACACAAGTCGATCAGACATGCTCTGAAACCATCACATAAAAAAAATAATAATTTGCAACTTGCCCACGCAATAGCTATGGCTATTCAAGTCACCTGCCATCAACAAGAGGAAACGGCAGTCTGGCAGTCGGTATAATTATGGCCAGAGTCGCCCAGAACTATGTCCTATTCATCAAGTTGAAAAGCCTAAACATCTACAAGGACCAGTTTAGAAAAAAAAACAAGGTCTGCAGCACAATCAGACAATACGTCAGTCACCAAAAAGATCTGCTGACCACTGTCAAAAAGAGGAACTGGAATAGTATGGGCACATCATTAGAAAGAATGAAATAACAATGGTCATACTTCAGCAGTTCAAAGCATTTGAAGCAGGGAAAGAAAAGGTGAGAAGGAAAGAAAGAGATAAGGGCTGACAATCTCACAACATGGATTAATGAAGGAAGGAATTCCATATGAGCTTCGCACTTTCAATAAAGTAAACAACAACACTATTTTCTTTTACTAACAATGGCAATTTTACATCCTATTCTAAGAATTCTGATGAAGATAAAAAAATGGTGCCAGCTCATTCACCCATGCCAAAATAGTACTTTTAAGATGTCAAACTGGAAAGAAGCATCCATAATGGATGTCATTTTTCTTGTCAAAACAGTCGCTTTGAGACACGAACACAGAAAACAGAAACATGAATGCAGAAAGTATAATACTGATGCTCTTGTATCAATGCGCATTACGAAGAAGTAACTCCTCAACTGAGAGCTCCTGTCTCATCGGACATTAGGATTAGGGACTCACAACAACCGACACTACTGTCTCGATGTGCATTAGGTTTAGGTTTTTAGGTAGACTAGGGGTACAGCTGTATTAATAACAGATATAAGTTCGGGATCTCATGTCCGGGACCCTGTATCTTACAACTGTAATGCCAAAGTGCATGATAACCAATAAAACATTTTGGATATTAGGAATGACATCATTAGAACTGCCTCATTAGTACTTGTGAATGTTAGCTCTGTGGTTTGGTGCTGGAGTACCATGGAAATGGACCCGGTTTCATCCTGGCGCACTCTCAGTCTCAAGACTTTTACTTAATTAGGGGTGTAAAGCTTATTCAGATATTACCCAGAATAAAAGCTGGCTATCTCTAACGACAGCACTGATGATACAGTTCATTTAATGTAGACAAGTTATGGATTCGGTGCTGTCGTTAGAGAAGACCTAAAAGCCTTTCTGCTGCCCTTGATTGCTAACGATGGAGAGAGCTGGTGCACATGTCTGGCTCTCATGACGCGCGAAGGTTAGGCCCTATGGAACCAACGCTGACGATAACAATGATGAAACTCGAACCCACTAATCCTTGTCTTACCCCTGTTCCAAAATCAAATCCTGGACAGGTCTAGCCTGGATTCTAGCTTGAATTTTGAATCTTGATAATTCTTGGAAGAGTTCCCAGAAATTTGCCATAAATATAGTCTAGACCTATTGGTGCCAAAAAAAGTAAATGCTCTCTCTCTCTCTCTCTACTTTGTAAATTTATTACGGAAAACATTCTCTTACTTATGCGGTCCTTAGCCTAGAATGTATGGAAATCCCGTCAATTTTCGGATCTGCTTCACTGCTGCCCAGCAACAACAAACAAGAATCACATCCGGGTCACATTGATTGACACATTTTGGTTTTCACACCAAGAGAATATGAATTGACTATCGGTCTGCCGGTCGCTTTAATTTCGTGTACATTCTCTCTCTCTCTCTCTCCCCCCTCTCTCTCTCTCTCTCTCTCTCTCTCTCTCTCTCTCTCACACACACACACACACACACACACACACACACACACATGTGCGCGCGCGCACACAATGATTAGTATGATGGTTATGTACATGTATGTAAGTATGTATTTAGCACCAGACACTTTCCTTGGCTCATTACTCACCTGAAGTCGATAACACATTTGGCCCACAGTGATTACCGTTGAATTGAGATTTCTTACCATGGATGGAAGCTGTAAATTTGTACTCGTTGGTTTTAAGTGTAAGACCGAAGGTTCAGAAAACAAAAGGATTAACAAATGAAGGGCTTCATAGCAAAACGCATTATACACCATTCGGGGGTTGTGGCAAAACAGACCAGATTCAAAGCATATTTTTATGTGAAAGGCGAAATTTAAGTCTTAAATGATATAGATCAAATGCCCTTCTATGGAATGGAAATATACATGTATACTAAACACTCCTACTGCTACATGAAGTATGTAGAATAAGCTAAAAATTCATATTGGTGGATGACGCGTTTTGCCATGAAACCCTTCAAATGTAAAGAAATGTGTAGAAAAAATATTGAAAACAGATTTTATAGTCTAGAGCTCAAAAATAAAAAAAAAGAATGGGTATTGTTTTTGTTATGTTAACATAGAATGGAATTTCAAAATCTGACGTCATTACTAGGCTATCAAGTTATCTTATGTGTCAGGAATGAGGCTCGAGTAATGCTACTATCATACTCACATTTCTTCTCTCAGCCTAGAAGACCCAGTTGGTGGAACCGCGTTGGATATATTTATCCTTTTCTAATTTTATCCGCAGGAGAAGTTGCATATTTACGTCGGTCGAGTCATATTTATTTCATAAACGGATAAGACAATGTCAGTGATTCTCGATCAAGATAAAATTTAAGAACTCACCATGTTGTTAAGAGATTGACAGCTTGATTAATTATGCTGCAATCCTCGTCGTCGGCACTGCCACAGCCAATTGACAGCTAGCAGTAATGAAATATAACTGACAGCTGAAGTAAGGTTCTTCTGTCATTTCACCACTATGAATCGGATACAAGGATGCCTGCATAAGATGATTTTGGAGAAGGGCTACGGGAGGAGGGGGCTGTTGACAGCGTCAAATTCTACTCATCATTTTCAAGAAGGCTTCAGGCAGTCTGACAGATTATGAAGTTTTCACAGTTTCAGTAGGTAAATTAATAAATATAGGTAGGGTCTTCAGAAGCTTGTCATCAGAATCAAACGTCCATAGTAAATCTATAAACATAACACGCTGTGGCGTCATGATAAAAACAGCTACGTTCTGACACACAAGGGAGAGCCACAAAGCAAACAACGATCCTCATCGTATTGAGTATACTTTTTTTTTTTACAAAGATGACAAATTATGTCGTGGTGCTGTGCACTGTTGAAAAAATAAACCAAAAACACATCATTATCATTTACAAGAGAGTGCCCATTAAGGATAGCAGTTAGATAAAACGGACTTAGCAGAAACATGAGTGCACAATTCATTTTCACATTGTCAACATCTATCAATAGGGTTATCATAATCATACTGATCATTTTTATTCTCATCTCTGTCGCTATTATCTAGAGCAACTTTCTTGGTATTCTTGTACCTCACTGGTCGAAATCTTTTTTTAACAAAAGAAACACAGGATGTGAATGCCAAAGGTATCATCACCTTAATAGTCTGCATTCTTTCATCTCCGTGAAACTCAGTCAAGCTCGAACACAGTAACTCTCGACACAGTCCTTGGTCACAGCTCCGGAAAATGTAGATGACAAACTCAAGCTATCCTTACCATCATGTCTTCATCATCTGCGAGATCATCATGACAGACAATCAAGAACGGCTGCCATAGACACACTGGAAGAAAAACATGTGGTTGCAGAGTGACATGTGGGATCAGAGGCTGAAATAGAGAAGTGTATTGATAACTTACAGGTTGGGAAGGCTGCTAAAGTGGATATTTTATTATCTCAAACGAATACATTAAAATCTCTAAACACATCATGTTATCATTGTATCATGAACTTTTCAATGTGGCCTTCACCTACGGCATTTTACCCGAGCATGGACAATGTGAATCATGTCGCCAAGGACAACCCAGAAAACTACAGACCTATAACCCTTCCGAACTACCTTGGAAAATTAATCACTGCTGTTCTGAATACTTGACTCTGTTCATACCTCGAAACCACAACAGAGAGGAACAATTAGGATTTAGGGAAAAGCATTCCATTATAGACGGTATCTTCATATTAAATTCACTATCTGAAATCATGAGAAACGACAACAAACATAACTTCGCTGCTTTTATCGTTCTGGAACAGGCATTATCAAGCATGTGTAGGCTTTTATTATTTGAGAAACTGCAGCATACAATTATTAATATTGGTTGCAAAATCTATATTAATAAAACGCTTCAGCCAAATTTGTGTCACAGATTTCTTGAGAACTATGTGACATAAAAATACGCGGTTTTCACCTAAATTTGTAGAAAAATACACAAAAGGTAACTATACACATCAGTCCTCTTTATTTCTTTTACCCTTTAAAAAAAAAAAAAGAATGTGTATAGCAACGAAATACAATCTCAGATAGATCTTTTCAATCCGCCCGATTCGGCAATCGTCTTTTTCACGGAGTCTAATGCATTCGTCTATGATGCCTTTCGGTGCGCTAGGTATTCTTTCGCCGCTGGTGCGTTGCCTGCCTATTTGTAAAATGGGGAGTTAATCTTGTATTACATATCATTAAATCTAGTAACAGTAGCATAAAATCATGTCTTTTTTCAAAAAAATAAATAATGACTATACAACCATGTTAAGCTGCCAAGTCGGACTAAGAGAAAGAGAGAGTCTCAGTCCAATATGATTCTCCCTCTTTGTTAACGATTTGTTCGAATATATTCCTACCAGGATTGAAAATTCCACATCAATAGATTGTATTGATAACAATGTGATATAGTACATTAGTTTGTTTCTGATAATGTTTGCAGATGACACAGTCTTGTTAGTGAATTTTTTTTAAAAATCCACCTCAGTTGCAAACTTTACTACAAAATTACGAGAATTATTGCAAATTTTGGTCGACAAAACAAAATCATGATTTTAGGAAAATCCAATTTACAAAAAATAACCAGGAAGTGGAAGTAGTTAACAAATTCAGGTACCTGGATGTGACGTTCAGTAAGAATGGGAGTTTCATACAAAGTGTGAAACATAACATAGAGAGAGAAAAGCTATTTACGCCTTATTTAGAACAATGCAAAATGAACGACGACCCCCAACTGTCAAATTGATCTATTTCCAAAATGTAGAGCTGATATTACTATGCGGGTGAGAAATACGGGGCTTCCAAAATTGCACTATTCTCGAACAGGTCAGATTGAAATATCTGAAAATTCTTTTGAAAGTGAAGTCAAGTACTCCCAGCTATTATGATGTATAGCGAAATCGGCAAAGTATCATTATCCATCTAAATAAATTCACGCATGATTTCATACTGTGTAAACTTATTGCTGTGAAGAAAGACAAATTTTCATTACATTCTCTATAAACATGCATGATAGAAAAATGAGCGGGGTGGGAAATTTTCAGTGGCTAAATTATATTAAGTAGAAGGATATTGCGTGATATAGAGTTTTACTCTATCTGGATCGTTCAATTCAAGATAATTAATAATACATTTTTCGAATACGCAGATTCTGACAAGAATTAAGGACCGGGCTATACAAAAGTGCTATGAAAACCAGGGAGAAAGTGTTAAACATCAAAACTTGGTGTTGTGAAAGTTATTTTGAAATAGTATGTGCTAGAAATATATTATTTAGCTTAGTGAAATTTAGAACAAGCAATCATAGATTACCAGTAGAAACTAGGCGATTTAATAATATTATAGGGTATAGGACCGCTTATTTTCATTATGTTCAAAAAGTGTGGGAGATGAGTACCACTATTTATTTGAATGTGCTAATTTTGCAGAAGACAGAATTAGATATTTATCAAGTTATTTTAGACACAACCCAAATACTCGTAAGATGAAATGCAGAGAATTATCAGAAACAACAGGATCAAAAAGGTTAAAGAATTCACGTGTTATCGGGTTCATACTGTTTTGTGTAAAATCATAGCTTGAAAGTGTGTGCGTCTCTGTTGTTTTTTTTTCTTTATTTTTGCGTCTTTGTATGTTATGCTCGTCATATTGTAATTGCCATGCTTTATCTCTATCATTTGCTCATATGTATACTATGTATACCTGAGCTAATAAAATTTATGTTATTGTCATAGTCTCCTGCGCTCACGTTCATCATCTTTACTCGAACTTGTACCTTACCTTGTACCTCCTCCCAACTCTAAGTCACCTACATTTTGATCCCCACTCCCTCCCTAAGTGTTTCAAAGTTAAGCTTACTGTAACGCCAGCCTTTTTCATTCACCTTAATTCTGAAACTCATCCCAGGCAAAACTTCTTTCCCTCACCCCCACCCCTCCTATCTTACTTCATCTTTCACCNCACTCACACCCCCCCCTTCACACACACACACACACATTTATTCATTCGTCCATTCCAGCCCCAACGAAAACCCCGGTCTCATTTAATTTTTTCTTTCTCGTTGACTTTCACGTATGTGTTGTGTGACTTTTAATACGCGTATTTTCCAAGGAATGTCATTAATGAACGTAACAGAGGTAAACTTCTTCCTCATCCTGACCCTAACAGTATTTGAATATTCATCCTGAAGTGAAATTTAAATTATACTATACTTTAAAAGCTTATCCCACCCTGAACGAAGGGGCGTAGCGAAATGGTAGTCAAATAGTCACTGACTAACGCTCGGAAAAAGACTGCGCCATACAATATGTAAAACACAACTAAAAACAATGATTAGACCACAAAAGTACTGAAATAAGAAATGCCTTCGTTCATCGCCCAATATGAATACGCAGCTTAGTAGTAGACTAAGAAAATAAAAAAAAAGCTGCGCAAGTTACTTGAAATTTTAAAGTATAACGGTCAATCCCTCGGGCCGCACCTCGTATACTGTCCTGTGGTAAAAGAATGATACTTGCGCCTTGATTCAGCCTCAAGATTACAGACTTCTAATTGGAGAAAAAAGCATGTTGTCGTATGCGTTAGGAAGACAGTAAAAATCTCTCCTTTGGACAGATTGTGGAGAATGGGCCCTAGATTTGTGAACCTACCTGCGAATATTTTGCATTCTCTCCTGATTTCGTAAACTAAACCTGAAGTTTGGATTATTCACTTCGGTTTTGGTGTGGTTCTCTGTACAGAGCACTAGTCTAGTCGTTAAATCAACTAGTTAGCTCGTTTACACCTTTCGATGTATCAGTTCGTAGCTCGAAAATGAAATGAAAGACCTATATTTTAAACACCATTTTTAACAAGCTCATTGAATTCTGCAAACTATTAAAGAAGACTTAGATATTGTGGAATTTCTTGTAAGTGACAGTAAAGAAAACAGTTTATTGGCTCAAAGAGGGAAATCGGATTAGACTTCTGTACCCTTTAAGCGCAACTCAGCTGCTAAAAGAGCCCAGTGGTCATTTTGTATATTTACTACATCTGATTACTCGCGGACAGCTCCTCCTCTGCTGTAGTAGGCGCAAAAAAATCAGCATTTGCACCCGGACTGCGCTCCAGTGATACCCGCGGACAGTGTTAGAATTTACATGTCTGTTGACAAAAATCTAATTGCCTACGGAACATATACACGACGCCAAATTCAGATTAGTGATTCCCCATTTTCCATTAGCCGACTTCGAATGGGGTTGTGCGTGTCACCATTAGCTAAAGACTTGAGACTCGGTGTTTCTAACATAGACTAGATCTAGATTTAGACTTGGTCTAGACCCTAAATAACCTCAGATCTATGTCTTCGATACTATAAATTTAGTGAAGCCCCTAGCAAACGTGAAGCCCACAGCAAACCTGAAGCCTACAAACGTTTCTGTTGTTTCAAAAGCAGCCAGTTTTGCTTGCGCCAAGCACCCTCTTAGCATGTTATAACGACTTAAAGACTCCATACCCTCAACTACGAGCCAGACATGAACAAGAAACATGATGTTATTTCAACTTATTGATATGCAAGCAAAGTTAATCAAAGAAGTGTCATTAAAACTCCATTTCTACATCCATGAAGAAAAGAGGCACCAATGGGCCTACGGTTATACTGCAGATGCTGTCGTTGGTTTTGTTGTTGTTGTTGTTGTTTTTGTTGTTGTTGTTGTTGCTGTCATGATATTTTATTGTTATCACGCATTTCTGGTTCGATAGGAGAGCAAATCTTGCTGTATAATATTGGGTTTCTTTCTTTCATGCATGTTACCGTACCACCCCTTAATGTAACTGTATAGTGACCCTAATCTGTGTGTACATTTGCCTACCTGGTTTTCATCCCGCGCTACGCTCCTACCTGGCCGTGAAATCATACTCATTCTAGCTGGCATCTAGAAAATTGCCAAATGACTCACATTCCCTCAATCATCAAAGCTATATTCAAGAATCGCTCAGTGGATCTCGCCCGCTTCATTAGGGCACTATGTAATCATTAATAAAAAAATATGGAAGCTCTAAAAGCTAACAAATTCACCATATCTAGTTGATATATAATTTGAGGGCCCAAGTCCTACGCATAATGAATTTTGAAAGGAAACTTTAGACTTAAGCAAAGATCTGTATGGATTAAGATCAATTTGCAACCGAGGAATGAAGAAATGAAAAATGTTACTTCCTCAGCCCACTCCGCCACTTCCACCATCCCCCAAACTCTCTCTCTCTCTCCCAACCCCCACAATTCCGTCAACTATCCTCCAGCCC
>JAWQUT010000300.1:892480-922606 GCA_033807755.1 Ellobium chinense | reverse complement strand
GGGGGGGGGGGGAGTATCGGAACTGACGAGTATCCGTCGTTTAGTATCCAATATTTTGGCCTTTCTTCCTCGTAGCCTAATGTCTGAAGGATTCATGATTTGGTAAAGAAAACCGTGTCTTCAAACAGCACTACAAGTATTTTTTCAGCAGTTTTCATTTAAACTAAAAGTGTTGATTGATTGCGCTATAATTTTGAGGCAAATTGCAATATCAAGAAACTGACAGATATTGTTGTAAAGATTTGTTTGGACTTTGTAACTTTACTTACAATAATATGACATACAGAAACATTTGTTTGCAGTGATGTTTTATACGAACTAAAGTACACATGGATACCTAAAACGTGGAATCGTCATAAAACTAATGCACCGTCTATTTACATCAGCACAGCTCTTTAAAGTCCAATTAAAACTTCTAGGGCAGCTGTCTGTGCAATGTTAAAAAAAAAAAAATGAGTGCTGTGATCCACATCGCAACAATAGGTCCCTAAGCAGACTTTTATTTGCAATTTCAAAGAAGTTGAATTAAACCAACAGAAGGTGTGATTTAGGAGAAATTAGATGTTGTAAATGACCGTAAGATACTTAGAATCGCAATCCTGCCCTTGTGTGGTTGCACTTTCGCTCGGGTTTCAACAAATTAAAACCTTGTGTTTCAAACACATGCACTCGCACTTCGCAGTACCTGTGGGAAACCCCCAAAACACCAGTGATGGTTCCGTAGTTACCGACAGCATTGTGCATACGGTCCCTCTTTTATTGGAAATTGACATTAAGTGGCTGTGAGATATGGTTATGAAAAAAAAAAAAACAATTAGTGTGTGGGTCAGTTTCTTATTTCTGCCTGGTTAACCGCTTGAGGCTTATTAAACTGCAATAAAAGATTTCCAGGCACGGAGGTTTTGAGGAAAAGATGCGTCTTTATTGCTTTAATTTTGTTTTCTTTCAGCTCCGTTAGTAATTTTTGTACGGTGATAATGATAATGACTCTGGTCCGTGTGACTGATATCAGAGCATCAATGTATGTAAATGGGAGACAAGATAGACAAACAGACAGACAGACACATAGACAGACAGACAGACTGACTGACTGACGGAAGCAAGAACAGACAGATAGACAGACAAACAAACAAACAGGTAGATAGATGTAGACAGACAGACAGACGGACGGACGAACGGACAGGCAGATAGAGACGAACGGATGGATGGATGGATGGATGGATGGATGGATGGATGGATGGATGGATGGATGGATAGATGGATGGATGGATGGATGGATGTTTGAATGAACACTGACTTCTTATACATAAATGTATGCGTATCCATCCCCAGTATTATTCCAGCATCGACCATTTTATTTGGCACACCATTTGATATATTTTGCTTCCGCTTCCTAAAGTCCTTTGGTGAAAGATGAACGGCAGCATAGACTCTAACGCAACATCGACTCACAGAAGCAGTGTCGGATCGATGTTGTCCAAGACGACATTTAGACCTATAAGAACTGCTCCGAATGAGCCTGAATTAAACGCTAACATGTACCAGGAATTTATTGACACCATGGCAGAATTTGTCACACCTGCCTTGTCTCTCTTCGGATTGGTTGGCAATGTGTGTGCCACTATTATCCTTGCTCGGCAAGGCCTCGGTAAATCCGCCAACATCTTGCTGGTGGCTTTGAATATGGCTGACGCTCTATGGCTTCTTCACTACATTAGTGTCCCCAAAATACTTTTTTACAAAGGTCCAGGGTTTAGATTCTCACACCAGACTAATGAAGTTCTTTTCGGGCTATATCAGTTTACAACATTTCTGCAATATCTAGGCCTCGGCTGTTCGACGACCTTGCCCGCAGTCATCACCGTGGAGAGGTTGATCGCCGTCTTTTTGCCTCTCCAGTTTTCTCGTCTGGTGACGCCTCTGAGAACGTGGTGGGCCGTGGGGCTCGTGTACATCATGTGCTCAGGAAGGGCTCTATATGTCGTTATGTGTTTCCGGCTCATCAACATACCGATCATCCTGAACGGGAAACGAATAGAATTGGGTGCCATAACGGCGAGTTCTTTCGGCAACTACCTACACAGTAGTGGAATTCTCGCAATCCTAGAAGAGATTTATAAACATATGTTCTCAACAGTCCCACTTCCTTTGACTTTGGTCGGCTCTCTCGTCATCGGCGTCAAAGTGAGCATCACCGTACGCAGGTAATTATAATTAAACGTATCCACAGTTTTCAACCGTCACCGAATACTAAGTCATGTTCTGGCACGTGTTTGTCCCCTCGATTCTAACATAGTTTGATTCAGCATGTCGAACCACAGACTGGTTTTTGTATCTGTATGGGTTCAAACAAGAGAGCTATGTCATATTTTCACTCAGAAGTAGATTTAGAATACTATAACGTTCATGTTATGTGGAATGTTTACACACATGGATCCGAATATTTTTACTCCTCTTTAAGGGGTTGTAAGACTTTATGAGACCTTGTGTAAGAATAAAATTAAAAAAGACATGTTAGCGAATCGGTTTCAGATATAAAGAGAAGCAAGGACCTTCTGCAGACCCTCTGCCCCAATATCGCTATGAATAATAATCCATATATATCTCTTTGAAAGCACAGATGAAAGAGCCACCCTTTGGCCATAACTCTCTTCGAAAGCTTTACTGAATGCAGCTGTAAGGTTTCAAGATTTGTTTTACCCCGTTTTCTTTTTTTCCTGGACTGTCTCCCGCAGAGCGAATGGAGGATGGAAGGAACGATGAAAATCCTGGTCAAATTTTCAGAAACTCTTGACATAACACAACTATGATCAAGCTTTCTCCAGCTCGAGCTTTCTCTATCGCGATACAGAGTAGCTCTAAAGATCGCGGCGCGAGTAGAAGTGGCATTTGCGTTTCTTCTCTCCTCCATCCTTTTTCCAATTCGTCTCTCTATGCACGACAAACATATATGTAGTGTGAAACTTTTTTTTTAATCCCTTGAATAGCCATTTTATAAGCAGTGAAAATGTGATCACCGATACCAGAGCAAATATTCGGCACACAGTTCTTCCATCACTCCCCTACCCCCTTCCCCCTTCCTATAATCAAAAGCGTTACAGATGCTGTTTATAAAGAGACCTGGACAAATGAACTTTCATTGATAATTTGAAACGCCTGGCACTATCAACTGTAGGTTAAGCAATATTATATGTTGTTCGCAAAGATCAGGAGTAAAATGCAATCCTCGAAGATCAAGTCTTAGTCGAGCCTCAGTAAAAGATCGGTTCAGCTCCATCTTTTGAGTCGTGCTGCTTAGCCTGGGATTTTTTCAGTAAAAATTTTTTGCTAAACTCGCTCATTTCTTTACTTACCGACTGCTTGAAAAAATCTGCTGCAACATTGCATTGTTATTACCACACCACATACAGTTATGAGAAATCAAAACTGACTACTAAGGTTAAAGTATCTTACCATTGTCACTGTTTTAACTTGGCTCTAAAGATACTGCCAGCAAGAAGTTGAAAGAAATATTGTGACTTAAAGCCCGGCCTACCTATACGGTATGTAATTCCTATCTTGCATTTTTCACAGACGCCACAGAATGACCCAGAGCATGAAGGGAGGGTCTGGACAACGAACGACCACTGCCTTGTTAGCCGTGTGCCTCATGTACGCCATCTCGGGAAGTTTCGTGGTCTTCTTCTATGATATGGGCATCTCTGCATTTGAGGTTGAGTGGAGACCGTTATTAGATGAGATCTCCATTCTGATCCAGTCACTGAACAGTTCCACCAATTTCATCGTCTACATGGTCATCCAAAAGTACTTTTGGAGAGAGTTCAAGAATTTGCTTACGTGCAAGATGTGCCGAAAGGGTCCTCTTGCAAAGCGATAACTAAAAATATCCATCTTCAACTTGTTCAGCAAGCCACCATCTTGTGAAAGTTCTACAGCTTTACATTCCCAGCGAAACCCATGCAAGTTTGCACCACTGTTATTGCGTCAGTGTAATCATGTTTACCTCTGTATCACTAACAATCTTTACTCACCCTGTAAACTGACATGAACAGATAGTGTGCGCTAAGATAGATGCAAATGCCAAAGATGGGACCTTCTCTTCCCCCTCCTTCAACCGCCCCCCTCCCCCCAGCCCACAGCACACAATATGTGAGTGAAGAGAGCAGAATCACCTTGTCGGATTGTATTAGACCTGATTATATTAGACAAGCATAAAAATCTGTAGCTGCGTGAATAATCCTTGCGTTAATTAATGTATTGTTAACGTGAACATTGCTAATGGTTTGGGAGTTTCCGTGGTTACTGAGGTGAAGCAATAAAATATTATTAAAGCAATGATTAGGAATATAATGGCCACTGGCGACTCAGAAGACCTAAAATTTTATTGTGACTTCCGTAGTTTTGAACGTCATTTGGGATTTGAATTTTTGAGGCCCTACGATACCGACTATATTATCTAGGGCCTCTCCAGACTAGGTGTAGTGTGAATACATACCGAAACTGCAAACCACATTTTGATACAACCAAAAGCCCACTCCTGGCAGACAGGAAACTGTCGTTTTAAGGTGCATAGGCTGCATCTCGAACTTTTCTTTAGACATGTCTTAGTACAAAACACAGAAAACAAAAAGTATTGACCTTGGCAAATCCTTAATTTTTTTACATTGTAGAAGAGTAATATGGACATGGGCAAAATGTTTACTTCTTTATTATGACAGTGACACCTTATACCTACAGATTGCCACTATTAATTTCAGTAAAGAACTCGGTACAAATGAAAGTGTTATTTATTTTCACTAGTTCGTTTCAAGTGTATTCTGTACATTAAGTGTGGTATTTTCTTCACCAGCCTATAGGTTACTTGTCATGGGCTATTAAAAGTAATACATTATTTTTTTTAAGATCATATTCTTATCTCCCTTACTGGTGAGTGGGAAAAGCCGTCAAAAATTAGGGCTGAAGTTTCAGCAGTCGACAGTACATAGTAATACATAGGAAAAAGATTTGGGAATGTGTAAACTTCAATACACTATCCATTCAAAAGTACATGAAAGGACCAATTCACCAGTCTGAATCACCCAGCAATGACAAACAATCATGTATTTACTCCGGTCTGACACTGAGGTTAAAAAGCCCGAATGACATGGTAATGCTTGCATTTGTTGGAAAACAGAGCTGGGAAGTAAACGAAAAAGTAAGCGAGCACTGGCTACATAAAAAAAAAAGCTGTCTGTCTGCTCTCTGGAAAGGTAAATTTTGGATAAAGAACATACGCAGGACAGCCAGACAGTCACTGGCCGAAATGCAGTACTAATATAGTTAAGCAATTTTTTTTTGGTGCGAAAATTGATGAGATTAGTACGAGTGATGATGAAGAGTGTCTTTGGTTAGGAGAGAATGCAGATCTTCATAGGAACAAAGCAGCGTGGTTAGATGATTAGATAATTAAATTCAGGATCAAAAAGCTCAAGACTTTGGGTTTGAATCCTTCCATAGTCATTCTGCAGTGATAATTTCTGTTCTCAGTTAATCCATTCTTAGAATTGATACCATTCTATCTTTCCACGTTTGAAATTCTGTTCACGTTCTCCTCAAGTATCCACCTATACCCTCGTTTCCTTGTTGGATTCTACAGAACTCAACATTTTTGTCGTCATCTGCTACTTTGTTTTTGTACTAACAGGAATTACCTTTAATCTGGTAGTAGATCAGATTTAATTACAGTACATCTTTCCAAAAAGCTAACACAAATTACCACACTAATTACTCAGTCACTCAAACTTTCGAGTCTCACCTTCAGGCCATGGCAAACTATGGGATTGTTCTTCCAGTCTGGCATTATTATTCGGAAAGGTAAATTCTGCTACGCAGCTTCTGAACAGGTCTGAAGGCTTGTCCCGAGTTTTCAGATGCCTAATCTTTGATTCTCATACTTATATAAACGCATGGCTCCTCCTATGTATGGACCAATCAGGGGTCACTGAGTTCTCGGCTTTGCCAGCTTTAACCCTTTCCCAGCTGACATCTGACATCATTGTGACATTGACATCTATAGGGGGGAATTCCGAATGAGTTTTAACCACCATTTAAACATAATAAACAAGAAGACCACTTTTTTTTATTGTCTACCAAACGTGACAATGTACATCCTTTTCTAAGAATTCTGATTTTTAAAAAATATGTCAGCTGATTCTCCAATGATGAAAAACCACTTTAAAGACGTCGAACTGGAGAGATCCACCCATAGAAGAGAGAGCTGTCTCGACAAATGTGCCTATCTCGACAGACGTTAGGGTTATGGACGCTACTGTCTCGATGGACATTAGGGGTAGGTTTAGGGTTAGTTTCAGGAGTAGGGTTTTATTAGTAGGCATACGTTCTGGATCCTATTTTTTAAATAATCATACCAAAGCCAGAATCACATACCAGAAGCACGTACCAGCCCAATCTCTGTTGTCTTAGCGTGGGTAGAGTGGTGCAGAGGCAAAAAGGTAGTTAACAGATAGTGACTTTCTGTGTTTCCTGTATATAAAGCTGTTGTCATATGTGCTTGTTTTTCTGTTCAATCTGTCCTGCAATGTTTCGGTTACCACACTCAACAGCAGAGTGTAAAAGATGTATACATGAATTGTCTGGCTTGGCTGTGAGATGGAAGCGGAGTAATTTGGAATGTAAGTTTTGATGATATTGTCTCCAGTTTGGTGTTGTTTTGTGAATATACTGAACAATGTGTGTCAAAAACAAAATAAAATAAAGATAAAACTTAAAAAAAAAAAAAAACTTTAATCCCAGAGCGCATGGCAACTAATAGTTTTTTAGTTTGTTTTTTTTTTGCAAATTAGGAAAATCGTCATCAGAATTGCCTCCCTAGCACATTGGAATGTTAGCTGCTCTTGACTGTCACAAATAAAGAAAGTTCGTACACACTTCAGCCACGTCTATGATGATGATTTTGAACTGAATAATCCTAGCCCTACCCTTGCCCAAATTTCTAAGCTAATAAACTATTAGTTCTTTGCCATAAATAAACTCACCGGCAAAAGAAATGCAAAAATAATGTATTAAAGATAATATAAAACATGTATATGAGATTGGATTTTTCCATTTTAGCTAAGAGTACAGTTTAGGAACAAAACTGACTAACAAAAAGACATATTATGGGATAAACAATAACGACTCACTTTAATTGAGAAAAAGTTCATGACAGCCTAGTAATGCGTATGCCCTCCATGGACGTCAATCACGGCCCTGCAGCGGCGATACATGGACATCAGGGTGTTAATCCGATGTTGGGGAACTTGCTGCTACACTTGCTGTAGTGCTACTTGCAATTGCAAAGCGATTGGAGGTCTTGAATTTATTCCAGTTAGCTCCCTTTGAACCTGGTCCCAAAATTGTTCTATCAAATTTAAATCCGGTGAACGGGATGGATGCGGCAAAAGAGTTCTTCCAATTTGCTGGAAAAGGCCTGGATAACTTTAGCTGTGTGTGGTAAGACACTATCCTGCTGAAAACTCAGGTTTGGATTGGCCTGCAAATATGGCAGTACAGGGGGCTGCAAGACTTCGTCGATGTGGCGGGCTGCTGACCCTGTTACATCAATTCCTCGTCTTGTGTCGTTTTCGATGAAGATGACAGGTCCAGTTCGATGACTGTGACCTATTGCACCCCACATCATAACATTAGCACCTCCCCATCGATCTCTTTCAGTGATGTTGGCATCGGCATAACTTTCACCTGCCCTTCTCCAGATCCTTATCGGGCCGTCATCTGGATCCATACAAAATCACTTGTCTCTTAACCTCCAATTGATATGGGCCTGAGCCCGATTCAGGAGACCTAATCGATGGAAAGGTGTCATGATGGACTTCTTCAAAGGATGCCGATTTCTGAGACCTGCAGCTTGGAGCCTACGTCGAACTGTATTATCAGTGATGCATTGCCCATTAATCCTCAAGGTTTTTAAGTTGTCTCGGTCGCCTTGGCTCGGAAATCACGAAGATGAGTCTGCACAATTATTTGCCAATATTATCTTGGTGGTCACCACTTCTCGGGCAGTCAGTTTCAGTACCAGTTGCTCGTTGTCTGTTTTCAGTCAGTAAATGTTCGAGACATAGCATCCGTAATCCAGAGTAATTACTTGCGGGGCATCCCCAGCCTCCAAGCGACCAAGGCATCTGTAACGGTCTTCTACGCCTAACTTCGGCATGGCTATGGCGTGACTTTTAGACTGAATTGTAGATAAAACACGATGGCTTTTTTATATCCCGATTGCAACGACTACGTCTGTGCACATTTGTCAAATTTTAACGTGCTATAATTTGTTCCCACGGATTGGTTAAAATTTACATAGTGCTCAGGCAAAACCATAATCCTGCATGACAAGAGACTAAATTCGGTCAAAAAGAGAAGAAACATCCGAACACACGTGTTCTACTCTGTTAAAATAAAATAAATACACTTTTGGTAAAATAACAAGAATTTCCAACTTTACCTTATTTATCGCATAATTTTTGCGGCTGAGTTTTATATTAGCGCCAGAAAATGTAAATCCTTTCCCTGTACTTCCCAGTTTTTTTACGGAAAACTTACCCCTGCTTAGGCGGGAATTAAGAATTTGTAAAAATCTCGCCATTTTTTTTTGGATTTTCTTCATTGCTGCCCAATAACAATAAGCAAGAGTCACATCCGGGTTATATTGATGGACACATTTTGATTTTCACAGTAAGAGAACGTGAATTGACTCGGACGGGCGGTTTA
This sequence comes from Ellobium chinense, assembly GCA_033807755.1. Classification (NCBI taxonomy): domain Eukaryota; kingdom Metazoa; phylum Mollusca; class Gastropoda; order Ellobiida; family Ellobiidae; genus Ellobium; species Ellobium chinense. Next base: position 913,846 of record JAWQUT010000300.1, on the reverse strand, counting down.
ATTGAGATCAATAACAGCAAAAGAATTATAATGTCACCTTAAGACATCGACCACAATTACACACTACTTATGTACAACAATAATGTACTTTAGATCAATAAAGATATTGGTGCTCATTTGCACATCATCTATGTCAATATTTAACGTCATATTCGAATTCCACATGAAGTGTGGAGAAAAATAAGATTCTACACAGCAATGTTAGCATGAGTTCCTCATAATTCCTAATTCCTCAAAGAGTTGTTACAATCTGAAGTTTGTGAAATGCCACATGAATTCCAAGATTGGCAACAAAACTGGAAATAAATTCTGAGCATCTGACCTGATTTATGGAAAAAAAAATACATCCATACATCTGATACACACCCAAGTTCTTGCGAGATAAAGATGGTATCAATATATGTATAATCCTGGCATTCCACAAAACAAGTGTCCTTTTCTTTAAAAAAAAAACATTTACATTATGTCTCTTGAAGATGAACAAAACAAACAGACATTTCAAAAAGATTCCAGTACCATAAGCATATACAGTAACTGTTACTAACATTGCAAACTGTCCAAATGGCGGGACTGGTGCCAGGCTATTTTGCACTGAAGGTAAGGCTGTTTGTTACTTGCACCCTCTTCCTTTGCTCCTTATTTTTCAAATATTCTGATTTTGAAAATCCAGCATCATATTTCTGCTGGCAGAAATAACAAAAACTTAAAACCTGCTACATTCATGAACATATTACCATTCTTCAGTGTAGTATTTCAGTAAAATTTCTTTACATACAAATGTGTCCCTTTGAAGAATGTGGCCTAGATTGCTATCCAGTTGGTGTAATGGTGGCATTGATCCTGCCTATTGGTGAGCACCGCTAACTAATCATTAAAGGAACAGGGGTAGCTATCTGCTTCACAGCCTTAAAAATCCACAATATTTTTTCATAAATTTTCAACCCCTTACGCGTTTCCTTCGCCTGAGCGCTTCCGAGAAAATGCAGCTTGAAAGTCGGGATTTTCACACCGCGCGGGCGCTATAACTGGTCGTCCGGTCAGCGCGGGAATAAGGCGTGACGTCATAAAGGTTGCAGGAGCCTAATTGGTGAAAAAAAACTGGACTATCCGAGTCGGTAGTAGCAGAGTATAAAATGTGTCCTTTGGACAGATTGTGTAGAAATAATCATATAACATGAAACCACACNCTGATTTCAATGATCAGCATTTGGTAATTTAGAAATTTCCTTATCATTTATTAGTAAAATATTCTCGATAATCTATCACGTCGTACATTACAAAGTATCATATGTTTACCGTAATAGAACACATCATTTCCATGTTCCGTTCAAAACACCGTGTACACTTTTTCCCTTCATACATTTTTTAAAATCAGTACAATGGCATGTGCATGTAAAAACCTTCATATTATGTACTCATGAGCACGAGGGAGCACCTTTATTGAACGCGTTAATGTGTGACGCTCATACTGTTTCTCATTTAGGCGTACATTAGTCATCGGCGGCTTTGCTGTTTTGTCTGTACATTGGTAGATCTAAATAAATATGCCTTTGAAGGAAACATTTTTAACATTGCAACGGATCACCCTACATTTGTACAACAACTATTTTTGTAAAGAGGCTAGGTGTAGTCACCTGTATCACAAGATTTCGAACCCCGCACTGCGAGTTCAACATGCGCTGGGATATGAAATGATATCGTTTACGAGTGATTCGGAAGAGGGAAGTTAACAAGACACAGTGAGTCACCACTTCATCTAAAAGTGAGGGTACTAATACATAATTGCATTATTTTCACCCTTTTGTTTGTGTGTATGTTAGCCTTGTCACGTTAAATTTGATCATTTTGATACCTCCATTTTAGTAGATCACAGATACGCCCCTGGTCGATTTTTTCACCTTCTAAAGTCTAAGTTTTGTACTGTAAACATCCGTATTGATAAAAATAACCCAGAACGATCCAATTTATATAGATTAAAGAAGGGAATTTAGATACCCTTTATTATTCTGTTGACAAAAAATAATATCTGTAACGTCCATAAGAAAGTATAAGTTGATGCAAAATATTTAGAGAAATCTAACAGCGGGTTCTTGAGTAATTCGATGAATAGCTTGCACAAAGCAAAGTTTACGGACTATAGTTATGTTGATCTCATCTATGTGCCCTTGTTGATGTATATAAGTAAATACTATACTATAATTATACCACGCCACGCCACGCCACGCCACGCCACTTCACGCCACGCCACGCCACGCTAACCTGTCCTATCCTATCCTATCCTATCCTATCCTATCCTATCCTATCCTATCCTATCCTATCCCATCCTATCCTATACTCTGCTCTGCTCTGCTCTACTATACTATAGTAGTTCATTGCTTTTTCTTGGAACCTGCATCACTGCATTCGGGCCGTCCCCATACCTGCTCTGTCTTGTCTTCCTACAACCACCGAAGAGCCTACTGGCTCACTGTTCCCATCAGTCTTTGCTTGTTCGGTAGTCTAACCTTTCCAATGAGCTGGTTGATTCTGGAATCCTCTTTCCTCACTTCCATTGCAGCCACCCTTTCCAGTACTGCATTTGTTTGATCCCTGTAATTTGACAAAATGGAAAGCCACACCCTTTCTTTGCATTTTGTGAACAGCTCTTAGAAAACTGTACGCTTTTGGGTGGTGCGTGCTAGTCACGGTGAGGAAGGGTGCACATCTTCTACAGGTTGGTTGGAAATGTGTCGCATTTTGTGCAAAACCGAAAGAAATAGCCCGGCAACATGATGGCAACCATTTACACTTTCAAATTTCTTAACAGAAATCTTATCAAAGGTCTTATATTGGAAGAGGATGTGGCAATAATTTACGGTGATCTGTACGGTAATGAATGAAACAAAGATATGAGTATAGCGAACACCACTTACAAATCATTGCATTGTTCCTTGTCACTTCCACAATATTCACAGCCATTTTAGCTTACCCAGAGATTTATACTTTTTTTTTCTAAGGAAGGGGTGTGGCTTCTCATTTTGCCAAACCAAACAAACGCAGCCCAGTGTCATCTCTGCTTCCGGATCTTCCATTTATCTGAGTTTCTCACGCAATGCCTTTAGTAGATCTGCTTTGTCCATATCAGAACCCTCGACTGTCCCATTTCTGGCAGTTTTGTCTGCATGCTGGTTACTACATACTCCCACAGGACTTGGGCAAAAAATCTCCATGACTCTTGCAATACTAGAGTTTTCTAATAGATGCAGACACTCCATCCATCCATCCATCCATCCATCCATCCATCCATCCATCCATCCATCCATCCATCCATCCATCGCTCTCTTCATCCATCCATCCATCCATCCATCCATCCATCCATCCATCCATCGCTCTCTTTATCCATCCATCCATCCATCCATCCATCCATCCATCCATCCATCCATCCATCCATTCCTCCATCCCCCCATCACTCTCTTCATCCATCCATCTGTGTCCATTTATCTATTAAAATTTACAGACAATCCCTTACAATCTCTGTTATTCACACGAAAATTGCAAGTGTTCAAGCGAATGGAAGTAGTGAGGGGAGGGGAGGGGAGAGGAACGGAGTGGAGGGAGGGAGGAGGGAAGGAGATGGAAAGGAAGCAGTGACTAGAGATGAACATTCCCCTTTTCACTGGAATTTATTGTTTGATTGACTTAAAGGCTTCTAAAGTAAATAGGAACTGCGTAGAGTGGCTTTTTTTTTTGAAACTTCTGTCAACTTATAGTCTTCACATGAAACTTTATTATTCACTTGAATTGTTAAAGTTACTAGTCGGGACTCATATTCCGCTAATTGCATCTCTTCCACAGTTAGTACTGTACTCTGAATCAAAATGCGTGAAATCGTTCATCTTCAAGCTGAACAGCATGGAAATCAGACTGATCCACAGTTCTGGGAGATGATCACAGACGAACATGGCATCGACCCAACCGGCACTTACAACGGTCACTCAGACCTATAGTTAGAGCGCATCAATGTCTACTACACTGAGGCTTCAGGAGGAAAATAATATGTACTCTGAGCTGTCCTCGTTGACTTTGAACCCGAGACCATAGACAGTGTCAGGTCAGGACCATTTGGACAGATTTTCCACCCAAACAACTTTATATTTGGCCAGTCAGGGGTTGGTAACAACTGGGCCAAAGCTCACTATACAGAAGGTGCTGAACTCTTAGATTCTGTTATGGACGTAGTGAGGAAGGACTTCAAACTTACACATTCTCTAAGTGGTGGACCTGGATCGGGCATGGGCACACTGCTTATTAGCAAGATGAGGGAGGAGTAACCAGATACAATCATGAACACATTCTCTGTTGTCCCTCATCTAGGATATCTAATACAGTTATTGAGCCCTACAATGCAACCCTATCAGTCCACCAGCTTGTAGAAAACACAGATGAGATCTATTGTAATGACAATGAAGCGCTGTGTGACATTTGCTTCAGAACTCTCAAGCTGATCACTCTAACATACGGTGACGTGAACCACTTAGTCAGTGCCACCATGTCTGGTGTGACCACCTGCCTCAGGTTCCCTGGCCGGCTGAATGCTCGGTCTCCATTTCTTCATGTCTGGCTTTGCTCCACTCACCTCCAGGCGATCACAGTAGTACAGAACTCTCACTGTTCCTGGGCTGACCCAACAGATGTTTGATGCCAAGAACATGATGGATTCCGGCGACCCACATCACGGCCGCTACCTCACTGTTGCTGCCATCTTCAGAGGCCGCATGTCCATGAAGGAGGTTGACGAGCAAACGCTCAATATCCAGAAAAAGAATTCATCCTACTTCGTTGAATGGATCCCCAACAATGTGAAGACCGCTGTCTGCGACATTCCACCTCGTGGTCTCAAGATGTCGGCAACCTTCACCGAAAACAGCACAGCCGTCCAGGAGCTCTTCAAGTGCATCTCCGAGCAGTTCACTGCTATATTCAGGCGAAAGGCTTTCCTCCAGTGGTACACTGGTGAGGATATGGATGAAATGCAGTTCACTGAAGCCGAGTCCAACATGAACAACACTTGGTGTCTGAGTACCAACAATACCAGGACGCCACCGCTGAAGACGAGGGAGAGTTCAATGAAGAGGAGGATGAGGGAGAAAGGGAACCAGGAGAGTACGCTTAAATGTGTATAACTGAGGCACAATTTACTCACATGAACAAACATTAATCTTGAGACATTTAGGAAAGCAGTTCTTTGTGAAATGCTACAACAGTGATAATTAATCCTTTAGTCTTGGAATAAAATGGACCGTGTGACATAAAACACTTCCTGAACTGTTGGTCCAATTTTACTGTCATGTGAGACATTGAAAAGATAAGTAGAAACACATCCTGTCAACAAAAAAGATCAGAAATCCTTGAGATACTGACAGGAGAGACGTCAATTTGTCTTATGCATTAGTGTCCTACGCAATATTGTTTTTGTATGTTGCTGTTTTTGCACTTATAGCTTCTTAATTCATTTCCTACACTAACGGTATTCATAACAAAACGTTCCCCATTCAGTGAGCTGATATTATTATGAGATGAGAGTAGTTTTTTTTTATACTGTACGTAATTTGTGAGTATGATAACCATAATCCGACAAAGCTGGTGCTCAAGTTAGCAGCTGTACGTCAGCTCTCATGACCTTCTTGCATACCTGGCTTCCAAGAAATGTCTTGTATTTTTCTAAAGTGTTCACTGTAGCCTAGTCGTTTTTTATAATATGCTCTTTTGAGAATTTTTTTTTTGTGTGTGCAAAACTACGGTGCCTAAATATTGAAATTATGAGCAACCTGCGTTCACTTTTCACCAAAAGCTTGTTCAGCAAGGCTTATCTGCCATATCTCTTGTTTACTTTGTTTCCTGTTATTCACATTTTTGGTTTTGTTTGACGTAATCACATAGTCAGTAAAATTGTCTTTGTGCTGAAAAAAAAAATCATAAAATTTTATAAAAAAACAACAAAAAAAATGTTTAAAAAGTTGCTAGTCAAAATATGATATCTAAATGGTAAATGAATTGTCAGTTTGTTTTGCCAAAGTAGCTGACAGTGATAAATGGATTGTTAGTTTATATTTTGCCAGAGTAGGTGACATTAGTAAATGAATTGTTGAATTATGTTTTGCCAGAGTAGATGACATTAGTAAATGAATTGTTGAATTATGTTTTGCCAGAGTAGCTGGCATTGGTAAATGAATTGTCATTTTATATTTTGCCAAAGTCGATGGCATTGGTAGCTTTTTGTTTTGCCAGAGTAGCTGGCATTGGTAAGGAAATTGTTCGTTTACGTTCTGCCAGGGTAGCTGGCACTGGTGACTTTTGAAATAATTTAGATAAAGGATAAGGCCTCATTCAGCTTTACTATCCTCTTCATGGTAAAGTGGGGACACCACTTCTTTGAATGCTTAGTTGATGTCATTAAAGTTTACATGTACCAATTAACAGACAGGATTTCTGTTAACATAAATAATCTGTGAAGGGAGACTTTGCATTAGAGGGGAGACAGCCTAGTGCACAATGCTTTCTACACTTGACACACTGCTGACAACAATATTTCTAAGTTACATGAATGGAATGTTGGTCATACTATTTTCCCTGCCAAATCCTAGGAGTGTAATGACCATACCAATTTATGAGAAGGGAAATAATTGCATCTAGACTAGTTATATTCGAGTCCTTTCCATCTGTAGACCTGGGTGAGCTTTCAAATGTAATGGGTGAGCAGATATTGATGCTTGACACAAAACTTCAGTAATATGATTGAAAAGAATCATACAGTTTACTTTTTATTATGAAAATATAAACCCCAGCACATAACATACCAACACTTTGACAAGGGCATGGGTATTTTTAAAAAAGATTTTTAGAGTAACTTGATGTTGACCAAGTAATGATGATAGTGCAGTTATGTTTTTAGTGAATGGAATGTGATATAAGTCAATAATACTATAAGTCATCCTTCAGTTTAGAATTATTGTGATAGATTTTAGTATACTTAATCTATATGCGACAAATTCAATTATATCAGATTAGATAACATTGTCTTCTTAGACTGTTTGAGGATTACAGTAAAGATCCCTCTTACTACCTATTATTATGTATCATTATTTATACATAGTAGAGATGGTGTGTTTCACTCTAAGTATGAGGCAATGAGATTTTTTTTATTGTTTGGAGGTTCTGCACACTGTCTCTATAGATAATGTCAAACAGACACAGTGCATTTTCATGAAACAGCCTGGACTTCTTCCTTGACTGCTATGAGCTTCCAACACCATCTCTTTGAATAGTTGTCAAGTAAAAATAGTGTTTCTTTATGGTAATTAGTCAAAACGTGTGTATGCTCCAGGAATACCAGACCTAGGCAAGGTCTACCGTCTGGTTCATGACGATTTTACAACAGTGAGGAGGTTGTGAATTTCTGTGATGTCGTCACAAATCAAACTATGGTAACTAACTCTGCCAACAAAAGGTCAAATTTGGAAAAAAATTATTTCATCTCACTTTCAACTGACAACAGTAAATAGTACCATATGTCTTTGTGTAGTTCTCATGAAACAGAAAAGACTTTGTGTGTTGGCCATTTTGATTATTCTCTTTGATGTCATATGAAAGACATTTTGAAAATGTCTCTCCTCAATGGTACATACATCCCTGTCATTAAAATAGCAAGAGTTTGTGTACAGGACATATTGTTAATACTCTTTGATGTCTTAGAGAGAGATATTATCGAATTTTCTTCTAAGTTTCCTCTGTAGTTTACTATAATACTGGTATAGGGAAAAGTCATACATCCCTTTACTGCTTGTGGACAAACTCTTTATGATTTTTATCTGCAAACAGTAATGATAATGGTTTGTTGACAGAATGGAATGTCATCCTTTTGATTTATTGTTGAATTATACTCCTTATCACATATGAAGAATTCAACTCCACTGATGAACAGTTGTATAACCATGAAGACAAGATACTGGATTTCATCAGAGACAGTACTGATATTACTGTTTATGGAATTGTGGAATTCCAAGCCTGCCTCTTATGTTTCATTTTTAACCTGAACAGTTCCACCTATAACCCCCTGTGGAGTATTATTATTGATACCGTCCACGAACAAAGTTGTTTATCCCATGCTTCATTTATGGGGTACTGAATTTTGTCTGAGACAGTATTGATATATATACTGTACATATATATATTATGGAGTGGAGGAACTCCATAGGCTGTCCTTTTATTTTAGCTTTACCTATCCATCTCTACTCTGCTATGGAATATTAATATTATTGATACCGTCCATGAACAAAGTTGTCTATCCTGTGTATCACTTTTGGGGTATTGGACTTTGTCTGAGACAGTATTGATAGTAATATCAGTGGAGTGGTGAAACTCTAGCGCCTGTCATTTTATTCAATCTAAAGTTCCACCTCTAATCTCATAGGAAGTTTTTATATCAAATGCCAACGATGAACAAAGTTGTATATTCCTTATTTTATTGAAAAATGGAAGTCCAGAGCCTACCTTTTTTAATATCCAACCAACTCCATTTTTAGTCTCCCATAATGTATTTGTATTGATATCCTCTTTGAACAAAGTTGTATATCCCATGTTTTACTTGTGGGGTATTGGACTTTGTCTGAGATTGTATTGATGCAAATATATTTAGGAAATGATGGCATTCTAAAGCTTGCCTTTATTTTTATCTAAACAATTCCAAATCAATTCTCATATGAAGTATTCATACCAATATCGTCCATGAACAAAGTTGTATTTTCCATATGATACTTATGGACTATCGAACTTTGTTTGAGACGATACTGATATCAGTACTTTAATGAAATGATGGAATTCCAAATTTTGCCCTTTATTTCAGTCTGTTTAAACCTTTTCTCTAAACAATTCCAGATTTGAAGTATTCATATCGATACCATCCACGGACAAAGTTGTATATCCTATATGCTACGTATGGGGTATTGGACTTTGTCTGAGATGGTATCAGTATGAATTTTTATGGAATCTAGGAATTTCAAAAAAATGCCATCTTATACGTTATTTGAACAATCTGTTTTTACTTTTCTAGGAAATATTCATGTCGATGCCTTTTCTCAACAAAGTCCTATATCCCATATATTATTAATGGGCTACTGGACTTTGTCTAGTAGGGTATATTTATATGATAATGGAATTCCAAAAACCTTCCCTCTTTCAAAGCTTTTTATGAGACAGGCTTATAAATACCATAAGTAATAAGTTCCTATAAGTTGCCACTCATACTGATAACATGATCGATACTGCCTAGAAACAAGGCAGTATATTTAGTGTATCAGCTATGTCTCATTTTTTACAATATGAGAGATACGACTTTGTGTTTATGCCATTGTCTTGTATATTAAGTTTGTACCATCTATTAGTAAGGTTGTATGGCCCATTTATAATATTATGGGAGATACGACTTTATTTGTAGTTGGTGCGAATGTCTGATATAGTAAATCTATATCATCTAGGAGGAAGGTTGTGTGTCTCATTTTTAACATTATGAGAGATACAACTTTGTTTGTAATTGGTGCCACACTCATTGGCAAAAGAATCTAGGAGGAAGGTTGTATGTCTTATTTTTAACATTATAGGAGATACAGCTTTATCTGTAACAGGTGCTACATTCATGCGCAGATGAATCTAGGAGGAAAGTTGTATGTCTTATTTTAACATTATAGGAGATACAGCACTATCTGTAACTGGTGCTGCATTCATGCGCAGATGAATCTAGGGGGAAAGTTGTATGTCTTATTTTTAACATTATAGGAGATACAGCTCTGTCTGTAACTGGTGCTACAGTCATGCGCAGACGAATCCAGGGGGAAAGTTGTATGTCTTATTTTTAACATTATAGGAGATACAGCTCTATCTGTAACTGGTGCTACAGTCATGCGCAGATGAATCCAGGAGGAAAGTTGTATGTCTTATTTTAACGTTATAAGAGATACAACTGTGTTTGTAATTGGTGCTACAGCCATGTATAGATGGATCTATGAGGAAGGTTGTATGTTTCATTTATCAGATTATGGGAGATATGACTTTCTTTGTAATTGATGCCATAATCTGGTGTAGCAAGTCTATACCATCTAGGAGGAAGGTTGTATGTCTCATTATTGACGTTATGGGAGATACAACTTTGTTTACAGTTCGTACTGCAGACATGCACAGGTGGATTTTATGTAGATAAGGAACATGGGAAAAGCTTTGATTTTCCATAATTCTCTTAGCAGTAATATCAATACTGTCTCAAACTAAATCCAGTATCTTGTATCATATCACATACAGAGGTTCATCAGTGGAGTTGAGAAGGAGTAAGATACAACAATATATGAAATGGAAGGTGTTCCATTCTGCTATTACATTATTATCATCTGTTTGCAGACCAAATCATATACTCCGCAAGCAGTACATAGGAGTGTGACTTTGCTTTTTATTGACACTGATGTATGGACCATTTAGGAGAAAAAGAAGAAAAATTCTGCATTATCAATATTTCTCTCGAAGATATCTAAGGGTCTTATCAATATGCCTCGTATACAAAGTCTTATCTCTTTCGTGAGACCTATATTTATTATCACTCTGGTTACTGCTGTGAGTATGAAAGTGAGATGAATGAATTTGATCTTTTGTTGGCAAAGTTACTCTATTTTGACTTGGGAAGACATCACAGAAGTTCATAAACTCCCCACTGTTGTAACATAATCATGAACTTTTCCTCGGTCTTCTGTTTCTGTGACATAAACATGTTTTGACTGCATACTTTAAAAAACATACTACTATACTTGACATCTCTTCATAATGAGAATATGTTGGAAGCTCAAAGCAGCAAGGAATAAGTCCCGTATTCTATCGTGAAAATGCAGATCATATATAGAGATAGTGTGTTCAAGCTCCAGAGAAGCAAAAAAATGTTTCAGTTCACTGTTGTCTTATTCTTAGGGTGAATCACTGCCTCTACCTTGTATTTATAGTACATGTACTAAAAGATATTATAGTCAAATGGTCAAAGACAATGTCTTTTACCTTGATGCATCAAACTGGGCTTTTGGATTTTAATAGCACAAGTTTGCTATGTTAGAGGGATGACTTAGATTACATTCCATGTCTTGAAAGAAGAGTGCAGAATTTTAATAAATTCATTTTACTAGATTTATGGTTGGTTGGTGGCTTGTTTGAGTACAGGTTTTACATTACATCCGCACAGTTAGGGCTGTTGCACCTGTCTATTTTTACGATTAAATAATTAGGTAGTAGCTTTTTTTTTTACCACTTTTACCCGAACTGCAGCCACAAGGCCTATTCTTTTATAATTTTAACACTGTTAATGTGTGCAATTTGCACACTGGACATCCTAGGGTTGGTTTTTTTTTTTGCCCCCATCCAATGAGCCTGTCATTTATCTTAGATATACACTCAAAGGGCTGTCATACGGGAAGGGATGGAAGACAACATGACCAATTTGGCTGCAGAAATCTCTTTTTTCACTGGGTTGGCGGGTTGAGAGGTTGAGCGTTTCTCTTTTAATGCAATTGGTCCCGAGTTTGAATCCCTGTGACAGCGGGGTTCTCCTTGATTATTCTCTAAATCGTTTGAGAGGCACTAATTTGTTTGCACTTTGACAAGGGTTCAAAAATTGTCTTTGATACAATCATAACTGTTCTGGAGAGGGATGTTAAAACTTTAAATCTCCCTTGTCACTTTCACTGGCATATTCATTACATTCCTGGTTTGGTAATAGATCAGAAAATTCCTTTGACCATCATTCCATTCAAGTTATTTAGAAGTATCTTTGTTGTCAGGTTGGAATGTTTCACAGAAGGAATGTGATATGTATTGAAATTTCTCTCGTGTCTAATGCAAAGTCTCCATCAACACCAGTTATTAACGTTAAGTTGTAATTTATGAATTTCATGCTTCTCAATGTGCATTCAGAGCTGGTGTTTAGAAATGGACAGTATTTCACTAACGGAATATAATGGGTTTTGAAGTTGTCTCACCCCTAATGCAAATGTGAGCAGTCGGGAAGTGTATTAGGGTCACGGGTGAACACTAGGTTCGCATGTGGAAGTTAGGGACCGATTCAGGCAGTAGGTCTTTAAGGATTAAATTGCTGTGAAGTTAGCGTCCCTGTAGTGTAGTGGTGACACGTTCAGACTTGCAAGCTGAGAGACCCTGGTTCGATTCCCGGTAGGGACAGAAATTTTCTAGCGTAGGTTTTTTTTTTTTTTCGGCCCTTCTTCTCAAAATTGATTATTCACAGTAATTTGGTAAAATCCCCGGTGACACACTTTCCTTAAAATAATATGTTACATCTGAACAAATTATCTGACTAAGCGCACCTTCCTCCCCCTTAAATATAAGAGAAAGAATACATTATACTATATGCCTTTCCACCCGGTTACACAAAATTTCCATAACACCATTTATTAAGTTATTTAATAACTTAGGACAATCATTTTCAGTTCAAAGCTGATATTTAGACATGTCTTTATGGACAGTATATCACAGAAGGAATGTGATGTGTAATAAAATTTGTCTTCACACTAATACAGTCTCCATCAACAACAGTTACTAAGTTACCTAGTAACTTAGATTTCCACGACACTCGCTCTACATTCAAAGCTGCGATTTTCACAGCTATTATAAACAGGACAGTTAAGTTAAAAAAGTGCCTTGTGATTAAAATTACTGATTTTCAACATCCTATCTGATAAGATATTCCCCGATAGTTACCCAGCCAGCAAATAAACTGACATTTTACTTACCATTATTTAGATATTATTTACCAGTTAGATACCATACAGTGTATCCTTGACATTACTGTAAGTGCTAGTTTATTAAATATACCTTGTTATTAAGTATGGATTTCACATGTACAGATTCTTTACCATTCTATCATTTCATTATTCAGGTGGACTTTGCTATTAAGTATATCGGGACCTCAATATCAAGTGTTCATTTATTAAGTGTAACTTGTTATTAAGTATACATTTCACATGCACAGATTATTTATTTCTATATTATTCTATCATTTCATTACTCAGGTGGACGTTGATATTAAGTACAGTGGGTCCTCAGTATTAAGTACGCATTTATTAAGTATACCTTGTTATTACATATTAATTTCACTGGATTCTTTATTATTCCATCACTTCATTACTCAGGTAGACCTGGCTATTAAATCATTTCAGTACTCAGGTGGACTGTGATATTAAATATATCTCAATATTAAGTACACTTTTTCCACGTTTTATATCGAGATCCTGCTTGTAGTTTGACTGGCAACTTTGATAGGTCCAGTGATCTAAATTTAATTTGATTACAGAAGACGCTGATAGAATATGAAATGAAGCCACCAGTTTCTCCTGGTCCTGTTTCTTTCAGTAGCATTTAAATCAGTCAGACAATGCGTTATAGGATGAGAGAAGGGTCATCTCAAGATATTTTTAACATTGTGGCTCAGTTCACTAGTCACTGCTAAGTCTACAATGAATTATAGAAAGAGGGAAGGGCCATCTCTAGATTATTGTACTTTGTGGCTTAGTTCACTGGTCATTGCTCAGTCAAACAATGAATTATAGAAAGAGGGAAGGGCCATCTCTAGATTATTGTACTTTGTGGTTTAGTTCACTGGTCATTGCTCGGTCAAACAATGAACTATAGAAAGAGGGAAGGGCCATCTCTAGATTATTGTACTTTGTGGCTTAGTTCACTTGTCATTGCTCGGTCAAACAATGAATTATAGAAAGAGGGAAGGGCCATCTCTAGATTATTGTACTTTGTGGCTCAGTTCACTGGTCATTGCTCAGTCAAACAATGAATTATAGAAAGAGGGAAGGGCCATCTCTAGATTATTGTACTTTGTGGCTTAGTTCACTGGTCATTGCTCAGTCAAACAATGATTATAGAAAGAGGGAAGGGTCATCTCTAGATTATTGTACTTTGTGGCTTAGTTCACTGGTCACTACTCAGTCAAACAATGAATTATACAAACAGGAAGGGGCCGTCTCTAGATTATTGTACTTTGTGGCTCAGTGCACTACTCACTGCTCCCTCTCACAAACGCACACACCAAGTTTGTTTAATACATAACACAAAATTCATGGTAAGATTTATAATAATATATTTGATACATAATGATGGCATTTTTTTTTCTTCTTTTATTTTTTTTTCAATTAAACTTATGCAACGCTGAGTTACGACAGTGATCTGTCGATTTGATGCATTGACTCTGTTTATCTGTTAAGACTTCTTCATTTCTTTGGGTTGCATCAAAACAGTTGGACTTGCCAAACTCTAATAACAAGGTATTGATCCTTAAACCCTTGTCAAACGAGCGTGGAATCAATCCTCATTGATATCCTGCTCGAGTTAGTATTCCATAGTATTCAGACATGGCAATACAGTCGAAGAATGGGTGCTGTTGCTAGTCGTTTAAAAGAAACAAAGGCTTGACCTCCGATGGTCTTTTCATTCCATCTACAGACAAGTCTACCCGACAATGCTTTCATTATCTAGAACTCTCTGATGTCATACAATACAAAGGCCCAATACAAAGGAATCGAGCCCTAGCACTTTCATGGTATCGAGTGACGATAATGAATTTAACGCGATATCTAGCAAAAACAAGTTCAATCAGAATAGTGTTGATAGTAGAGCCCAGCCTAAATTATTGGCAAAGTCCAGTCTTACAAGTTTTCTATATTGTGATATTTTTTCTTAGTCGGCCTTTTAGCGGTTCATTATTAAAAATTTTATCTCTAAAATGCATGAACCCCTTTTGATTTTGCCGTGGATAATGTGAAAATACCAGGCTCTTTGTCTTGTTTCCTTTAGGGTAGGATGTGAGTATTTCGACACATTTATTTCACACTTTCAGTAAAGCCCCGGCTGTAAAAAAAATTGACAACCAGGTCTGCTATTAGCTGCAATGCAGCTGTAAAAGAACCATTTTTCTTTCGATCTGATCCACTAACGATACTGTAAGCACAAAATTGAGTGTATTTTGATGTAATTTTCTATGACACATAGTCTACCCTTTTTAAAATTTCGACGCTCCTGGTGAAAACAGTCCCATGTAGTATGGTTGCCACTATGATTTCTTGCCATTTCGCTAAGAAGCAAGGCCAACTTTTTCTAGGTTTTACTAATCCCTCTCAGACTCCACATGTGATTTAAATACAATTACAGTTTTAGAGGAACAGATAAATTACTATGAAATGTGAAATGAATAAACAATAAAAAAACAAGGACAAAAAAGAACAACTTACACAGAGGCCAAAAGAAGTAGATCTATTTTTATATGAATGGAACGTTCATTTTTTAAAAACTACTATCTGAATCTAAGCTTAGAAAGTGTGTAAAATGCCTCGGTTTGTTTGCGCTTTGGGTAATAATTTAGCTGATTATAAACTTGTTTTGTTTGTATTGTTGTTTTTGTTGTTTTCAGCTTTTTAAAAATTTATATAAATCAGTGTTCAATATCAGCATTTGCTTACCTGCCTAACAAAGCCGAAGTTCTAATAAATTCACTATATATATAAATAACAGTCAAACATTCCTTACAGCCACTGTTTAGGAAGATAACTGAACAAGTGCTTACATGTACAAAATCATAGGCTAAGTAAAGCATGCTTTTAAGACAGTTCCATTTTTAAAGATATGAAGCAAAGAAAGGATAGGATTGCATCAGCCTCCATTTTTTAATCATCTGTTTACTTTTGAAAGTAAATTTGCGCCTTCGAAATATGAAAGTGCTAAAGTGGTGACACTTACTAAACAATCAATCCGTGCCAGACAACGTGTGTTTGTGTAAAACCGTCAACCCACTAGGAAACCAGTGATAATAATAATAATAATAATGATAACAATAATGTAGTTTATAAGTATCACATCCAAGTTGATGCTCGTTCACGCAACTTCACATTATTACTTTCCCAGCATGACAGGTCACTCTAGAACTTTCTCAATTCCCTGGGGAGTATACAGTGCTGCTGCCATATACAGGCGCTATTCACTAACATTCCTAAAATATCTTTCACCACCTACAGTATACCAGGTATCCATTTTACAGACGGGTGGTCTAAAGAAAATGTGAATGAAATGCTTTCCTAAGGAACAACATGATCGTAGTCGGTAATCGGACTCACGATGTTCAGATTTTGAGACCAACACCGCATCCATCTGGCCACGCTGCTCCACAAAATGCAGATCAAGTTAGAAATAGTGAAATTCCCAGGTCACCGGTCTTTTTCGTGGAGATTTAATGTTGATAGCCTATCCGACCAGTACCTCCTAACAGGGCTTTCTCGCCCTAGGGAAGCAAAAAATAAAACCGACAAATCGAGTCAGCCAGTCATCTGTTCAGTGGCCACCAACATCGCCCCCCCCCCCCCCCNCCCCCTCCCCCCTCTCACGCCGATAAAATGCCCCAAAATTAATGAAATGAAACTTTTTTTTTTCTGCTCGCAACTTCTCACGACATTTTCCCATTTTTTGCAGTACGTTCTCAAAGTCAAAAGTTACCAAAAAAAAATAAAATCAATTTCACCATTCCCGTAAAAAAAAAATCATCGGGAGAGGCCAAACCTTGAACCGAGACTAACAGATGCCAGTTTTACCAAAGAAAGGAAGGGATAGTATTACGAGCATTGATAGCAGACGAGATAGTGTTCTGGCCTTGCTATCAGCAATGCTAAGCTAGAGTAGAAAGTGAAAGGCCTAAAATCCTGCCCAACGTAACTGCAAAGAGCTGTTGAAACTGAAACAAAGGGTTTCGGAAGGAAGAAAACAGGGTGATGGAGATTTCTACGACTGGGTGAATTAGGGGACCGTTTTTTTTACCATAAAAGTGCATTCTTTCGCTATGTACACATTGGAGAAAGTTTTATGAAATGAGTTACAAGGTATCAGTGGTTATTGTCTGCTAAGAGAATTAATCATAAGTTTGAATGTTTGCATACAGTACTTCCAAAATGGACAAGGTAGCAATCGGGAACATCGGCAAATAGTGGCTGTCTTTATCCGTGCCGAAGATCACCGCTAAGAGTATAGATCCGATTGTCTTTAACGGTCACTAATTCATTGTAACAAAAGCATTGCTTAAACGAATATCATCGTTATTCATTTTACTAGTAATTTTAGTCTACAGTAGCGTGTCGTTCAGGCAAGAAAAATGTGTTCTTCGAAGAAGACGCCCGCTCAGCATTTCAGAATTTTAATTTTAATTTGACTTCTTATGATTGACGTCATGATTTCTATAAATTATGGTTCCAAATAATGCGATTTTGCAAATAAAACCAAAAGAAAAAGTACTACTAGAACTCATAGTCAGGCTCAAACATCAGAAATCATGTGCGGACTCTAACGCTAAAGATGGAAACGATGCTCATAGGAGAGGTCACTTAATTCAAGCTATGGAAATCATCGTAGATAATTCCGGTATGAAAAAAAACAGGAAGAAAAAAAATTTGAAATACAACTTTTATCTACTTGTAGGGAAACCTATCTACCGCATGGGGAATTTGATTATACAATGTTATACATCGTATTCATAATACAAACAACATAGAACAATACACACTATACAAATAAATACAAAATATTGCAAACGAAGCATATTATAACAGAGTCATTGCTGGTCGCCACCGGTGCAGCGCCCTGCCTCCTTCCCCCCCTCGAGTCAAACACATAAACACAGTCTTCAGTTTCTGAACAGACTCACAAACCACCTGGCCANCCCCCCCCGGTCCCTAAGCCAGATACTCATTAAACTTGAGCTGAGTAAGATAAGATAAGATAAGATTGAAAATGGGAAACTCAAAAGAGCGAGGCAACAGAAGATTTTCAAAGTAAGATAACCCCGTCTAACAAGTGTTTCAACCCTTTGACTTCCTGACACTCTAAAGGGACTGCCACATCACTTGGATCATGACTCCCAGGTGTCCTTCTGTTGATTTTTTTTTCCGCCTCCGGAGGGATTTAAACCCGCAATCTCCAGTTCCTTAATTCTTTGCTTCATATCATCTCTGCCACCCTAACGCCATATTGGAGTGAATCCTTAGCTATTCCTAAGCACAGACTAATGAGCTCAAGGTGATTTGGTGACATCAATAACATCAGTCATTTGCAAAACATGACATAACGAAGGGGTTAAGGAATGAAAATGAACGTAAAGTCACTGTGCTTTCAAAATGGCCTAAGTAATTTTTCACAAGTTTACCAGGACGCTGAGGAAAAGTTTTTTATAGCAAAGCAAAACGTCTATCTTTGAACAACAATTTTCGAGGGAAAATATTAGCGCCATTCTGTTGTTGTTGTTGTTGTTGTTGGTTTATATGTCAACATGGCCACTGATCTTTTCAACAACAATTATCATGCCCTTGTTTACAAGTGGCCTAGGTCTGATTTAGGTCGTTTTCGAGCAAAATGTTTCTCCTCTAAATCTGGTAGTCAATTTCAATGTTTTACTTCCTACAGGTGCTCGTTGCGAGAGAAGACCCTACAGCTGCCGAGAGTTAATCTCGTATGGCTATTCTCTCGCGAGATATCAAACCCTTGTGGATGTCTATCAAGACGGATCCCGACTGGTGAACACGCTCTGCGACGTATCCCCATTTGCTGACTTTACATCCTACGGCAAGGCGGTACAACGAATAATAATAAGACATGGACAGAGTATCGCGAAGGGTTTAGCATCGGTGACGATACTTTCTGGCTAGGTCTGGAAAATATACTCGCCTACAAATTAATAGGTCTCCACAATATGATATTCGATCTCCGTTTTGGGCTTCCGTCGGAATTCCATCTACTACAGCAGGTTCAACATGACGGACGAGGCAACAGGGTACACATTTACGTTGAGTACCTCCAACCATGGCTTTAAAGGCTACTGGGCGAACAGACCTAGTATGGATGACGTCATGGCTATGGCGCAGGGGGTGGAGTTTTCAACTTTCGACAGAGACAACGTAAGTAAAATAATCACAACAACATAGGTCTCCACAAGTAAAGTTTAATTATTGTCATGAGAACTGCAAACCAGTAATGATAAACTGACATAAAAAGAAGTGATAAGTAATAACAATATCAGGAAGTCCAGGATCCTCTGGATGCTTAAGTAATTCATTTTACAATGTTATATATATGAACAATGTATACAAGTATTGTTATATATACAGTGCACAACAAAAAAATACCACAGTATAACTACCATGCCCTGTCGGATAAACATAACAGCAAATGTTGCTTATGCTTCAGGCCTCGAATTTCCGACGGCCTCGCACTAAATGCTTGCAAGCTATCTGTAAAATAGAGATAGGATAGGCCAGATATTTTTTTTTCCTTTTCCTACATTTCCCTGGCAAGATTTAAGACTTCACTACAAAAGGAGAATGTTGGCGACATGTAATGTAAAACCCCACCATCACCACTTCTTCCCTTTCCCCCTTTTTCTGCATCCCTTGACACCAAAAAAAAATTGCCACCATAATAACAACAATATCAATCTTCAGAAATGTTTTTTCTGAGAAAATTGTCTGTCTGTCTGTCTGTCTGTCTGTCTGTCTGTCTGTCTGTCTGTCTGTCTGTCTGTCTGCCTGCCTGCCTGCCTGCCTGCCTGCCTGCCTGCCTGTCTGTCTGTCTGTCTGTCTGTCTGTCTCTCTGCCTGTCTGTCTGTCCGTCGGTCTGTTTGTCTGTCTCGCTCTCTCTCTTTCTAGTCTGTAATGTGGAGGAGGATGTTGGGAAGGGCAGGGGGCGGAGGGGGGGAGGTTAACCCTTCCCCGGTGCAAGACCCCACGGACTTCCATTCTCTACCTGAAGCTACAGATCCCACATTAACTCAACCCGGTCCTGTTTCCTCGTTGTATTTCACAAATACGAAGTTTTGGCAAGAAATAGGATGCATACATTCTTATTTTTATGACCAACATGAAGCGTACATACAGAGCTTATTTTTTTTATAAAATATTTACAAGTTAACTCTCTAAGTTCGTACGTGAGTTGCGATAAATTCATTTGAATAACCTTTAGATACACTCAAACAAATTTATGACGAAAACAAACTCTCTTACATGAGCCTATCTTTGGCCAGTTTATAAAGCCAAAAAGGTCGGATAACACAAAACGTAGAGAATTATAATCCTAAAGAGCTCATGTGAAAGTCATATGTGAGTCTTGTCTAATACGTCCAATAATATGATCATAATGCCAGGTAATGTTAAATGCGCATGCCTACCTCTGCCATAACGATTCATAAAAGATCCGAACTTGAGAATGAGAGCTCTTTATTATGGTGTATCTTATCTTATCTTATCTTATCTTATCTTATAACACCACTGTCCCCGCCTTTATACATTACTTATATTCAATATGACAATATTCTCAGGATGAGGATGAAGGCGAAAATTGCGCAGCCGTGTTTGGAGGAGGCTGGTGGTATCGTAACTGTACTTTACCGGTGAATCCCTTGGGTTGGAGCTACAAGCTCAAGCCTGGATCGTATTCGGAAGATCATATCGCATTCCCTGGTTTCGGTATGCCCGACCCTACCATTAACGATCCTTTTGTTAGGATTTTGATATTCTTCTGGAGGTGGGCGTAGACAGGGTTCAGATGGTATCTTGTTTTGTTTGTTTGTTTGTTTGTTTGTTTGTTTACACTTCCTTGCTCAGATGGACTTGGTCTCATATTTCAAACACTGAACGTTTTTTGTATTAAATTTATAAACCGTCAATGGCATAACGTGCAGGGGATCTATGAATCTGAGATTACCAACCTGTTATCTATTTGTCTAATACAGTTTAAGTAATCCTCAGTGTTTTCTAAAATGTTAAAACATCAACTCCGTCCTATTTCATCTATGACTCACATACAAGCACTGACAAAACGGTTTTGGCAACGTTAGCTAATTTTCTTTGCCGATGATCTGAAATTTTATAAACTATCTCTCAGATACAGCGCTGCCTCGCAGTGCAGTGTAGAGAAAGAAACTTTTAAAATAAAAAAACAGCCAATATAGTTGCTTATCCGCTGTTCTGACCGCCTTTTATTGTTTCTTTCACGCAAGATCCTTTCTTTACAACTTCCAGCGCCAAGAAACTGGTAACAGGATTGCCAGATTTGGCTCTTTTGAAACCAAAAATCAAATTTTGACTTTAAAAGAGCCATTGACGCCCACAAAAAAAAAAAAAAAGTGGATAGGATATATAAATGTTAAATTACCTCTTCCCCCCAAAACACACACACACACACACACACACACACACACACACACACACACACACACACACACACACACACACACACACACACACACACACACAC
>JAWQUT010000300.1:873225-891855 GCA_033807755.1 Ellobium chinense | reverse complement strand
GTCCTCTTTTCCGTTACCCCTCTACCCCAGCTTCATTCTCATCTGAACTTTCATCATTACTCAATCGCCCATTCCAACCCCAACATTTACTCTAGTATTACATAAATCCTTTCTTTCTCGTTGACTTTCACCTATGGTGTTTTGTGACTTTTAATATTCTCCAAGGAATGTCAGTGCCATGAACGTCATGGGAGCAGACTGTCTTGTTCATATTCCAAAACCCAACACTCTTAAATGTTCATTACTATAAAAGCTTAGCCAAATAAACTAAGACCATGTTCTCAAACTTTCTCTAAGTTTTCTCCCAACCAGTGTCACTCTCTTACCACTCTCACCATTACCAGAACCCGACCCTGAAAGCATATGTATTCTAGCTGGCATCTTAGAAATTACTGAATCATATTCCCTCAGTCTGCAAATGATATCCAAGAGTCGCACAGTGGATATTGTCTGCTTCCCTAGGGCACTATGTAAGAATTACTCAAAAAATATGGAAGTTCTACGAGCAAACAAAACCACCATATTATTATCTAGTTGATATCGAGGGGTTAAAGCAAGAATGTCTATCTGCAAAAATGCAGCTATTTAGTTGTCATTAGTGATTTTTTTAAATAAACTAGAATACCTGCAACACTGAGGCGATTCAAGTGCTTAAATTAGTGTGTACAGATCACAAAAACAGCTTTCATCAAAAATTCTAATTCGTGTATCTCAAAACAGCTTAATTGCAGATATGACGTTATTGCTTTAACCCCTCGATATATCATTTGTGCGCTCAGGTTTCAAGCATATTAAATTTGAAAGGAACGTTTAGAAGAGAACATAGATCTATATGGGTTACGGTTAATCTGCAACCGAGGAATGAAGAAATGAAAGTTAATTGTTACTCCTTCAGCCCACTCCGCCACCTCCACCCTCCCCTCCCATTTTACCCCTTCCCCATTTCCCACAATTCTGTCAACCACCCCTTCTCCCCACCCCCTTCCAATTCTGCGCTCAAAGGTCAAGAAGATAAATATCAAATAACAAGAACAGAAACGTTCATTCGGAATCTACATGGAGAAGAGACAAGTTTTATGGCCATTCCACAACGAATCAATTATTACTTCTCGTTTCATAAAATAGCTTCAAGAGCCAAGTAATATGATCTTCTGATTTTGCAGCATATCCTAGAGAAAAATGGAGTTTATGACTTCGTAAATCTCACTTGAAAGAAAGGACAAATTGTATGACTAGGCGTTTCAGTAACATCATCGGCATCTTAAGGCAAAAAAAATGAGGAATGGTGGTAAATATTGAGCAGGGTAGGGGTAAGGCATTTTCACCTAATTTTAAAATATTTGTTGGCAGTCAAAATGCAGCACATTTTATTGTCTGTCATACAGTTCAGCCAGTAAAATACGATTATACTGGAAAACAAAGGCGTGATCGATTAAAAATAACAATATGTCCACTTGGATTCTATTTTTTCATTGACGATAGTTAGTCGACACTGCCC
The DNA here is from genome assembly GCA_033807755.1 of Ellobium chinense. NCBI lineage: Eukaryota > Metazoa > Mollusca > Gastropoda > Ellobiida > Ellobiidae > Ellobium > Ellobium chinense. The sequence goes on along the minus strand of JAWQUT010000300.1, from coordinate 890,357 downwards.
GCGGCAGTAACATTCCTTCCCGACTGGCTCATACTTATTTTGAATGCCATATTATCCAGTCTAGAAATTTCAAACAAAGTAGGACATAACAACGGACATTTTGTAATAGGCATATGCCAAGTAAATGATAAGAATTTACTTGTCAGTAAATTTTAATATCAAACGGTGCATTGCGGTCTCTTCTACAGTTTGCGATCATTGGGAAGACGGGGGAAGGAGAGCTGGAGTGAGGATGGGGAAAGTATTTTGGAAGTGTGTGTGAGTAACTCGGGTTATATCGTGTGTATGTGTGTGTATGTGTGTGTGTGTGTATGTGTGTGTGTAAGAGAGTGTGTGTACATGTATGTGTAAGAGAGGGTGTGTACACGTGTATGTGGGGCGTAAGTTGGGTATATTATGTGTGTGTGTGGGTTTGTGAGAGTGTGTGAATGTGTACGAGTATTTGTGTGTACGAGTGTGTGTGTGTATGTGTGTATGTGTTGTGTGTGTGTGTGTGTGTGTGTGTGTGTGTGAGTGTGTGTGTGTAAGAGAGAGACAGAGAGAGTGTGAGTGTATGGGATGTGTGTGTGCGTGTGTGTGTGTGTGTGTGTGTGTGTGTGTGTGTGTGTGTGTGTGAGAGAGAGAGAGAGAGAGAGAGAGAGAGAGAGAGAGAGAGAGTGTGTGTAAGTGTGTGTGTAGAGTGTAAGTTGTGTGTGGAATGTGAGTGTTTGTGACTGTTTGTTTATATATGTGTGTATGTGTGTGTATGTGTGTGCGTGTGTGTGTGTGTGTACGTACATTTGTAGCCAAGTGAGACCCACCACCTGTCACGCTCTCCGGCAAGTGGGGTCCAATTTTCCAAGTGAGGTCCAGTCACTGGACCCCATTTAGATTTTGGCGCCACGGCACTCAGACGTGCCAAACAGAGGTCCTGACGGAGTTTCAGAGAAGACCTCATTTGGACTCGTTTCTTTGTCTCGTGTGTGTCGTTCTCACACACCATTCTCAGATTTTCCCGACCTGTCACGCACATTTGCCATACACACATCCTATATTCGCACATATGGAAAAGGAGCGCTACAGTTGGCTGAAAATCTACCAATCACGTATCGTATCTGCATTGTGTTGCCTTTGTAAGTCCCGGGCGACTAGGGGTAATCGGGATTCGGCATATTCGATACTGAGGGTTCTATATAAGGGTTCCTGGCTGAGCGGATGAAATAAAATAAGAAGACTTAATTTGCTTTAATTTCCCTTAAAACAATTAGGTAGACCAACTTCTTGAATCAGCATGTTGTTAAGAAATTGCTACGCCATCAGTGGATCCTTCAGAGCAATGACATGAAATGTCAGTATTCGATACCCTACCAAACATTTTCCCACCAAAGGGGAAGCAACTTCCGTCGACCAGTCTTGTTTCGTTTTCGGCCATTGTGCATGCAAACCAGTTATGCGAAACAATGGAAAAGAGGCAAATGACTTCAGCTCAAGAGGTGTTTCGTCTACTTGGCTTGAACAAGACATGGTAAGTAGATCAACTAACTGTAATTAGACATCATGCCACTATTCATGCTGACTAAGAACTAGATGAAAGGTAGGAATGCTCAATGTTGACATTGTTGAAACTCTGGAGTACCCTATTCAATAGGCTGTTGGGATTTTGTTTTACAAGGCAAAGGTCATTTTCAATTACTAGTAGATCTATACAGTTAATACAGTCTAATCTGCCTAGTTCCTAGTGTTTGTAATTAAGAAAAGTCTTTATTCTATGACTGCATTTTCCTGATGCTTTTGAATCTCTTGTTGGATACTCGATGATCAGTGGCTGGAAGCCTAAGATATTCAATTCAGATGATATTGAATCATATTGCTGTAGACTATAGAGTCTATCTATCCTTCAGGCATCAGTTTCCGAGCGGCACCAGTTTCCAAACAACCATTTCAAAATCCATGCATGTACCCCATTTTGCTACTATATGAAATGGGACTAGATTTTTCAGACTCTTATATTTATGTTTGAGTGGTGCTTTTGTTAAAAGTTTATAGGAGACATGTGAGAAAAGATACATTTTTCAACATGTACCCTCTAGAGCTAGTTAAAACGCTCTTTTTGCGGAGACATTTTTGGCAGTTTTATCTCAAATCAATGTGGGTATATTAAAATTTACACTTTTAAACATTTTTCAAATGACAAAGGTTTAGTGTTCTAAGATGGTTTCNGGGAGAGATGGGGAGGGATAAATTATTGTGTTGAAAAACCACTTGTGCCATGATAACTTTTAAAAGGAAACTGAAACTTCTATTTCTATTAAAAAATTGTGATAAAATATATAATAGGAGACAGGATAAAGGAACCGATACTTTAATTTAAATATCTTTATAAATTATGGAAGACGACGGTAGCATTTCTTTTTCAATTTAATTTTCAAAGCAATATTAGAGTCATCATGAAGCTTTGGCGGGAAAAAAGTCAAGTGCCCTGGAGTGGTCCATATTACATGAAAATGCACACTCAAGGTTGGGGGGTCTTGGACACATTACTGTATGTGTAGTATATGCGCAATGAAGTTCAAATCCCTCCGTGAGGTCTGTAAACCTTTATATAAGGTTTGGATATGGTCTTTACCCCAGACTTTGAACCACGACACAGGCGAGTCAGTGTTGCCAGCGTTTCTGCAGATTAATTAGGGAGATGGGTTTTTGTTGATGTTTTTGTTGTTGTTGTTGCTGCTGCTGCTGCTGCTACTATTACTGCTGTTGTTGTTGTTGTTGTTGTTGTTGTTGTTGTTGTTGTTGTTGTTGTTGTTATTGTTGTTGTAGTCCTTCTTTTTCTTCCTATTTTTCTTCTTTTTCTTTTTCTTCTAAATCTTGTTTCGGCAAGCTGGCATGTCAAAGCGGATAAGTATTGAAAAAAAAAACCAACACTCAGGGAAACTCTGTCGTTTCACGAAACTAGACTTCGTGCACCAAATTAGGTCAAAGTAAAGTTTTGGCACCTTTGAATAGAGCCTAAGATTCTGTCTCTTTCTATCCGTGTTATATTCTCATAGCCTGTAGAATTGTGCAGGCAGCCAGCCTTACGCGCAATTGAATAACATATAAAGCGAGGCGTAACGTGCGAGTCGCTGCAATCTGCGTGCCTGTAGCTGTATGCATAATTCTTACGTTAGTTAAAGCACTGCGGGAACCAAGGGAAACTTCCAAAACATTGTTAATGTTCACTTTGGTTAACGCCATACGTTAACTAGCATAATATGGATTATGAATCGGCCACTGGGGCCGTATGCATAATCCTTAGGTTAGTTAACGCACTGCGGTAACCACGGGAAACTCCCAAAACATTAACAGTGTTCATTGTGGTCAACGTAATCCGTTAATTAACGTATGGATTATGCATATGACCACAGGCTATTTAGTGACAGTTGGTTACGAAAATACAATTTAAAACCATGCTACCACGACTGTCCAAATTAATTCCTCAAGACAACACAACTCATTGAAAGAAAACACAAATTATATAGAAGGCCTAATTACAAAATTAGCACTGTTTGTATACAATATAATGAAGACCCTTGTGACATAAACTTTGGCGTACGAGTATCTATAAATGCGTCTTGCCAGAGGTCACGATCTAGCCTAATTCCACCATTTGATATTCCATTTCTAAGTCTTCTAATTCGGATATTTTTCTATCGAACTCAGAGGGAGAAAACCTTGATTTTAGCATAATATTTTACTTTTATTTATATATATATATTTTTTTTTGGTTTCATTGCATTATTTTATCCAAGCCGTCAGTGAGCAAAGTGAAACAATAAGAAAAATGAAAACCCTGACTGATAATCTTTGAAGATCATTTATGTCGAAGCTGAGTTCATTATTTCATACACCGAGGATGCCGTATTGTAGGAACCAAGCTATCAAATATCTGTCTTAAGTTGTAAACCTTAACAGAATTTATGCCTGAGTCTTCCTTTGTATTCTTGCTGTAACACTATTAACCCTTGTATGCACCTGTGTGCATACCTGTATTCTATGGCCCCCAGTATTTTCGAGTTTGACATTTTCCGCTGTAAAGTTTTACTCGTATAATTTAAGAAAAAAAAAACAATGCGTGTATGCGTCAATTTCTCATTTCTGCCTTGTAATCGGGTAGATATACGATTGCGCCCCAAAACAATTCTAACAAAAGGGTTTTCATCGGTTTACTGTCCAACTGGGTGTGGTGAGCAACAGAAAGAAAGTCTACCAAAATCTGAGATTCGGAAGTGTGTTAGAATTAGGTTAAATCCAAAATGCCCACAGCCGGCCTTGAAATGCAGTATGCGATTGTAGTTTTCGTATAAATACGCCTATAATACTATTTTTCGTGTCTAGACTGAGGTTTTTAGAGTCAAGGAATTCAGTGGCATCAGTAAAAGTACCAATGAAATGCTCAATCCAATATGGCACGAAACTATGACTTGACATTACGTTCATATTAGGAACAGCCTCAGATGGCCAAAACTGTGATTATGGCAGTTAGAATGTTCATTTTTTCTAAAATCTTTCTAAGGGTAAACTCTATCCATCCTTATCCTCATATGTACACTGCATGAAAGAATGATCTGCCCGCACAAATACAACCTTTCTCCCCTTAATTTGGCGTAATTTCAAAAGCAAGCGAAGTAAAATCCATCGAATCAGGCTGATTATTCTGCAGTCCAGATGTTGGTTGTATGAAATAACAAACGACAAATTTGTTTGGAGATGATAAACATGCACATTTAATTTATCTAACTGCATACTAATATGATGACCTTCCCAAAACGTGTTCATTGCTAACTAATTTAACCAAGGAACAGTAATATGACCACATACGAGAGTAAAACTCCAATATTAATATGGTAAACAGGTTGTAACAAATGGTCCTCTATTGATTCTTCCCATTCTGTCTTACTCAATACGAATAATATGCTGTTTGTCACCTCAACGTTTTTCGTGTACACACCAGAATAAAATCAGTTCAAAATGGTATCCCCTAAAGCAAAATATAGGTAAATAAATATGGAAAGGNGGGGGGGGGGGGGGGAACACTTATTCAGTTGCTAGTAACTCCTAATCTGTTAATTCGACTTCAGTGAAGTTAGTATTAGAATAAGTAGAAGGAAATGGGCCATTCTAAAATCAAACTTTTGCATACAATGACACTACTATAACGTCATGATAGGGAACGGGGACTCAGTGAAATGGAATTCTCAATATGCATATGAATCAAATATTGTAAAACTTTATTCTCAACTGACATCTGGGCCTAGATGTCTTGTGTGTTCACAAAATCAACAAAAAAACATAAACAAAATAAACATCAAAGTAACAATTCGTGAATATAAGTGTGTCTGTAATACTCTAAAACTAATCTAAACGTTACTTTAAAATTAATTACACTCAACCACATTCTGACCTGACTCAGCTCAGAACATATTTAACAGAAATATTCTGTAATATAAGCATTGCAAGGCTTAAGGCAAATTAAGATTGTAGGTTTGTGCTTAGTTACAAAGGAAATTTATCTTCTGGCGGTTCAAAAAGAAAACAGGTTCGCGTTTGACTGCTCCCACATGATGATGTGCATCCAGTAATAGTATGTTCGAATTCTGCCCCGAAAAGCGTCCGTGTAGGTTAAAGCTGCTTAAGATTACATAGCTGCATATGCCGCCACCAAGACATTGCCATACAACCAGAGGCAGACAATATGGGAAGAGAAAGGGAAATCCCATCTGTTCAGTCTTTCTCACGTTTACTGATTGCTTCAACAAAAAATTTTTCTAAATCAATTTTGTTGAAACTAAACCGAAAAAAAAAGAACAAAAAAGTTAAAGGAGAGGTGCATAACATAATGGCGCAGAAAGAACCCTAACATTAGATTAAGCAGTTTTTCTGACCAGTGATAAAGGATATTACGAGTGTTTAAGGAGATCATAATGATGTAGCTGCGCATAAAGAGAAAAGAATACTTTGAGAAAGTTGAGGTGGTTAAGCATACAGGCTTATAAGTGACATTTATGCTATATAGCTCACACCATGATTCACTTTTGGAGTTTGATATCATGATGTAATGACAGACTTCTAATGTCAACCTAAATATTCAGAATATGATAATCACGTGACCCAAAATTTGTACTAGTACCAGATATGCCAGAGTTATGTGCACTGATATGCAGTGAAGTAATTTGAAAAGTTCTAACATTGCCAGAGGTTTGCATCACGTAACTGTAACAAGATAAAACCAGACGCTTAAACACCAATTGTTGATTGTTGGTAAAAAAAAACAACAAAACAGTGAGTTTTGGAGCGGAGAGACGCGTTATCGTATCAACATGGCCAGTTTTAATACATCCACAACACAACCTTACTGCAAAATGGAAATAATGTTGACTTGATTTCTTGTATGCATGAAGGATGGACATCATGATTTTACATGTTAAGTCAACAAACATTGCAAACGTATCCTGTCGAATACATTATTGTAGGTTAGTTCCTTGTCAGACTAATTACAACATACTTAACGCAGTGTTTTTCATCATTATCTTAAATCTATCTATATCTTATTTAACAACAATCTACAAACTGTCAGTTACAAATCTAACTGACGTTTGATCTTCACTTTAATTCGCCTCATTTATCTCACTTTCTAGGTAAAGTCCAGTCTCATATTTAATCAGAAAAAAATGTCTTATTGCAACAAAATGTAATTGTATCATTTAATAGTATAGTTTGTAACATTGCATACGTCTTCTAGATAAGTGCACACGCTATTGCCATTTTAATCGTCAGCCCTACATCCCTAATCATGAGATAGGGAATCCGAGTTTATTGATCACCTGGCTGTGCTATGAGACTTTTTCTGCTTTCAAGACGTCCGTGGCCATATGTTAGTGTGTTCAAAAAAAAAAAAAAAGTCAAAGAAATATATACTCATTGGGAATTCCACTTCATTCATTTTTCGTTTCCTCCTATGACGTGATGCCGTGTCACTGTCACTGTGTCCAAAACTCAGATTTTGAATTGACCCATTTTCTCTCAGTAATTTATGATACAAAAATCATTATTATGAGATTAAAAGTTCGAAAGTTCCTGGCTACTGAGTAACTGCAGCCCCTTATTTTATCAACCTTGTGTTCTTCAAAGAATACTTCTTTCACTGATTTTTAAGGTATGTTAGCCAGAGACTTTGACGTGATAAACCGTATATTTGTACTGAGTACATTTTAAATAGAACAATGTGACTAAAATTAGTAGTCATCATAGCATATATCAGGCAGAGGAGTTAAAAACGTTTGTTTGACATCCTGATTTATTTTGCCACTTCATAAAGCTGCATTCGGACTCATGAATCATCGGTTCATGTGGTTCGGTAATTTTTACTTCGGCTGTGTGTGAGGCTCACGTCAAAATTAAGTGGTGGGATTTATATTTGTGCGATCAGATCCCACATTGTAGCAAGCAGTATATATATAAGCATATGGAATGGTAGAATACACCATTGGGACGTTGTTATGAAAATACGGGGGTTCCAACTGTCATACTAAGCAACCCATTGCTTTGGCCAAGTGACGCTTGTTTTAAAATGAACTTATCATTGGGACATATTTTCGTGGCAAAATCACCATTATTGGTGCGCAGATGCTTTCTGTTCAGTTTCAGCTCGCTGAGCAAATAGGTAGACATTCTGTCTTTTATATTATGCCATATCATATTGTCTACTACATTCTTGATGCTTCAGGCCGACAAAATAAGATTTCAATTATTTTCTTGAGTGATCAACCCATATAGTAATTTTTGAATGACAATAAAGTGAAATTCTGGACGTCAGATTCTGGCAGATTCTTTTTCCTATCATTCAACACGTCCACTGATAGTCTACCTCAAACCGTTCAGAAACCTTTTGTTAGAAGTTTTTGGGATTCGGGTGTTGTTGTTTTTTTTTCAAATATCTACCCGACTATTGTTAATCACATTAATTATATCACTCTGGTGTCAAAGATTTTCAGACATGGAAGTTTTGAAGAAAAGATGTCCCTTTATCGCTTTGGGTTTGTGTTTCTTCTATGTTCGGGTAGGATTTTTGGTAAGATAATGTATGTTACTGATATCAAAGCACTAGGATATTTGTATCTGGCAGGCAGACAGACAGACAGACAGACAGACAGACAGACAGACAGACAGACAGACAGATAGACAGACAGACAGACAGACACCGACGGACGAACAGACGAAGGGAATGGATGAATGGATGGATGGATGGATGGATGGATGGATGGATGGATGGATGGATGGACGTAAAATATACATTATACATTAAGGCATGTCTATCCATCCCCAGAATAATTCCAGCATCGAATAGTCCACTTGCGCTGTCTTGATAATTTTATTCCCTGCCTTCTCAAGTCCTTTGGTGAAAGATGAACGGCAGCACTGACTCAAACGGAACTTTGACAGACAAAGGGAATGACGAATCCGTGTTGTCCAGGACAACATTAAGACCTAAAACTAATCCGAATGCGATCCATACCGTAGTCAACACTAACATGTACCAGGAGTTTATCAACGTTTTTGCAGACTTTGTCATACCAAGCATATCAGTCTTCGGATTGGTTGGCAATGTATGTGCCATTATTATCCTCTCTCGTCGTCAAGGTCTTGGTAAATCCGCCAACATCTTGCTTGTGGCTTTGAATATGGCTGACGTTCTGTGGCTTCTTCACTACGTCAGTGTTCCTAAAATACTCTTTTACGCGGGTCCAGGCTTCAGATTCTCAAACCTGACCAATGAAGTTCTTTTCTGGCTGTATCAGTTTACATTTGTTCTGCATTACGCAGGCCATAGCTGTTCGACCACCTTGCCAGCAGTCATCACCGTGGAGAGGCTGATCGCTGTCTTCTTCCCTCTCCATTTCCCCCGTTTGGTGACGCCTCTGAGAACATGGTTAGCCGTAGGATTCGTCTACGTCGTGAGCTCAGGAAGGGCTCTGTATGTTGCGTTGCTTTTCCGGCTCATCAACATACCAGTCGTTTTTAATGGCAAACTAATAAATCTGGGTTTAATCACAGAGAGTTCTTTTGGTACTCAACAATACAACAGCGGAATGCTTGCAATCCTAGAAGAGGTTTTCAAACATGTGTTCATCACAATCCCACATCCTTTGACTTTGGTCGGCTCCATCTTGATCGGCATCAAAGTGAGCATCACCGCACGCAGGTATTTATTATTAACCGTATACTTAAAACATAACCGTCACTGAATACTTGGCACGAGTCTGTCCCCTCAATTCTAATAGCCTTAGATCTTTTATGTCCAACTACAGATTGGGGTTTATGTTTATATCGGTTCAGACAGGAAAAATATTTCATATTTCACTCAAAACTGCATTTAAATTGCTAGAAATTGTATTTGAAGGCTGTGGTATTTAAACACACGACGCGTAGTTCAACAACAGTTTTATGTTAAATAATCATGTAATCATATTGCTGCATTCATGCTTACCGACCGGATGGTAGAATTAAAATTCTGTCATTGCACCATACGGCTTAAGGCCCGATTCCTCCAGACTGTATATAATCCCGATTTTGTATTTTCCACAGACGCCAGGGAATGACCCAGAGCATGAAAGCAGCGTCTTCACAACGCACCACCACCGCCTTGTTAGCCGTGTGTCTCATCTACGCCATCTCCGGCAGTTTCGTGATCTTCTTCATTGATATGGGTATCTCCATACGTCATGTGGAGTGGAGAATGTTGCTAGATGAAGTCTCCATTCTCATCCAGTCAGTGAATAGTTCCACTAATTTCATCGTCTACATGGTCATTCAAAAGTACTTTTGGAAAGAGTTCAAGGATTTGTTCACATGCAAGATGTGCCGTAAAGGTCCTTCTGCAAAGCGATAACTAAAAGGGTCTATCATCAACAATTTCAGCAAGCCCACCTCCTTGTAAAATGTTTAAGGTTGTATATTTCCAGCGAAACACATGCAAATTTGCACCACTTGTTTTCCTCACAGACACTGTGGGCTAAGATTGATGCTTTATGCCAAAGATGGGACCTTCCCCCTGCCCCTCCTCACACACACACACACACACACACACACACACACACACACACACANCACACACACACACACACACACACACACACACACACACACACACACACACACACACACAAAATGCTCGTGAAGAAAGCAGGATTACATATTCGGACTGTATTAGACTATCATTAAAGTCTGTAGCCTTTTGCATAATCCTTGCGTTATTTAACGTATTGCATTAACTACAGTGAACATTGCCAATGTTTTGGGAATTTCCCGTGGTTACCGTAGTGAGTTTACTTACGAAAGGATTATGAATATAAAGCCAATGGCGACTCATTTGATCTCAAATCTTATTATTTTGAACGTTTTCTGGGATTTGAATTTTTTGAGGCCCAACTGTACTGATGGTCTAATCAAGCGCTTCTCCAGACCAAGGGTAGTATGAGTACATACAGTGCAGACCACATCTTGATACATCATTTAAACCAAACGTCCACCCCCGGCAGACAGGAAACTGTCGTCTTAAGCTGCATGGATTGCATCTCGAATAGTCAGATTTTTCTTCGTACACATCACAGAAGACATAAAGTACTGACCTTGGCAAAACAAAACATTTATTTCTTTATATTGTACAAGAGTAATACAGACCTGGGCAAATTATTTACTTCCGTATTACATCAAAGATATGTTGTACCCATCAACTGTCATTATGCATTTCAGTAAAGAACTCGTGGCGACTGAAAGTGTTATTTATTTTCATTAGTTTGTTTTTAAATGTGTTCTGTACATTAAGTGTGATCTTTTCTTTATCCATCAAAAAATGTATGGAAGGACCAATTCACCTTTCTGAATCACCCAACTAGGACAAACAATCATGTATTTTCTCTGATCTGACAGTAAGGCTGGAAAGTGTGAATGACATGGTAATGTTTGTATTTATTGGTCAACAAGCGAACTCAGCGCAAAGTGGGCGTCAGCTGGCCACGTGAAATGCTGTCTTTTTGCTTTCGAAAAGACGATTTTGGATAAAGAAACATAAACAGGACAGTCAGAAAGTCACTAGCAGAAATAAAGTGTTACTATAGTTCAGCGCAGCCGTTCAGCTCCCGGCTTCGTGAAGAATAGGAATGACGTGGTGCTAGCGTGTCGTACGAGGCGACTAAATGGCGAAAAAACAGGTAGTGACTCCCGACACAAAGTCACCTGGTCCTCCAGGTTGGGGGTTGGGTCACGGGGCTAACAACCCCTCCCTTAAAACAAAACACTGTTACAGAAACACATACAAACGAAACCCTGAATCTCTGCTTGGCTGATTGTGGAATTTCTCCAGATGGAGAGCTCATGATGCGTGACAGTCAAATCCGAAAGGAAGCTGTTAGGCGGACGCCTATGCACGGAAAGGGCTATGCGAGAAATGAAGCTCACTTGGAACGAGCTTGGAAAGATGGCCCAAGACAGGGAAAGATGGAATTCGCTTGTACGTGGCCCATACCCTGCTGGGGGTGAAAGGCACTGATGATGATGATGATAGTTCAGCGATTTTTTTTCCTATCAGATTTAATGATATTAGTACGATTGATGATGAAGAGTTTGTTTGATTTGGAGAGAAAGCAGATCTACATAAAAATGAAAGGTGGTCAGATGGTTATGGATCAAAAGACTCAGGGCTCCGGGTTTGAATCTCACCATAGTCATGGTCCACTGGTAATGTGTCAGTTCTCAGTTAATCCATCCTTAGAATAGATGCCATTTTCTCTTTCTATCCTTGAAATTCCATTCACTTTCTTCTCAGGTATCCACCCATCCTCTCGTTTGCTTACTGGGGCCTAAGACTCCTCGTTTTTTGTTGTTATTTGCAGCTTTGTTTTTATACTACCACGAATTAAGTTTAATCTGGTGGTAAATCAGATTTAAATTGACCTTTCCAAAAAGCTTTAAAAAAATGTTCTATTTGGTTAAATGAATCCAGTCGAAGCTGACTTTAAATTTACTTTGAAGCTCCGTTTTACAATAATTAGGCCAATAACTACAGTCATATCTGAGCATTACTCAGTCATTTACACTTTCGAGCCTTAATTTCAGGCCATGGCAAAATATGGGATTGTTTCTCCAGGCTGGCAGTTTCGGAAAGGTGAATTCTGAGCACCCAGATTCTCACAGGTCTGCAGACTGAACCGAGTTTCAGCTGCCTAATCTTTGTATCTCATATTTATAAGAACGCATGACTCCTCCAATCTGTGAATTTATTATGGTCACCGAGTTTACGGCTTTGCCAACATTAGCAATTTCCCATCTGACAACATTCTGACAAGGACATAAAAGGGGAGGAATTCCGAATGAATTTTAACTTCACACTCTCAACACAGTAAAGAACAACACCTTTTTTTTTAATAACCGTGGCAATTCACATCCTATTCTAAGAATTCTGCTAACCAAAAAAAAAAAGTGTCTGTCGGCTGATTCATTTATGCTGAAAAACGACTTTTAAGATGACGATTTGAAGAGGCAGATATTAGGGTAAGAGATTCGCCTCAACTAGTGCTACTGTCTCGATGGGCATTATGGGAAAGTTTAAGGTTGGAGGCAGTGGTAAGGATGTATTTGTAGGCATAAGTTCTGAATCCTATTTTTTTAACAGCTGTAAGGCCAGAGCGCATAGCAATCAATGGTAAATCTTTGCACATTAGGAAAGTCGTCGTCAGAATTGCCCCCTGGTACTCTGGAGCGTTAGCTCAATGAATTGACATTGGATTACCACGCAAATGGACACAGCTTGATCCCAGCTTGCCTTCATGCAATTTAGCTTATTCGGAAATCACCAGATTGAAGCTTCCCAGTTTTTTTTAAATTCTGTTACGGAAAACTTACTCTTGATTAGGCGAGAATTAAGAATCTATGAAAACCCGTCAAAGTTTGGATTTGCTTTACCTCTGCTCACCAACAAGAAACAAGAATTACATCCGTGTCGCACTGATTGACACATTTTGGTTTTCACTGCAAGAGACGTGAATTTACTATTGGTAAGTCGTTTTAACTATACATACATTTTCACAAACACGCACGCACACACACACACACACACACACACACGCACATACGGGTACAAGCACACCCAAACATGCACACGTACAAGCGCGCTGCGAATACATACACCCCCCCCCCCCCCCCCNNNNCCCCCCCCACACACACAATGACTGAGATGATTGCTACTTACACGTACGAGGATATAAAAAAAAACATGGGCATTTTCGCTGGCTCATGATCATAAGCCTTCAGAGTACACAGTGCATCTCATTAAAGCAACGTATTACAGTCGGTCCAACAATATTATACAGCTGCTAAGAGTACTAAGACCGAAAAAACAAAAAGCGAATTTTGCAGTTTTGGTCAAAGCTATTAAAATTGGTACGGTGGTAGATGGACATGTCTCCACAGAGTATCCATCACTGATTTTGAGTTGAACATAAGGAGTTACGCAACAGAACTTTGAGATGGAAGATGACTGACATAGTTCGCTGGAGAAGATATGATGGCCATGTGTGCTTAACATCACACTGCAGTATTTGCTTGGCAAATGTTAATAGGAGCTGGCTCAGAGACATGACAAGAGAGAATTAATGTCTCATGTTGGATCATTCCGAGAGTCAGTAGAGTTGGGCCGTTCGTTTAGCATGCCCGAGGTGATGACCATACATTCAGGGAGTTTGCAACAGTTTTGAGTCATCGACTTTAAGATGCATTCAACAAGATTAGACTTTGGATGTTGGTCTGACCGTTAACGTCAAGACAGGAGGATATGTTTAGCTTTTCACAAAGATATTGGATCATTACTCCAAAGACCATCTTGTGTTATGGAATTTGATTTAGAAAGACTGGTATTAACAGGAGCTGCCAAAATCGTCCATCAGGACATGTTTAAATCAGACAACACGTTTGGAGAAGTCTTTTCTGCAGTTCGCCAAGAGGAATCTGTACCTGTGTTCTTGGCTGCACTTGTAGATGATACTTTAGGAGGCTGTTTTATGGTCTGATATTGATGCCGTTATCAAACTAATAGTGTACAAGCGTAAGATTAAAATAACATATCCATCTCGTACATCTCTCCTGGATGTTAAAATTTTGCCAAAAGGAAAACGATATTATTTCCTTCTTTGACAAGGAGAAAAAGAATTTGAAAAAGAAACAGAAAGCGTTTTACTTCTATAGCAATAGTCTGCTTCATAAGTCCTGCATGCTCATCTAGTTAATTTATTTTCAGTATCGTTGTTTCATTTAGAAGTGCTGATTATCCCAGGCAGCTGGTTTTCAGTATGCTAAAGCCAACTGCTGTTACCCAGAATCACTTTGGAAATTGCAGGCAGAGCACAACCACTGAAAGTTCTTTGCTCTGATTCTATTTCAATCTTGCAGTAATCTAAAACTTTGAAATCATACTGTCTGTTTCATCATTAAATTTGTGTGATGTCGAAATGCCTAGTCGCATCTTTGCAAACAAAATAATGCTGCTTGAATGCTTGCTAAGGTGCACAAACAGTTTTGCTTTCATTGAAAATTCGCCAGTTGACTTAGCAACTAGGGGAAGAAAATAAAAAGTGCGGATCACTATGGGTAGCGGNGGGGGGGGGGGGGGGGGGGGGGGGGGGGGGCAGAGAGGGAGAGAGGAGAGAGAAAAGGAAATAATGGAAAAATAATATGAAAGACAGAGCGAAACAGAGTATGGCAATGAGAGAGATTGATAGGAGAGAGTCAGAAAGAGACAGAGAAAGAGGGAGAAACTGTGGTCGACATGCTTTAGAGTATGCTTTTAAACGACCTGTGTAAACCTTGTGAAAGTATTATAATGATATCTGTTAAAATGTGCGAGCATATCAAGCCATATGTACTGCAATCACATATTTGTCTACTAGGGTATTGTTATTTCAACTCAGGCTGAATAAATTTTGTAGGATTTTGAATATGACTATTGACTAATCATTAACTGTTAGAATTTGGACTTAAGTTGGGACTAAGTATGTAATTAACTAATTCTGAATAATTTTCCTTTTCTTCTAAATAATGTGGGGCATAACAGCTATTGATTTTTATTTTGTAGGTAAATTCGCTAGTTTCAGCGTATTTGGTAGGGTGCGTCCGTTACTTATGTGCCGTAACCAGAACATTTTCCCAGTTCCTTAATAACAGAAACACCTTTCAATTGTCCGACAGCCTAAATTTGCATTGAGTAGACCAGAACGATGCGTATATATTATCCAGTTCCCGATTACATACATGGGATTTCATAGCAGGTGCTTGTGGATTTTGTGCACCATCTATATTTGACCGTGTTCTTAAAAGTATTGTATTTTTGCTCTCATAGTGAATTGCTGACTGGATTCCCTATCCAGAATTTTGTGTAACAGGTCAAAGTAACAGCTGGTCAAATTTCATGCCAAAAGTGCAGAACCAAATCCTTAGCAGCTGTACTGTAATTACATGGTTTTGGGTTGTTTTTTTTTCTTTTTATAGATCTCCGAATTGCTTTGATCAATCTTAATTAAATTCTGCGTAGCCTCTTCTTTTACTTTGCCTCAACTAGAATTTATTTGACATTGATGGAACTTAAAATACAACATTTTTCTTTAAAAAGTTATATAAGAAACTCGAAAGCAACGAAATGCTTAACATTCGGTTATTAACAATTTCAAGGAGTATGACGTGAGGACACGCAGCTTTCAAAGACACAGACATTCTTGTTGTGGATAATTGCAATGCATTTGTCAAGTGAAATGTTATACTGCATACGTTTCAACAAATGACTGACTTATCAGAGAACCGATAGACCGAAAATAATAATTTGTAATCTAGAGCACGTCCAACTGTACGGTCGTCATGGACAATGAATTCTACCTCTCTGAGAAACACTTTAATCTCAAGGTCCTAACATCATCTATCATTATGTAGCGTAAATTCTGATATGAAAAATTTGCTTCAAGATTATTCCATATTTTGTTCGAGCAATTTGAAAAAGCTGAATAGCATGCTTTAGTGAATAGATTCCCAATGAATACATGCATGTTCTATGAGCTGATTGCGTCATTCGAGAACACGGCCACTCTATCCATAGTCGTCCCACGTAGCAGTCTAACCTTAATCCTGTAGAATTTACCTGGGCCGAACTCTGAAGACTGATGTTACCCGTTCCATCACAGATTTTAACTTTTAACAAATTAATACTGCACTTCACATCGCAGAGTAAGGAGTAATGCAATCAGCCATGTCAGAAGGTTAAACAGGGCTAGGCCACATACATACTTCCTTAGTTAAAACGTTTACAGTTTAACACCCCATTTTGAAAATCCACATTTTTTATTTGCGTCTACAAAATCCCTAAAATGCTGTAACCTAGATTTGCTTATGAGCAAATCCAAATGTTCCGGATAAACGCCATGCTCATTTTTTAAAAGATATTTATAGATGGCGTATATCCACTATACAAAGTTCACGTCACTTGCACATGTTATGTGAGCAGTAACTTACAGCATTATATTATTCCTGGATTTTGCGATTTCAAGCATCACTGCACACCTCAAAATGTCTATAATGAACATTCTTACAAAATTAAGTAAGCGCATCCTAACATTTTCTTTAAAGACAGACACAAAGTGCAAACACATGTCTCGACAATATGATCCAGAGGTAAAGAAAACTGCCCCAGGACACTTAAACACTATGAATAGGAAGCTCAAAATAAGAGTCTTCATGATTTGGACCTGCATATTGTTTTCGGTCGATCGGTCTTCCCGCTGGTTAGCCATTTGCTAAAACCTATGCAGTATAACAGCTCACTTGAAACATGCACTGCATCTATCCACAAGAAGCATGTCTACGTCTGTGAAGGCTTCGTGTCCGCACGTCACAATCTTTGAAGCTGCTAATGACTTAATCTTAAGAATATCGTAGCTTTCAAGGTTTTTATACAACTTTATGAAAAATTTAAAAAAAGTATTTTAAACTTCATCAATCTCAAAAAAATAGCTTTTGGTTATGACAGATTGAAAGAGGAAGTTATGCAAAAATAAGATAGATCAAAGCAAACCCTCCAT
>JAWQUT010000300.1:853390-867781 GCA_033807755.1 Ellobium chinense | reverse complement strand
GGAGGTGGAAAGAGGGAAGAAGGAAGTCTGTGTAAAAGTGCAAGGCCTACAAGGAGAGGTAACGTTCCATTTTTTCGGGGCTTCCAAACAGAACTACCCAATAACAGACTATCATCATCATCATACTGTGTGTGAGCACATAATAATATGGGCGTTCCTTTTAACTTCGGTGGCTGTATGCATAATCCATACGTTAGTTAACGTACTGCGCTAACCACTGTGAACGCCACTAATGTTTTAAGAGTTTCCCGTGGTTACCGCAGTGCGTTAACTAACGTAAGGATTATGCATACGGCCACAGATTGTTTCTGTAAAAGTAACACTAGAAATTGTTCGATTTTGTGCGCTCACTAGATAAAATTGGTGAGCCTTGATAATACGCGTGTATGCCTGCATGTATACCTCCTTACCAAAGGTTACAAATCACATATATACACCAATCTGTATGTTATATCGATGTTCTACTATATATAACACCGTCGTATTTCTTGACTGTCCCACATGAACAATGTCTGGTGTGCGTCTTCCATATATATATTAAGCGTTCGAGTTCGGCATTCAGTCAGTTCAGCTAAAGGAACGATATGAAGCAATAAAGGTCTAGTCCTTGAAAAATAAAATATTGTGAACACAAATGGCGGTTTTCATCCCTTTTTGGGACATCAGTGGGATATAACTCATTCCCTTGCTTTTTATGTTTGTGGGACAGTTGGGCAAAAAATTTAACATTGGGTAAAGAAGGACTGACCAAAAAGAAAAAAATTAAACAACTTCAGTGTTGCAGAAAAGAACATCCATTCATCGACCTTAAAAAAGTCTTGCTTCCATATTTACACATCGAGCTAGGGCTCATGAAAAAGTTTGTTAAGGCCCTAAATAAAGAAGGGCAATACTTTAACTAGCTGCGTTCGAAATTTCCAGGAATTTAGGATGAAATGCTAAATTCAGGGATCTTTGATGGTTCCCTGACACGACCTTTAAAAAAAGAAAAAGGTTAATTTACAGAGACAATGACTTCAGCTGAAAAGGAATCTTGAACGGCCTTTTCAAATGTGATTTCCAGCTTTCCTGGAAACTTCAAAGCCGGTAGCTGTCTAGTTATAGTTCTTGATCCTCTTACTGAATTTAGAAAAGTTAGGGACCAATGTGAGAGTTAAAGTGCACTTTTTGAAAAGCTACTTGGATAACATCTTAGAAAGCCTTCGTCCCGTAAGTGAGGAACATGGTGAAAAGTAACACCAAAATATCAAAATGATGGAAACAAGGTATCAGAGAAGATGGGAATACTGTCATGCAGGCAGATTACTGTCGGTGTCTGATAAGAGAATGCCTTGGACAAGCTCATGCCAGGAAATCAAAGAAAAGAGAGTTTAATCAATAGCCAAGCAGCACTTTTATTATATTAAATCATGAAATATATTAAATATTAATAATATATGTGTTTCTGTTTTGCTTATTGATCAATATAATATAGATATGTGACATTTAGATATCAATGAAGACATATTTGAAAGAAATGGGTGCAGGAGGAAGGGAAAAGGGGTGGTAGGGACTAGTTTGAATTTTCTTATACGTATAAACAAAATAAACAGTTGCAATTTGTAAAAAAATGTTTTGTGGAAATTAAAATTCTGATGTCCTATCTGAAATAAGCGCCCTTGAATTATTATGGAATGCTTACATTGTACCTCATCAAAACACAGGAAAAAAATATTTGTTCTTGTTATTGACCAGTGTAATCATACTGACCATTCTTATTCTCATCTCTGTCGCCATCTTTATAGTATTGTCTTGACCAATATTAATTATTATTTCTTGGCATATTTGTATCTCACTGGTGGAAACCTTTTTAATATAGCAAAAAAAAAAAACCTACGTAGGATGTGAATACCACAGCAGTCAACGTCTAGGTAGTTTGCTTACTTCCATCTCCGTGAAACTCAGTTAAGTTCAAACATGGTGACTCTCGAGTTCTTGATCACCGCTCCGGAAAATGTAAGCTATCTACTATTATATAACACCGTCGTATGACTTGACTGTCTTACATAAACAATGCCTGGTGTGCGTCTTACATTTTGGTGTCTGTCATCCAATTCAGCCAGTGAAATATACAAAGACGGTGTCATCATGTTTTCATCATCTGCGAGGTCACCATGATAGCCGACAAGCAAGGCTACCATAGACATGCCGGGAAAAATGTGTTCGCCAAGAGATGTGTGGAATCTGTACCAGTGACGCCGCTTTAAGGGAGTCATGCTATTCTAAGTATCATTCTGAGCCCACACCTTCACTCCATCTAGCATCCTCAGTCAAACTTGTACCTTACCCTGTACCTCCTCTCAACTCTCAGCTAACCTTCATTTTCAACCCCACTCCTTCCATAAACGTCAAATCTTAAGTTTACCATAACGCCAGTCTTTCTTACTCACCCAAATTCTAAAACTTATTCCACGCCGGACCTCTCTGTTCTTCCCCTCCCCACCCCCTCTCTCCCCAAAACCACCATTTTTCCGCTACCCCTCAACCCCAGTTTCATTCTCACCGGAGCTTTTATCATTACTCAATCGCCAATTCCAAGCCCAACATTTATCCTGGTCTTATATAAATCCTTTCTTTCTCGTTAACATTCACAAGTTTAACAAGTTTAACAAGTTTAACAAGTAGTGTTTCGTGACTTTTAATATTTTCCAAGGAATGTCAGTGTGATGACGGTATAGGAGGCAGACATTTTCGTAATCCTAGCCTTAACACTCTTAAATTATCTGCACTGTAGAAGTTTAGTCCAAGTGATAAAAGGTGAAGCAAAAACACTATGATCATATTCCCATACTTTCTCTAAGTTTTCTCCCAACTAATGACGCATTCCTAACAGCCTGATCGGTCATGAATACTCATTCTAGCTGGCATCTTGATACATACAAGATACATACATACTAACTGATACATTAGTGGATCTTGTCCTCTTCATTATGGCCATAATGTGCAAGCATCAGTGAAAAATTTGCAAGTTCTAAGAGCATACAAACCCACTATATTTAGCTGATATATCATAAGTCTCGTTCGGTCCCAAACACATTGAATTTTGAAAGGAAATTTCAGACGAGAGCATTGATCTACATGGGTTAAAAGTTAATTTATATCCAAGGAATGATGAAATGAAAATTGTTACTCCTTCAGCCCACTCCACCATTTCCATTTCCATCCCCCCCCCCACCCCGCACAATTCCGTCAATTACCCCCCAATTCTGCGCTCAGATGTCAGGAAGATAAATATCAAATAATCACAAAAGAAATGTTGATTTGTAGTCTGAATGGAGAAGAAACTAATTTTATGGCAATTCCACAACGAATCGATTGTTACTTCTGGGTTTCACATAATAATTATCATTTTATTTACAGTACGCATCTTGCCTTGGGGACAATTGGAGTTTATGACTTAGTAAATCTCATGTGAAAGAAAGGGCAAATTGTATGACTAAGCATTTTAATAACATCACGGACATCTCCAGGCAAAAATAGAAAAGGGTATCTGATGAAGATCTTGTCAGAGTAGGGGTAAGGCAATTTTTCCTAATTTTAAAATGTTTGTTGGCAGTTAAAATGCACCACATTTTATTGTCTATCATCCAGTTCAGCCATTGGAATATAGAAAGACGTTGTCGATTAAAGAAATATGTCCACTTGGAGTTTAATGTCTCCACTGATGGTAGTTAATCGTCACAGCCCATTGCTATAACATTTATTCGAGATTAACTAATAGCCTTCTTGAATACCGTATTATCCAGTCGTAGAAACGCCGAACAAAGTAGGACATAACAACGGACATTTTGTAATAAGGACAGGTCAAGTAAATAAGAGAGGGTTTAAGTTTCAGCAAATATCAGAGGGTATATCTGCCATCTCTTTTAGAGTTTACGACCACGAGGAAAGAGGGGGAAAGGAAAGCTTGAGTAAGGATAGGCAAACATATTAGAAGTACGTGTGAATAGTAAGGATTTTATGTTGTGTGTATGTATATGTGTGTGTGTGTGTGTGTGCGTGCGTGTGTGTGTGTGTGTGTGTGTGTGTGTGTGTGTGTGTGTGTGTTTCTGTGTGTATGTGTGTGTGTGTCTGTGAGTATGTGTGTGAAGTGTGTGTGTATGGTGTGATTGTTTGTTTGCTTGTTTGGAAAGAGGGAGAGAAGAAGGGAAGGGATCAGTAGGATTGAATTTGCATCCATAGATATGTTACTGTCTTGAAAAACGAGTATCGCCATGCTAACCCCTAAAAAAAACCTGAAACTTCTCTTCAAAAATCATTTTTAAAAAATGAGAAAAAGGATACAAGGAACTGATAATTTGATAAAATAACTGTACAAATTATGCAAGACAACGATGGCATTTT
The DNA here is from genome assembly GCA_033807755.1 of Ellobium chinense. Lineage (NCBI taxonomy): Eukaryota > Metazoa > Mollusca > Gastropoda > Ellobiida > Ellobiidae > Ellobium > Ellobium chinense. Next base: position 863,398 of record JAWQUT010000300.1, on the reverse strand, counting down.
CCGTTCATTTTGATTTTCACAGGAGCATTAGATTTTTTTAGGAAGCTTGAGCAAAAAAAAAAAAAAGGTCAAGAGTACTGGAGTGGTTGATATTACGTAACAATGCACACAAGTCAAGAGTGCTTGGCCTCACTATTGTACGTGTAGTAAAAAGGCAATTAAATGCAAAAATCCTCGTGAGATCTGTATTCCTATATAAAAGGTTTAAAATAATTTTACCTCAGCATCTTAACCACGACATAGACCAGTCAGAGTTGCGAGCGTTTTTGGAAACTGTTTGGTTAGGGAGATGGGTTGTTGTTTTTGTTGTTGTGGTGGTGGTGGTGGTTGTGACTGTTTTTTCTTCTTCTCCTCCTCCTCCTCCTTCTCTTCTTCCTCTTGTTCTTGTTTCGAGAAACTGGCATGTCAAAGCCTGTCTGTGGATGAGTACTGAAACAGTCAGGACCCAAGGAAACTCTGCCGTTTAACGAAAAACCACCATGTTCATCAAATTAGGTCAAAGTAACCTGTTGGCACCTTAGAATAGAGCCTAGGAGTTCTCTCTTTCCATTTGTGTTATATTCTCATAGCCTTCAGAGTTCCTAGGCGGCCAACCTTATGCGCCGTTTATTAGATAAAGCGAGGCACAAAGTGAGAGTCTCTGTAATCTGCGTGCCTGTGGTCGTATGCATAATCCTTACGTTAGTTAAAGCACTATGATAACCACCAGAAAGTCCAAAAACATCATTAGTGAAACATTATTATAGACAGCTTACAAAAAAGATAAGCAAGGTTGTTGGGTTTTTTTTTAATATCTCTTTTCTTACTGAATGAAGCGTATCCAAGTTTAGCATAGGCGTCTAAACCAATCTGTCTCAACAGAAAATTTGTTCAAATTGTCTCTGTATCTGTAATAATTTTTTTAAATATATAAACATTATGGAATAAACGATAATAGGTATGTTTCTCGAGTATGTTTAGGTAGCACAGTATAAGACTTGAAAGTGTAAACATTTAATAAAACGTTCAGGTGGAAACTGTTTAAAAGCCACGATCACAAAAGTAAGAACCGCTTCAAAAGCATTCATTTAAAAGCAACAGAGGGTTGCAAAGTAACAAGAAGAGCAATAATAAGATAAAAGCTGAAAAGACTTATCTAGAAGTAGTCCGGAAGCCAAAACCATCTTGACATTCGAACGTAGAGGCATATAAAAAGTGTGTTCACTAGTGTCGACGGCGTGACGCACTGCCATTGAGAACAACTAGTCTGCACAAATTTTAATGAACGTATCTAGTGGTACATAAACAAAAAAGGTAAGTTTTTGGTCGCTGCGCACAAGTCACGGTGAGGAAATGTGCGCACCTACTAGACATTTGCTAGAAATGTGACGTCTGTTGCGAAAATCGGATTGAAAACTGAGCAAAATGGTTGCAGCCATCTAAATTTTAAAAAAAAAATTAGGATGTGGCAAGAATCAACGGTGGTATGTCAACTAACGAGAGAGGCAAAGACATAATTACAGCAAAAACCACTAACAAGTTCACCAAAATCTTCCGATTCTAACATTCTTCTTTCCGACGGATAACGGTGGCAGTGGGAGAAAACCTTGATTTTGTAAAGTTCTATTTTCCATTAGCAGTGTCTTTGGCAAGAGTATGATGTTTTACCCAAGATGATGTTGATGTTGGATAAACTAAAATCTTGAGTGAGAATCGTTCACGCTTGTAGGTATAGTAAGTAAATTCTTTGAGTTTCTGTACATCCCAAGCTATTGAAAGTTCTCCTGTGTTGTTGGTTTTTACCTTTATCAAGAATGATGATGCAAATAACTAGCGTACAAGATCATAATGATATGGTGTTTTCCTATTACATCACGTTACTATAAAGCTTCTAAATATCTGACCAAAGGGGAAATGAGACTCTTTTACGATTTATAATTGCCAGCTGAAATGAAGGTTTTCTTCCTTTGACATCATTTTGAGTCGGAAACAAGGTTGTCTGAATGGGAAGACTTTGGTAGGCTTCGTAGGATGGGGAGGCGTATGGATTGTGACATAAAGATTACAGAAGCCTAATCCGATTTCCCTCTTTGGGCCAATGAACTGCTTCCTGCTGTCACTTATAAGAAATTTCACAATTTCTAAGTCTTCTTTAATAGGCTGTAAAATGCAATGAGCTTAGTAAAATTGATGTTTGAAATAGGTCTTCCATTTCACTTTCGAGCCAGGAACCGATACATCGGAAAGCGTAAACATGCTAACTAGTTTACTTAACGACAAAAACTCCGCACTGAAGGCCACACCGAAACCGAAGTGAATGACCCGATTTTCAGGTTTAGTTTACAAAATCCGGAGAGAATGCTAACTAATACGCAGGCAGGTTCACAAATCTAGGGTCCATTCTCTATAGTCTGTTCAAAGCACCTATTTTGCATATGATCAAACCCCATTTTCATCTACTTAGAGGTCTGTAACCTAAACTTTCACGTATCTATAATGCGGACGGACGGACGGACATACGGATGGATGGATGGATGGATGGATGGATGGATGGATGGATGGATGGATGGATGGATGGATGGATGGATGGATGAAGGAAATCCGGGTTCATTTAGGTACATGCATCCTTTCCATCCCCAGTATAATTCCAGGATCGAATAGTTCACTTCGGCAAGCTTGATACATTTTGCTGTCTGCCTTCTCAAGTCCTTTGGTGAAAGATGAACGGCAGCACCGACACAAACGGAATATTGACTGACGGAAGCACTGTCGAATCCGTGTTGTCCAGGGCAACACAAAGACCTATAACTAATCTGAATGTGCCTGCGCAAGTAATAAACACTAACATATATCAGGAATTTGTCGACGCCATTGCAGACTTTGTCACACCAAGCATATCAGCCTTCGGATTGGTTGGCAATGTATGTGCCATTATTATCCTCGCTCGACAAGGCCTCGGCAAGTCCGCCAACATCTTGCTTGTGGCTTTGAACATAGCTGACGCTCTGTGGCTTCTTCTCTACGTCAGTGTTCCAAAAATACTCTTTTACGCGGGTCCAGGCTTCAGATTCTCACACCTAACCAATGAAGTTCTTTTCTGGCTGTATCAGATCACATTTTTGCTGCATAACGCTGGCCTTGGCTGTTCGGCCATCTTGCCAGCAGTCATCACCGTGGAGAGGCTGATCGCCGTCTTCTTCCCTCTCCAGTTCCCCCGTCTGGTGACGCCTCTGAGAACATGGTTAGCCGTGGGGTTCGTGTACATCATAAGTTCAGGACGGGCTCTGTATTTGACTTTGTGTTTCCGGCTCATCCAGATACCGATCATCTTAAACGGGAGACGAATGGATGTGGGCGCCATAACGGTGAGTTCTTTCGGCACTCTCCTACGCAGTAGTGGACTCCTCGCAATCCTAGAAGAGGCTTTCAAACATATCTTCCAAACAGTCCCACTTCCTTTGACTTTGGTCGGCTCTCTCTTCATCGGCGTCAAAGTGAGCATCACCGTACGCAGGTAATCATCATTAAACTATTCACAGTGTATAAGCGCCACCGATTACTACGTCATGATCTGGCACCAGTTTGTCGCCTTGATTCTTATCGAGTTTGATTCCTCCTGTCGAACTACCGATAGGGTTTTGTGTTTATATGGGATCGAAGAAGAAAGTTTTTTTCATATTTTCACTTAGAAGTACAGTCAGAATACTATAACTTGTACAACATACGACACAAAATACAACAACAGTTTCATGTAAATAATCATGCGAACACATGATATAAACAACTTGGAATGTTACCAAACAGGGATCCAACTATTTTTACGCCTCTTCAAGACTTTTAAAGACCATGTGCAAGATTAAGGTTAAAAAATGTTAGGTAAGAGGTTTCAAATATAAAGAGGAGATAGGATCTTATCCAGACCTTCTGTCCCACTATCGCTATGAGTAAGAATCTTTCGTATGTCTTTCTGAATGGATAAATTAGTAAGCCACTGTTTGGTCACAGCCCGCTTTGAAAGTTTCGTTAAGTGTAGCTGGAAGGTTTTAAGTGAACTGGGAGAAGAACAGGGAGCAAAAACATTTGTTTTATACCGTTGTAATTTTTTCGTCAGTCTCCAAAAGACAAGATGGCTGATAAAGGGAACGGTGAAAATGGTGGTCATATTTTCAGATAACACCGGCATATTCGAAATGGGTTCAAGCTTTATCCGGCTCAAGCTCTCTCTATCACCATACAGAGTATCTCTAAAGATTGCGACGCGAGCAGAGATGGCACTAGCATTTTTTCTATTCCCTCCCCACCCTTTCCCCTTTTTCCAATTCGTCTCGCTATCACCCCAGACATAGATTATTATTTGTAGTGGGACACTTTTTTCATAGCCCTCTGATGGGTAAACTTACCTTTACCGATACCAGAGCAAACATTCGGCACACAACTGTGGCAGCACCTTCTTGCTATAATGGCACAAAAACATTTCACTGATACTAGCTGTGCGTTTAGAGACCTCGACAATAAATTTTCGTTGACAACTCAAAATGCCTGGCACGATCAGTTGTAGGTCAAGCAAGATTTATGGTATTCGACACAATTGGGAGTAATATACGATCCTCAAAGTTTAAGTCGATTACTCGAGCCTCAAGAAACGATTGGCTCAGTTTCATTTGTTCAGTCGAGCTACCTGGCCTTGTATGTTTTCAGTCACTCTTTTGTTAATTCATTCTCTTGTTTACTTATCGACGGCTTGCTAAATATGCTGCTACCCGTGTGCAGATTATGTCATTACCACATCCCATCCAGAAACGAGAAATCAAAACTGACTACTAAAGTGACTTTCCACTGTCACTATTTTAACTTGGAACTAAAGATACCAGTAACAGGAAGTTAAACAAAACATGTCGTACTTTACTCTCGTAGGGCAAGGTGCCGCTAGTAAATTAGATTTGCGCAAATCTCCCTTAATCCTATCGTGGATTTGCGCAAAAGCTCAGGTAAATATTTTGCCGTGGGACTATGCAAATTGGCCGTATCAGCAGCACGCACACAGCAAGACCATTATTTTTATTCTCTTCTTCCCTCAGTGCATAGTGGTATGTCCGCATAATGTCTCTCTTTTTTTCTTTCTTTCTCTCTCTCTCTCTCTCTCATCCTCCCCACGCAGGCATGCCACCACAGGAAAACACTAATAAGTTTGCAACCGTTCCGCTCACAACAACAACAACAACAAAACAACTCAACCTACCTATATTATAGTATGCATTTTTTATTTCATTTTTGTTTACTATAAAGAGTACCGTCAACGGTCCTGTTGTCTCCTACGCTCTTCCTTTTTCAATTTTAATTCCCATAGTGAGCAGCGGACAACGGATATAGTCTAACTGTCATATGAATAACTGTACTTGACCTACCCACACATATACCTGTATCTTGTCAGGGCGGACAACGTGCGCAATCTTATTGCGTTTCTGTTTGCGCAAACCACTGTTTGTTTGCGCAAATCCGATTTAGCCGCCGCCGCGTATCCAGTCTCTCGTTGGATGCGTGACCATTTGTTACGGATAATGACCGTTAAAGATGTAACCGTGGCACCCAGCGCTGGCAAGATGATGTGTATGTGATATTCTATAGCCGCAGTTATTTGTAGCGACATGACGGTAGAATTAAGATTCTGTCATAGCACCACCAAGGATAAGACCCGGTCCATCTAGACTGTATATAATCTCGATTTTGCACTTTCCACAGACGCCAGAGAATGACCCAGAGCATGAAGGCAGTGTCTGGACAACGAACGACCACTGCCTTGTTAGCCGTGTGCTTCATGTACGCCCTCTCGGGCAGTTTCACGGTCTTCTTCATTGATATGGGCTTCTCCATATTCCAGGTTGAGTGGAGATCGTTGCTAGATGAGGTCTCCATCATGATCCAATCAGTGAATAGTTCCACCAATTTCATCGTCTACATGGTCATCCAAAAGTACTTTTGGAAAGAGTTCAAGGATTTGCTCACTTGTAAGATGTGCCGAAAGGATCCTCCTCCAAAGCGATAATTAAGAGGGTCCATTTTCAACAATTTCAGCAAGTTCACCATCTTGTGAAAGGTTTGCAGCTTTACATTACAAGCGAAGCTGAAATTTGCACCACTGTCTTTACTTGAGTGTAATAATTTGTTAACTCCTGCTTTCTTGAACAGATTTTGATGCACTAAAAGACTATTACTCATACTTTACAGATGATGTGGGTTATGTACATGCCGAAGATGGAAATCCCCCCNAAAAAAAAAGAAAGCGAGAAAAGAATGCACGACCACCTACTTGCATTGTATTGATCATCTTATAGATATGTGGCCATATGCATAATTATTAATATTAATTAACGAACTGCGTTAACTACAGCGAAAACTTTTGATGTTTAGGGAGTGTCCCGTGGTTACCACAGTACGTTAACCAACGTAAAGGTCTCAAACACGACCACTGGTGACTCAGATAACCTCAAATTTCACTGTGGTTTCTTAAGTTACGAATCGTGTATATCCAATATTAAATTTCGCTCACCAACTCCAAAACCTCATAACCTCAAAATTTGAGTTCCCGAGCCCCTGTCGTACTGATTGCCCAGTCAAGCACCTCTTGTGAACAAGGTTGTGTGAATAAATAAAGTGCAGACGACATCTTACATCATTTAAACCGAACGTCCACCCCAAGCAGACTTGAAACTGTCTTCTTTAGCTGTCCGTGCAGGATTGCATCTCGGACCGTCAGACTTTTCATCGCACACAACACAGAAGACATAAAGTACTGACCTTTGCAAAGTAATTATTTCTTTATATCGTAGAAGAGTAATACAGACCTGGGTAAAATATTTACTTCTTTCGTATAACAAAGATACCTTATACCCGTCGATTGTTACACCGCATTTCAGTAAAGAGCTCGTGGCAAATAAAAGTGTTATTTGTTTTCATCAGTTCGTTTCAAATGTGTTCTGTACATTATGTGTGATTTTTTTCTACTTCGGGATTCAATACACCATCCATCTAAAAATGTATGAAAGGACCAATACATTTTTCTGAATCAGCGAACCAGGACAAACAACATGTGTTTACTCTGGTTTGACACTGAGGATAGGAAGCGTGAATAACATGGTAATGCTTGTACTTATTGGTCACAAGCGTTGTAATTGGAAAACAGAGTCGCAAAATAAATGCTAAGTGGCCAAGTGAAAAGTTGTCCTTCTGCTTTCTGGAAAGGCGAATTTTGGTTTACGAAACAAACAGTCAGACAACCACAAATCGAAACTTAGTGTTAATATAGTTCAGCGATTTTTTTTCCCATGAGATTTAATAAGGTTAATACTAGTGATGGTGATGGAAGACTGTATTTGATTAGGAGAGAATGCAGATCTACTTATGAACAAAGCTGCCTGGTCAGACGATAATGGATTTGATTCGGGATCAAAAGGCTGAAGGCTCTGGATTTAAATGCACTATAGTCATGCTGTAGTGAAAATGTCACAGTCTCTACCCTTAAAATTCCGTACAACTTCTCACGGGGTGTAGCAAAGTTGATTCTTTTCTTTTTTAGTATTCTTGCACTTACACCCAACCAGCTGTCTGACTGAGGTTAAGATTTCGTATAATATTATGACAAGACATTTACTACGTACTGCCTTGCTACTGGATATACCCATGAATATAATTGTTATCAACCTATCTGCATACATAAGGCAAGAGGAACGACTGGCACTTGAAATACCATAGTTTCAGGGAAGTGTAATATACTTTTTGCATAGAAAGGCGGTCAGTTTTGACCGAAAGTCTGCTGGAGCTAAACACGAGCCAATCAGTTATTTGGGAGCCTATGACTTCTTTAAAAAAAGAGCCAAAAATCTGGTATTTGGCTCTGAAAAAGCCAAGTCTGGCAACCCTGAAAAAAAAAAAAACAACCCGAGGAGCTGTTCATGGAAATGGTCTTGAAGCTCTTGTGTAAAAAGAAAGCTATAACAGTCAGCACATCGGATAATCTAGTCTTCCTTCAAATTACGTGTCACCTTTTTAAAAATGATCTCCCTCGTGACACAGCCCTTTATGCACTACATTGTACATATGAGAGCGCTAAATCTGTGAGACAGTGAGTGGGTTTTCAGATTACTGGCGAGTGAAACTTGCTAAACGTAACAACAAGGGCGTAGCATGGGGATCAAAATCAGGTAGGCAAATCTCCCCATAAGTTAGGATCACGCCGAACCTCTCTGTCCTCCCACCTCCAACCCCTCTCCCCCTCCCTATTTTTTTTCTCGTTACCCCTAAACCCAGCCTCATTTTCATCTTAATTTTCATCCTCACTCAATCGCTCATTCCAACCCTAACATTTACCTTGGGCTTGTATAGTCTAAATCCTTTCTTTCTCATTGACTTTCACCTATATGTTTTGTGACTGTCAATATTTTCCAAGGAATGTCAGCATGATGAACGTATTGGATGCAAATCTTTTCATAATCCTAGCCCTATTGCTCTTAAATTATCTGTCCTGTAAAAGCTTAAATAATGAAGTCCTAAAGGGTGAAGCAAATAAACTAAGACCATGTTCTCAAACTTTCTCTAAATTTCTCCCGACCAATGACACTTTCCCAACACCCTGACCCTTACCCCTCACATTACCAGAACCTGACAGTGAAAATATACTCATTCTAGCTGGCATCTTGAAAATTATTGACTCATATTCCCGCAGGCATCAAATATGTAACGATATCCAAGAGTGGCTCAGTGGATGTTGTTCGCTTCATTATGGCCCCTATGTAAGCATCAGTAAAAAAAATATGGAAGTTAAAAGAGCGAACAAAATCACCATATCAAGCTGATATATCATTTGATCTGTTAGGTTTCAAGCATACTGAATTTTGAAGGGAATATTTAGACAAGAGCATAGATCATCTTTATGGATTAAAGTTAATTCCCACCCCAGTAATGAAGAAATGAAAATTATTACTCGATCTGTCGACCCCGCCTCATCCACTACCTCCTCCTGTTTTCCCCCTTCCCCATCCTCCACTATTTCCTTAACCTCCCTCCCTTCCCTCCCCCCTATTCTGCGCTCAGAGGTCAAGAAGATAAATATCAAATAACCACAACATAAGATAAAATAAGATAAGATGATAAGATAAGATAAGATAAGATAAGATATTTATACCCGTGGGGAAATTTTTCTTTGTTACAGTGATGCATACAATTGTTTTTTTTTAATTTGATTTGCAGTGTACATTGAGAAGAAACTAATTATATGACCATTTCACATCGAATCGAGTATTACTTCTGGGTTTTACATAATAACTTCCAGAGTCAAGTAATTTGATCTTCTGATTTGTGCTGCATGTCCTGGGGAAAACAAATAAGAGTTTATGACTTCGTAAATCTCACTTGGCAGAAAATAGCAAATTGGATGACTTAGGGTTTCGATAACATCATCAGCATCTGTAGGCAAATATGGGAAAGAGTAGTTGATGGAGAAAATATTGAGCAGGGTGGGGGTGAGTCATTTTATCCTAATTTTAAAATGTTTGTTGGCAGTCAAAATGCGGCACATTTTATTGTCTGTCATCGAATTCAGCCAGCGGAATATACTGGACAACAAAGACGTGATCGATTAAAAAATATGTCCGCTTGAATTCAATCTTTTCATTATCATTGAAGACAGTCGACACAGCCCGCGGCAGCAACATTTGTTCCCGACTGGTTTATACTTATTTTGAATGCCATATTATTCAGTCTAGAAACTTCGAACAAACTAGGACATCATACCGGGCATTTTGTAATAATTACATCCAACGTAAATGAACATGATTTACTTGTCAGTAAATATTAAACGGTGCATTGCGGTCTCTTTTAGTTTACTATCACGGGGAAGGGATGGGGGGAAGGGGAGCTGGGGTGAGGACAGGCGAAATATTTAGGAATATGTGTGAGTGATTGAGGTTAATTAGTGTGTTTGTGTTTATTTGTTTGTTTGTGTGTGTGTGTGTGTGTGTGTGTGTGTGTGTGTGT
>JAWQUT010000300.1:834213-853342 GCA_033807755.1 Ellobium chinense | reverse complement strand
TTTTTTTTTGAAGAAGCGAGACACTTTAACAAGATGTATTGACTTAAGACTGTGTTAGAACATGAAGAAATTCAGAGCTAACGTTTCCTTATTCTGGTATATTGCCTGAGGTCGACACTTGCATAGTAGGGTTAAAAATACACATTATGTCTTTTTTCCTTTCCTTAATAATTCACACACACACACACACACACACACACACAACACACACACACACACACACACACACACACACACACACACACACACACACAAAGCACAAAAACTAGTCCATACATGCCAAGACATACGAAATTCACACAATAACATATGGATATAAAATATATATTGACAATAACTGCACCAAGAAAGCTGATAAAAAAAAAACCAAGAAAACAGATAGATGATAATATGTATGGGAAAGAGTCATTCGAAACTGAAAAATTTCGAAATCCGAGCGCACCGGCGTTGCAGTAAGAAATAAGTAAAGAGCTTAATATATCGCCTCATAACACTTGCCCCTCAAAATGTTTGTGGCATCATACTGTCCCTGGATGTGCGTTTGTGTGTGTGAGTGTGTGTGAGTGTGGGTACGCGCGCGCGCGCGTGTGTGTATGTGTGTGTGTGTGTGTGTGTGTGTGTGTGTGTGTGTGTGTGTGTGTGTGTGTGTGTGTGTGTGTAGTGTGCATGCGTGCATGCGCATGTATTTGTTTCTGTGTTTTTTCATTCTTATAATACTGTTCTCAACTGAGTTTATCTGACATCTTAAATAATGTAAATACTATATACTTATCTAAGCGCGTACAGCCCGTTTGGGGCAGTGTGTTATTATCATTACATGACTTCTTCAATCGGCCGTATTTCCATGTCACAAAAGCAGGTAGTAGTTTGATTTCAGGTAATTTGTAAGCGACATTAATTACCAGCTCACAGTGACGTTTCTACAAAAATCGTCAAACCGAAGAGGGGCAATATCCTGGGACTTTCTGTACAGAACGGCTGCACCTGTCTCATTGTAATATAACGTAAGCGGCACAGATTAACATTGGACAAAATAAAAAGTATTAGCAATAAATAACATAAGCTTCTGAAACAAAGGATAGGTATTTCTCTCTATTTTTTGCTCCGATTCATGTTTTTTAGCAGCAACACACATGTGCGCTGTAAGCGCGACACAAATATTTGCGTTTCTTTAGTCGAGCTGGTGTAATTAGATTGTGAATGCATTACCATAACAGAGTGTTTACCAGATGCAATCAAGACACAATGCTCTCACCTGAAAACAATAATATTGCGCATAGATGATAAGTGAGGCGAGATACACAAAAATGAACATAATAGGCTAACGCACAATAACAAGGGGATAAAACAATATTGCTTTACAGCCAGAGCTTGGGCCAGATACATATTATAGATTTCTTGTATATAATTAATTTGATGAGGGACGCACTAGAGGATGGAAAGGATGAAGTTGGATGGCTCTTTGATGTGCAATATTCTGGGCACGAGTGGCGCATATTGCTGTCACCAGACAACGCCTAGTTTAATTACGCGTTCCTAAGGTCTAAAAGATATAAATATAAGCAAGAGGAATACTGGTTTGCCTTTTCAAGAAGGACAGCTGGTGATGCATACTTGGACATCTCCCCTCAAGGATCGAAGAAATCTGCAGAGTATGTATGGCGTAAAATGCAGCAACACCGTCACCAGCATCTACAATTACATCAGTAGTGCTGAAGCAGCTACAAAAACGTCATGGCCATCAACATCGTTGAAAAACATTAACACAATCGCCAACAAACAAAAACAATAAAAACAACAACAACAACAACAACAACAACAACAATAACATCAATAACAACAACAATACTAAGAACACCAATAATCTCTACCCTAGAGAAAAAACAAAATAAATAGAATTAATAATGTCTGTACAAAGACAACGAGTGCGGCATAATCAGACTCCTGTAATTACTGATATTATCAGTTTCAGTTTTAATTTCACAAGTTTATTTCCAATGTAACAATGTTACAAAATATGGACATATAGACTAGCTATCATTGGACAGCACATATGGAGACAAATGGACAGAAAATTTATATATGTATATATACGAATATATTTTCAAAAATGGACAGGCAATTGGACAGGCGGATAACCGTATCAACGTTTTAAGAGGAACGTTTTTAAGAATACATAGGTCAAAGATGGAAGTGCAGAAACGTTAATGCCAATGCTAATGGTTTGGGGTGCTCACATTTGGCTTGCAGCCAGTCAAAATAAAGAGGCTTCAGTTGAGTTTTGGCTAAGTTAGGTTTTTAGCATAACATAAACGCTTAGGCCCTTGACAGACGAGATGTAAAAAACGCAACAGGAATTACCGCGCAGTCTGGAGATACACTGTGGCAAATGGGTGCGATCACACGAGCGACAGGCAGTAGTTTCAGTCCTGGCGTAGCAGATGTGTGTCGCCCACATTCTGGTACGCCGCGACACACCAGCGCATCAACATGACCAAAGCCATCCTGACTTTCCGATCGTCTATGTTGAACTGAGCTGTAGCGTTAAATGTCGCCCGTCACAAAAATAAGCGACACTTTCTGCGCAGAATTTACTGCGCCACAATTGTAGCTCGTCTGTCAAGGCACATGTGTATACTTTCATTAGGCGATAAAATATTTGGCTGAGCATAATTCTAACCTGAGGTGTTTATTATTAGAAGTAGAAGGGGTTCCCATGCAGTGAACAAAAAATCTGAGAGGATCGTGACTGAAGAACAATTTTATACTACACTCATTAAATAGATCTCACAAAATCTTAAACTTCTCCACATGCACTGATCATTTGCCCATAAACTCAATGTTTTTTTGTGTAGATAATTTATTTCACTCTCGATTTCAGCAACAAACAAAATTTTGATATCATATGGCTTTCAGTGCCTGATATCTCAGCTCTTAGTCTAGCGACACAAGCTTCATTTTGACAAGCTGCAAGACAGATACCCATTAAGTCTTGAAAAAACGTAGCCAGCTGTAAAACTGCACATTTCCACTGTTGGAAATACGTATACATAAATATTTATTGTACACCTCCGCCTGAAAAATTCAGTCGGCATATCTTCACAAGCCCAGCTGTCATAAATATTGTTATCATCATCAAATTTTGCAGAGGGAGTGTAGAGACAGCTTGAAATCTTGTCACACTAACAGGTGAAAGAGCACCGATATTTCACGCAGAATAATCGAGAAAAGCTAGATAACTGTCAGATAGAATGGTGTAGGAAGTGGGCGAATGCCCTATAAGGGGGAATTACTCATCATGATGGAAGCCTCACCGAACGTAGGGTTATCACCTAAATCTAGCTGATTAATGTTCGTCGTAATTATTGGTCAATATTCGTACACAGGGGCCATCCCTCACAATCGAATCATGCCAGTAAGTCTTTGGTAACTGATAATTTCAGTTAATTTCTGGGCACGAGTGGCGCATATTGTTGTCACCAGGCAACGCCTAGTTTAATTACGCGTTCCTAAGGTCTAAAAGATATAAATATAAACAAGAAGAATACAGTGTCCGCGGACTAGGCACAAGTGTGGGTAGACCAAAATATTTGTTTCAGACCAGACATACCGTGAGTGGGCAGTAATATGAATCCGTATTTTTATATCAGTTTATACAAGGACTAGTCTTTAACGGTGATCCTAAACAAGAGGCGAACTAATCCTGACAATAAAGTATTGTGGTCTCTCGTGAAGTTCCTGTTGCACTATATCGGAAACAGTAATTATTTAAAATAATTAAATTTATAAGGCTGAAGACATACATATTATGTTAAGTATCTAGGCAATGCCCATCCGTGCCACTCGCATAGTTTTATCCCAACAGGCCACATTCTTCATATGCATTTTCAACTGAGAAGAGAGCATACGGTGCAGCTGGCCTATAATGAGCTATAGTCACTGATGTTCTGTCTAAAGAGTTCACTACTATATACCTATTGTATAGACATAAGGTCTGAGAAACTCTGAATAAAATGCTTTCCGAGGATTTTTACATCACAAATTTGATGCGAATCGAATCCATAACTTGATTTTGCTTTGAACAGTAGGTGAACGCCTAAGTAAAGCAGAGAGTCTCGTAAGTAAGCGACATTTTCATATCATACAGTATTTTGTTTTCTTCCCAGAAAATCCTCCATGTTTATCACAAAATTATTAAGTTTCCTTGGCTTTGTGTTGCTCTTGGTTGTTCCAAATGTGTCGTCAGGGGATCTACACAAAATTCAGTTAAATAGAGATGTAAGTAGAAACCAGTATCTGCCTGCCTGCCTGCCTGCCTGCCTGCCTGCCTGCCTGCCTGCCTGCCTGCCTGTCTGTCTGTCTGTCTGTCTGTAGAGATTTTTCTTGTCACTGTTTTGGCCGTTGGCTGTTTATCTGTTTGCTGCGTGCTTCGTGCATGGTTTTCTGCTGGCAGTTGTTTTTTTTTCTGTTTCCTTTTTCTAGTGGCTTTCTATCGGCGGTTTGTCTGCTTGCTGTTTGTCCTATGATTTTCTGTTGGCGATGTGTCTGCTTGCTCCTCATTCCTGCAATATTTTCTGTTGGCGGTTTGTCTGCTTTCTGCTTGTCTCGGGACTGTCTGTCTGTTGACAATTTATCTACCGGCTTCTTGTCCCACTGCCATCTGTCCTCTGTCAATTACCAGACTGTCAGATTGTTATCTCCCTCACAATAGTCCTTTCTAGCCACATCAGTCCGTTCATATATTTCTCTGCAAAAGACCGTCCACCGTGTATATATCATAATAAATTTGTATTGGTGCATAAGACTACTGCATAATTGTACATTGTACTTCCTTCAAAAGTGTATGAGGAAAAAAGGAGGGGTAAGAATGTTGGAAGAGATTCTACTTTAACCCTAGTCCCACTTTTCTGCCCCTCCTCCCTTCCCTTCCCTACCCTTTCCTTTTTCATCCATCAACTCACTATTTTCTCCTCACATAACAGCAACATAATTACAAACAACAACATCAGCAACTGCAGCAGCATCAAAAACAACAACTTACAGCTACCTCAACTACAGTAAGACAATATCCACTTTTTAGCAGCAGCAGCAGCAACAACAACAACAACAACAACAACAACAACAACAACAACAACAACAACAACAACAATACACAACAACAAACAGCACCAGCTAAAATAAACTTATCCTTCCCACATTTACAACAGAATGAAGAACATCGCCGCCAGAAGGAAATGATCGCAGACATTCCTGAGCAAGAAATAGATCAGGTAAGACAAGATATATATTATGTTAAACCATATCCCAAGTTTAACTCTTATTTTTTTTAAATGTATTTTGGCCATGCGTAGACGAATCCATGTCGTTCTCCGAATGCCCGACCTTCAACATTTCTTCGCGCATGCTCGAAAATGGAAAAGGTCTCACCATCGGGGAAATCCATGGATTCCCGTAAAGCTGTGTAAGATTCTCCGTATCCTCATTTCATTTATATCTCATACACACTGTAACATGAACTGACCTCCCTTCCGTGTTCTAATTAAATCAGAACACAGTTTTACCGTGTTCTAATCTGCGGTAGACAGTTCAGTAAATGCGGACTAATACATGATTCTAAGATGCACTTTTCTCTACGATCAAAACGAAGTGAACAGCTAATCGTTAGTTGGCAGTCTAGGTTATGGTAACAGTGGCAATGGAGGCAGAGAATAAGCCAGAGAGAGAGAGAGAGAGAGATAGAGAGAGAGAGAGAGAGAGAGAGAGAGAGAGAGAGCACAGCTTTGTCTTTTGAGGGAGTTGAGGCTAGGGAGATAATGAGAATAACTGTACATAGAAACGAACATTAAAACAGACCTACACTGCATAAAAGAGAAAAAATTCTAGCATTCTGCAACAAAAAATGGGCCCTGATCCTACTTGTGATCTTTAAATTACCTGTACCTCCGTCTCTGTGGAAGGAGATGAACAAGAAGCTCTTCTCACAGATGAAATGTTGCATCCCAATCCCTATCATCAGACTAACAGTTTCAATTGATGACCATGCTAAAACTCACATGCTCACAAACATCCCTGGGCTTACCTTTAACATCACCAACTCCAATAACAATATCACATACAAATAATAGTCCAGAGACAGTGATCAATTCAGTCCAGCCGTTTTATTTTGTTCATTCACATTGTTTTCTTTCAATATAAACAGTTGAAGCTGGCAACTTCATTACGTGATTTTGAAGGCATCATTTATCTCCCATGAGGAACCGATTATTTGTAAGAAAAAATAAATAAGCCGAAAACCTCCCTACCACTGTCTAACGTATCACACTGGCTTTCTAATAGCGCCAGGATTTGATATAAAATTGAAATTGCAACCATTACATTACATAATATTACATATGCTTATTCTTCTTCTTATTATTATTATTAGCTGTAGTAGTAGTATAGTAAATACCATGTTGTAGGAATCGTTATTTGCTAAATTTTGAGAAATGTGAAATTTTGATAAGCCTAATATCAATAATTTATAGACTTTATATTTTCGTACATAGATCTAGCAATACCTTTAAGAATATGAAGATTAACCTTTATTAAATGTCCTACTTCATACATGAAGCAGATTATCCTATGATTTAGTGGAAATATTCTAGATGATCTGGGTTATATACAGTCATGTTGAAAGGTTGTGTGATACAATGTTACTAATGGTACCTTGACTAGATTAGTTTATCACCACAGTAAAACAAAATGTTCTGCTGCTTCTCATTAAAACTATTATACTCAAATATTACGTGAAATGTAAACATTTGACTGAAAATTCTGGTTTTACCTTGCCTTTAGCATCACAGCAATACCGGAATTATATTTGCATGGTCTAGGTAACTGTGTTTATCAAGTGTTTCTTTCTGATATTGTTTGATGGTGCTGAATAAACAGATCTATGTGAATCTAATTACTTTTTCCAGCATTCTGGATCTGATCTGTCTCCGATTCAAACTCTAGTCTACTACCCGAGCATATTGACAATAAATGCAAAAAAAAATTTTTTTTTTCAAATGAGACAGGCTACTTCGCCCTACGTGCTCACTGTCTTCTTGTATCTATTTCCAGTCTATTGCTGTTCTAAATCCTATAATGTCTCTAAATCTAGTTCTAGGCCAGTTGCCTTGGCCTGTTTAAGAATATATTTTTATACCTCTTGATCTATATCATCTATGCTGTTTTCCTTCGTGAACCTTAAACCAGTCTGTGGACATTCGTATATAGCCTGAGATGAGCTCAGATCGAATAGTTCCAGATCCAACACAAATTTGTAGTCTAAGATGAGTCTTTCTGATTCTACACCCATAATCATTCCGTTCATAACATCCTAGGTTTGCTTTTCCAAATAAGCCATGCCTTGAGCCGTTATTCAGGGCTATCTAGAACTTCGGCTAATCTCAGCGTTACTTCTTTTTTAATATACTAGTCAAAGCACCCGCAAATTTGCGGAGTTATTGTGTGAAGCAAACGACCAAACTGATACTGCAGCATTTACACTGCTACTCTTTTATTATTAATTTTGCTCAAACATCTCTTTGTATGTAAACATATCTGTTAAACTGAGAAAATATATAACACGCCAAACGACTTTTATTGGCGCCAGCCTTCTTAAAAAACCCGCCATATTCGAGGAATTTGGCCTCAAGACGCTAAGTTGGCTGCAGACACCACAATAGGTTACGCAAGAAGAAGTGACGCCATGCGCACATGGACGGCTGAGTTAAAAAATGAAGCCAGTCACTCGGATTTGGGAAAATCCATTTTGTATAAATTCGAGGACAGAAGATGAACCATCACTGACCAGAAAAGGTACATCATTGAATGTGTGACACACTGAAATTTTGAGCAAAATCGATTGAGAAATAAACTCACACGCCTGCTTACAAATAAAAGCTTATTTCTTTTTTATATGATGATGTCTAGCAACTCAAGATCAAAGAAAGCAAGTATAGTCAGTCCAATCTATGCATCCACAGCTCAGCAAAAATTTAAAAAATCATCCTGCCCTGTGGCAGGATTTTAACGGCACCTGTGTCAGGCTAACACAGATATATAGACCTTGATCTTCTTTGATTGTGACAGCAAAAACTCGTGGATCTTCTAATTCTGGGTCTAGGCTAGTCTAGATTTTGATCTGTGTTGGAAAAGGCGGCTTTGCCCACCGACTAGCAAGACATTACCTCAATATTTCAGCCGGCCTAACAACCGGTGACACACTGATCTGTGTAAATAATACCGAAATCATAGCACAACGCACGATCTCAGAGGAGACACATGGCCTAATTGCCATGTTAGTTAATCCTTCATTCACCATCCGTTCCCCTCTTCGAATCAAAACGACACTTACAGCCATGAAACTGAATGTATTCTATAGGTGGGCCCTAACAGATATCGATACTGAGTACTCTTGGTTCCAGTCGCGAGTACCCGATACTTGCTATTTCCTTAATAGATACTCACTGAGACAATACTTATTATTAAAATTTGCGTCATTATTTGTTATTCTCTCTAAAAATAACTTGTTTTATTGTTTAAAAAATGGCGAAAATAACTATGTGATATTATTCCAAAGGCAGATTAGGAGGAGGTTGGCACAGAAAGCATCCTTGTCTCTCTGCAACATCATTTCCATCAGAGCGCCTGTTTTCAAAGGCCGGGGAACTAGTCTCATAGAGAAGATCAGGCCTTTCTACTACTAAAATGGACATGATTCATTTTCTTCATCCGTTAACTTTTGCTGTCTCAGGTTATGTCAAGAAAAAGATGACAATGATGATTATCAAAATTGCTACTATATAATCATATTTTAACTAAAGTTGACTGTTTACGCATTCAATGAACGACAAATGGGCGCCCGGAAGCAATTTATGATATGAACGTCAATTAAAGTTTTGTTCTTCGTTTAAAAGAAAAAAATACAAATACCAAAACAAAGCAAACAAACAAACAAAAAAAAAGTAACAAAATTTAAGGTGAACTGGGCGTGGGAATGGGCCCCCGCCAGCTTGCTCGAGGAAAAGCATATGACACGAGTTTAAAAAATATGATGTCACAGTATCGATATTTAGTATCTACGAGATTCAAGCTGTGAGTACACATCTTATTAGATATGTGGAATTAAATATCTATTAATGCCCACCTGTAATGTTTTCGTCAGCAGGGTTGCCAGATTTATTTTCTTCCCCGAGGTAAATCGCATACGATAAACGCCAAAGTAAAGCCAAAGCATGTCTGGAAAAGGCTTGTAGGGATCAGACTTTAGAATAAGGCAAGACATTTACTATTAACTGTCTATATATTGGATACACTTGGATATTATCATTATCATAAACCTTTATAAATCCATTAGAGCAACATAATAAGAAATATTTGTTCAATGGAAACAGCTGCCGTTCTTTGATTTGTGTTCATGGGGCAATCATGACAGTAGACGACCACTATAAAAACCAGTTTGAGAGAATTTTAATCATTTTTTGTATTGGAAATTTGTCTGTTTCAACCTAAGGTCCGTTGGAGCCAACAAATAAAATCGCCAAAGAGCCAGTCAGTTATTTGGGAACCAAAAGCTGGTTAAAAGAGCAAAATATCTGGTATTTGGTGCCGAAAAGGGTCAAACCTGGTAACTCTGTTCGTCAACACGAGGAGAAGGGTAGGAGTCCGATAACTGTTGAAAGTCACAGCCCCCTTCGCGCAAAAATATAGACTAGTTCGGTAGCGAAATTCAGAATAATTTTTGCAGCGAATTCGTGTTACAATAGCAATAAATCATTCTATTTCTGTTTTTACGGGATTTACTTGGATGAGACAATAAAAGTGACATAATAAACATGCCATTTTTCCCTCCAAATAAACCCCGAAAGAATAGAAACAGATATGATTTATTGCTACAGCTCTCTCTCTCTCTCTCTCTCTCTCTCTCTCTCTCTCTCACACACACACACGCACTCTCTCTCAAATCATTTCATGAACCTGTTGGTCTTCCTTTATCTATTGGGCACTTGATATGTGTCATAGAAAAGTTTATAAATGAATAAAATGTTTCCCTACTTGGATTTTAGCAAGGTTTATATCGGCAAAATACGTCTCCTGTTAAATTTCTGTCTGTACTAGTAATTAGTATTAATAAGAAGATCATAGAAGAGTTTATGGATGATTGAAATATATTCCTACTTAGGCTTTGGCAAAGTTAAAATCGTCTCCAGTTATTTATCCCCCTTTTTGGTATAAATTCATTTATGCTACGAGCTGATTAACCACTCTCATCAAGGGTAATCAGCGTTCTTTTTTAATAACAATGTATGTGACTTTTTATTAATTTAAACCCATTTAGTCATCTCTTTGTTCGCTATTCTTTAGAAAGCTGTCATGGGATCATAATCCACTTGGAATATCATACTTCTTATGTAACTTGGATATTTGCAACTATGAAGCTTTCTAAAAATTGCTTTCATGTCATTTCCAATCTCATATTCACCATATATCCTTCACAAACCAAACAGTGACTCAAATATTGTTTTTGTGATTGACAAGGCCACTTCTTATGAAGTGACAGTTTATATAATATGACATTTAGCTGTCGTTAATGCACTGACAGTTTATGCAGTCATTATCAATAATCATTTCGTATGACAATTATCTGTCATTATTTTTCAAAGTACAATTTGTAATAAGTAGCCAATTTGGCAAAGTTAAAATCGTCTCCAGTTATTTTTCTCTCTGTACAGTTAATTAGTGCTAATGAAGAGATCTCCTCCTACGGTAATATTTTATGGGATCCGGTGTCCACACCTGCGATGTGCCGATGTGTAATTGCATCCAAGGCTTCCTATCTCATTGTCTCTTGTTGCTGAGATCAGTACTTCTGTGGATCTACCAATGTGTCTTGTCAGTCAGATTTAACAGTCAGCACCGCCTAATCATAACTCCTCGGGAGTCTGTAAAAAGTTGCGATTAGAAGAAAATAAATAATAACAAATATAAATCAGAAAGGTAGCACTATGTCACGAAAACAGATTGCGATTAAGCGGAAACAATGTTTATCCCGATTCCGATTGAGCGGAGTTGATAGAATTACACAACGCTTTTTTATATATTTTTTTTCTTTATTTTTTTCGCATCTGTATTGTCACCTACCTACTTAATCACCCACAAGCCTTCCTTTCTCCCTACCCAAAAACCTACCCGCCTGTCACCCTATATACACTTTCCTTCTCTCTCACTCACTCACTCACTCACTCACTCACTCACTCACTCACTCACTCACTCACTCACTCACTCACTCACTCACTCACTCACCAGAATGAGACAACTTATGAACACGATGCGGATGAAGGTAAGAGCTACGAACATGACGTCACCAAGAGGCACAGCATATTCTCACCTGTCAGGTAAATCCACAATGATACGAGACAGACAGACAGACAGACAGACAGACAGACAGACAGACAGACAGACAGACAGACAGATTGGCTGACCAGCCGCGAAGGCATATAGGCAGATAGAAAAAGATCCATTCGGACGGACAAAGAGACAAATAGACTAACTGACAGATATAGACAGAAAGACTTGAAACGAAGCCAGTCCAACGACAACAAAGGCAGCTTGGCAGACGGACAGAAAGGTGGGCGGCTAGGCAAACCAATGGTAGGGCGAATTGCTGGTGGAAAAAAAAACTGGCAGAAAAGCATGACCGAGTTATGAACATGGCAAGCTCTGAAATTGCATATTATTATCATATAGACTCGTAGTACTATGTTTATGCAGATTTGTTATAATAATATGGCCGCTATTTTTAGAAGTTTTCCTGTGAGAGTCAGCTACCTGTGTCATATTGGACTCCCCGTGTTTATCAGGGTTATCTACCCACGACAAATGGGCACCCGGAAGCAATTATGACTTATCTCCCCATTACTGTAACATCAAGGTCCTGCCAATACCTAATAAGGATCACAGACCTGTAATTAATTCTGTCATTTCCTACTGTATATAACAGGTTATATTAGTTTAGCTTGTTGATCCGCTTCGCCATTAAGGCACGTATCATTTTTAGGTCATCTCCTGTCCTAATTCTATGCTTAATATATCCACGGAAATTATGAGCCTGGCTGTTTTTGTTAACATCCTCTCCTCTTCTACCTGGTCCAGGCCCAAAGATCTTTGAGATTATCGCATTTGCACTGTCTAGTCACAAACTATAAAATAATCAAATAATTAGCAGTATGTGTGTTATACATAATGAAACTGTTTGCCTGAGGACTGGGACAATGTGAGTATGTGTGTCCCTTCGTCTTATCTAAAGACAATGTAAAGCTACACATTGTGCATATTCTTTAACAAAAACTCTAATAAAAAGTCATTGGTATTGTCAAGAAAGAGCATGGTAATGTAGACACAGGTCTAGCCAATATACAGTAAACTGGCTACAGGTTTCTATCATTTAAGAAGTAGCCCCAGATTGGAACCTTTATCTGTAAGTGCAGCGCTTGTGAAAAGAGAGAAGGAGGGAGGCTAAGCCCTGTGGAACCTCAAATCGAAAGTACATTTACAAGCCTGTAACCACCAAGGCTGACCATTCTCAAAGCCTGTCTTAGCTGTCATGCAGTATTATCCAGACATGGTCATCCGGGCATCATTGAGATCTATTCCTCAGAAACGCTTCTGCTTTCTTGGGAAAAATGGCGAACTACCGACTCGCTGTGCACTGCCTAAGGCCGAGCAATGACGTGGATTGACAAACCTTCTAACATACAAAGGAAGGCCCGACAAGGCCTTCGCTAGACCTTTTGCAAAGTCGACTGCGGGCATATGGCTATCATGCCCAGTTAAAATATTAGAACAGGAAATTTCCTTTGTATCAGTTAAGAAGGTTTCATAATACAGGACGGTAGTATTTTGTAACAGTGTTATCTACAGCTATTGCTGCTACGAATTTTGTAAAAAAAAATTCTTCGAGCCCCTCTGTTTTCTTTTGTGAATGTTTATAGTTGCAAATGTTATATGTCAGAACCTTAAAATATGCAAGTTGTCCAGAAATATCACTACCATTGCTCCTTACTGGCAATGATACTGTCGTTTTCAATAATGATACTGTCGTTTTCAGTAATGATACTGTCGTTTTCAGTAATGATGCTGTCGTTTTCAGTAATGATACTGTCGGATATCAGCAATTTCAATATCGATGACAAATCTCGTGGTCTTCAGTTTCTATATCATCTCGAAGCTTTCCACGTGAGCGAAGACAGTTTGTCTGTCAAAGATTGCCTTTTCTGACAACATTTTCGAAGGGTATCGAAAAGACTACATAGTATCATCCGTAGATTGTTCTTAGTTAGTCAAGTCCAATAAAAGTCATCAAATTTCTATTCCTGAAATAGGGATGCTGTAGCCAATAAAACCTAATGTAGCAGACTACTATATCACCTAATCATATTCCTCAAACGATGGAAACGTGAAGAGCGGAATTGTGGCTTGCTATGCAAGGGTGACAGTGCATGCATTATATGAAAGAATGGTCCATTTCAGAACCCAGTTCATGGAGGGGAGAAGAAAGCGGGCAGCAAATGACATACCCACCAAGTGGAATCACGACATCCCTGTAGTGTTTGACCCGAACTACCTGGAATTTGGTTAGTAAATTAATGGTGGCTTCTCAACATTACGTTAAAAGGCTGTAGAATTACATGAGTTACTGTATATAGATGTCTCAATGATACCTTTCTGCTCTAGTATAGACAGGGACGTAGCGTGAGGTCGAAACAAAGGGTATAGCCGGGTATCGTCGTATGTTTACCTCAACGTCCCTATACATTTACATTAGTGGAGGTGGGTAGCATGCATGAACGATTTACTTTACCATCTTAACCTGGAATGCATGATAGCAACACTGCAATATCACAGCAACACCAACATCATCATCAACAACAACAATAATAAAAAAAAATATTCAGCGATAACTGCAACAGTACAACTGTACTGACATATTGTTTTCTTTTACTAGATGAGATTTACGCGTCGATCCTTCATGTGGACAAAATGATTGAGGGCGGTATGGTAGAAGGTGTTAATGATAGTTCTTTGATCAACCCTGTTTCTGTAACAAGGCACATTATACATATAATAATATTGTTTGCTCATATTATAGTTGGGCGTGTATAGTCTTTTATCCGTCGCAATTGCTCCCAATAGGTGCTTTCAAAACAATAGCCACGTTTGGTAGGAACTTCACTGAACCCATCTGGCCGGAAACATAGTTTCAAGATATTTAAAGTTTAGATACAGCCGCTAGACCTAGATCGATCTGGTCCATATTGTTTTGAAATAAGAAATCACGAAGGCTTAGCCAGCACGCACGACCCCATTCCAAGTCGGAATTACACGATTTTGAATTCATAACGAGCTATGAGCGCTGGCATATCTTATTTCAGAACTTTTTGGTTATCTATTGGTATTTTTAAACATTTTTCGAGGCGTTATTTGTTCCATGGGGTAGTCAATGATTATTTTACTACCAATACGCTACGCCCCTGAGAATAGTCCTTGTTATGAATCTTTTACTTGAGCAGCACAATCAATATTACGTTACATTATGATTATACGCGAAACTACACTCGTAATTTGATGATAATATACTGAACGTAATTACAAGATGTCCAGAAGTTCCGTGATGACCACTTATAAAAAAACAAACACACTGTCAATATTCCATCCCTATCCGCACAATCACTGCGTCATCAACATCATCATCATCAATCATCATCATCATTATCATCATCATCAACATCATTATTTGCAAAACATTTATCCTCACTGGATCTAAATAAGTAAAGCAAGAAAACTATAACAATTTAACAAATTTAATGCACAAATTTTCGGACTGGCGTCCTTCTACAGGTGTAGAAAATAAATCATCATCAGCATCATTATCATCATCTTCAGTATTTTCAGAGTGGAAGAAACTCTCGAACTGTGCATTGAAAAAAATTAAGATACGATCCGAATTTTTGGACTCAGCAGTCCTTCTTCAGGGAGCAAATTAAAGAATAGACACAAAATGATCATTACAACAAAGCGAACACGCATCACGGAATAGTGAAAAGGGAGAAAAGACCAATTAGAAACAAACGACAGATACCATTTTCATCATATCCACCACCATTATCAGTGTGAGCCTGTCTGGTTGCCTAGATGCTTTTTAAAGGCAACTAGTATAGCCAACATCATTTATAAACAGAAAAGGGTAGCCTTTTGTACCCCTACAAGCATGGCTATCTCAGGATCGACATTAACTATTTATTATATATGTCTATATGAACTGTAAGAAATTAAGTATCACTCTGAAATTGAACAACAGATCTAAGAAGTATTTTTGATGAATATCACATGAGGCTCAGACATGCGTCATGCAATGACTTTTGAGTGGAAGAAAGATGGAATATCAAAAACCTTTCAGATTTGCATTAGAACATAATCAGTACTAACTGTGGACAAAATGAATACTGTACAAGAGAATTTCATTAACACGAATGAATGACAAACAAAAATTTTATGAATGAACATCACAGGGAAAACGTAAAGATTACAAAATGGTGCATAAAAGACAAGATTGTAGACTATACCAGAAACGTTTCAAATGAAAGACAAGAATGTAGACTATACCAGAAACGTTTCAAATGACCGTTGGAAGATACAGGCAGGAGGGCA
Organism: Ellobium chinense; assembly: GCA_033807755.1. NCBI lineage: Eukaryota > Metazoa > Mollusca > Gastropoda > Ellobiida > Ellobiidae > Ellobium > Ellobium chinense. The sequence continues at coordinate 837,607 of JAWQUT010000300.1, read as the reverse complement.
TTTTTTTTAGACTACTGTAGTAAAGACACTCTTTCTTATTCATGATTATTTCAGGAGAAAGAATAGTAGACCATGTAAAGAGAGCGATGAAACGAATCTCAGACAATGTATGTGTTACATACCATGACGTCACTGACCGCTGGGACCCAAACAACCCAACATGGTTTACAGAGAATGGGTTTAAAAGTAACGCATACCTTCTGGTGAAAGGAGATGGCGGGTATGTCCTGTTTGGAATGATTGAGTGATTGATTGATGGACTGGCTTATGATCTGGCTGGTTGATTATTTGGTTTTGTTGTGTAACAGTTCCTTTTGGAAATAACAGATGCATAAAACTGTGCAGAATCTTCATGTTGAAGGAACACGTTTATTACATGCAGAGAGCACATTCACTCGCAAGTCTGTCTCGTTTTGTCAAGTCACATGTGTTTTTCGAATACACGCAGTACTCACCACATGCCCAGTATGCTAGAGATACGTAATGTACGGGGATATCGTTGTAGGGAAGCATTACCCCGATAAACGCCTCTTTGACCGAATTCCGGGTTTCGACGTCTTATTGTGTCAGACCTCCGAGGGCTAGCTTCAGTAGTATCGTAGTACTTCAGAAAACTGCGAAATATTAACTTACGTAATGCACTGAGAACGGCACACATCGAAGTATCGCACTATTTTTTTTCCTCGACAGACACAGAATATCAAGTATGAGAAAGCTTGAAATACATAACCGACATGCGCCAATGTCGAACTTTAGCACTAAGTAATGCCAGTAAAAAAAAAACGACAAATGTATAATTTTTTTGCATTAGCTTAGTAAGTGCTAACTCAGCGGATTATTTTATGTTACATATAACGCCATATTTACCAGTAAAACTTAGGTCCGAGAACTCGCACTGCCATCCCAATTTTGCGAAAATTAGACAATTGTTTTGAATCTCGTCTGAAAAAATTTGGATTTTGGTGCTTATTGGGGTATTGCATCCGTGCGAGGATAATTCGTTACAGTCATCTTAGGCACAAGAACTGGTTACAGGCTTAACACCTAACAATAATGTTCCATATTATTATGTCTATTGGCCAGGTGTGCTGCTAGTAATGGACAAGGGGACGGTACTGGCCCGCGGGAGGTGCGACTGTGCCAGGGTTTTGTAAGTTTTAACATTGGCTTATGTGCTGACCCATCCCATCGAAACTGGGCCAGTTAAACACAAACTTTTCCCATATTGAATGCAGGATTGGACAGAACTGAGATCAAATGAAAGCAGTTCGTGAACTAAAGTTCACTTCACGTGAACTTGATGTGAGCTTAATAGCTATTTTGGACGAGCTGATCCTGATCTGAATTGTAGCTATTTTAGATGCTTGAACTGAACTGTACTTGTCTACCTAAATTTCCTTTTTAGTTCACATCCACCTCGAAAAGCAGAACCGAATATAAAAACCAAGGGGAATTAATCCGATTTGAAAACTATTCAATTTTCATAGAACTGAGCTAACGTGATCTTAAGGCTTATTCCCCTTAGAGAAATGAAATTCATGTGAATTGACTTTTTTGGTGAACTTGCCCAGCTTTGATTCATGACTGAATGTGATTTCATATTGCATAGAAACTTTGCAGATCGCAATTTTACTGTTGCTATGGTAATGTAATTTTTTTATGTAAAACGTTCAGTATTTGAATTGTAAAAGCACATCCATCAGAATCGATGTAGTGTCCACGGTCTTGGGAATTGCTTGCGATGTAATGATGCGATGACGAAGATTTCATTTGTTTTCCTCTACAATTGTCTTCTCGCCCTTTTGTTACTTTTCTACATATATAATCTTCAAACCTCACTGCACTCACTAATTTTTTTTTTCCTCTTTAAAAACAGGCCATCAACCTTCACGAGCTGTATCACACACTAGGCGGTGCTCATGACCAGCAAGGACTTATTAGAGACAATTTCATCACCATCAATCATGACAACATTAAACCAGGTGACGCCACTGTTGGCAATAGCAAGTTTAATACAGTGGAGTCTAATGAACTCGTGTTCTCGGAGACCTAGCCATAATTCATACGGCTGTACTGTACTAAACATGCTGTTACTAATAGTGGCGGCATCTGGTTTAAATGTTGGTTGATTGGTTGGTTGGCTGGCTGGCTGGCTGGCTGGCTGGCTGGCTGGCTGGTTGGCTGGCTGGTTGGTTGGTTGGTTGGTTGGTTGGTTGGTTGGCTGGCTGGCTGGCTGGTTGGTTGGTTGGTTGGTTGGTTGGTTGGTTGGTTGGTTGATTGATTGATTGATTGATTGATTGATTGATTGATTGATTGATTGATTGATCTGGCCCGTCATTTATCATTTGTAAATATATACCTACATACTCTATACTTACACTTTGATCTGAAAAACGTAAAATAGGGTATTCGGGACAGGAGCACACATTGCAGCGACAGTGTGAGCTGTTTAAGTACATGTGGTCCGATGTCGTGAGGTCCCACTCCACTGTACTAGTAGAAATGTTTTAAAAGTTGCCGTGTGTTACTGTTGCTAACGGTCTTATGGACTTGCTTGTTGAGGTATGTAAAAGACCGTTATTAGTTTACGTGCACTGGAGTGTGTAAACTGTGTGGATGGTTTAAACGAATATTTTCAGTAAATATTACTGTGGAGCACATCCTGTACGGATACGCTTACTACGTAAGCACGGATAGTGAGTGAAAAAGTTTTGGCCCCGATTTTTCTTCTCTAAGAGTGTGTATTTGGTTATTACGAATTTCTGTTAATAAGTACAATTTTGGTCGGTCCCAAGGTGTACGCATTATTGTGCCCCAGTGTTTATTTTAAACTTTGCCAGGGTTCCAGGTACAGCGCATCTCAAAAATCCCATGCAAAAAAGCACCGAAAACTACAGTGTTAAAGGCGTCAATTCCTAAATTTACATGTTGTATAAACTTTTTAGAAGTATGTCGTCCAATAGTTTTCATTATTATTTTCTTACATCTTCATTGTTGTTTTTTATATTAACTTTTGTAGTTTTTGTAGTTATGCATGCCACCCCTATGAACATGGTGAGGTGAGGAAAATTTACACTTTGTGGAAAATTGAGGGTATTCGTTCGTCTGTATGTAGACTTAATTGCGATGGAATATTATATTATTTATGCCACTCTGGTTGTTAGCAGTCCATCAGCCAGGCAATAAAATGAAGAGATTAGAACTTAAGTAGTAGTCTTCAAAAGATGTAAGCCGCTGTCAAAACCACGGGAAGAAGGCAACAATATTCTTTGTCACAGTATCTGTAAAATTCACTTGTCCAAATTACGACAGTGGTTTATTATTCTTCAGCAGATCGAAACCTCTGATATCGCTGCTGTATGAAAGAGGGCTAGAGAGAGAGAGAGAGAGAGAG
>JAWQUT010000300.1:817595-831853 GCA_033807755.1 Ellobium chinense | reverse complement strand
TTGTTGTTGTTGTCGTTGTTGTTGTTGTGACATGAACAAAACCAAGACCACAGAATATTAATTTGAGAACTTGCGCATGAACGGTTGATCTTTTGCCATCGTAAGAATTACATGAGTTCTGCATGTTGAAAGCTATTAAACTTGGGGACGGGAGTAAAGGGGCCATTCCACTCCGATACACTAATGTTATTCTTACAATGATAAGAGATCCCGTTGTTAAAGCACAAGTTCTCAATTGATACGACCAGAAGTATTTTAATCCTCCTGTGATGCCAGAAGGTTACAAATACACTGGAGGGCATGTTTATGTGAAATTATGTTACACTCGCCAATTTTTGACCCATGTCCTTTAAAGCAACGCAAAGTAATATGTATACAGTGATGCACTCATTTGCCATTGTTGGGTATACAGTCCACGTAGATCTACAACCCTTTTAGACCGTGACGATTCTGACAACAAAGTACCTGAGCACATCTTGGGAGAGTTCCAAAAATGGACACATTGAAAACCTGTAAAATGAAATGACGACATGACATGCAGAAAAAGGGCAACAGAACATCAAGGATAATTATCATAATCGTTCATGATAGGAATATGTACATCAATGCTCCTGCTGCTGCATACATTTTCGGGTGCACTTGACGTTCAAGGTATAGTGCCAGTGTAGGCATAAGTGCATGGTGCCTGCAAATATTTGCAGGATGTCTTTGACACAACATCATGTGATATTGTAAACCCTTTGCTGCGGCATCATAATATCAGCACAAAACTTCATTCCCAGACGAAGATGAGGCGTTAATTTAGTCCCGTGTTTTAACCTTTACAGATGTGAACTTGCAAAGCGCAAAATACCTATACCGTTTGTCTCTCTTCAGCTTCAAGACTGTCCTGGCCTGACACGCCCATGACCGTACTGGCTGGTGGGAGTGACCACACATGTCCAACGGGCTTTAACCGGGAAGTGGGCTGGTTTTCCTTCACTGGGATCTGGCGCCCCAAACAGCTGGAGGTCCCTGTTCTCCTGCCCTCCTCAGAAAAGAACATCTACTTTCCAGTCTGCACCAGGAGCGCACCGGCAGATGGAGCTATAGACTGGTCATCATGGCCGCCAGGGGGAGCTTACTGTATTATTAAACCCGACGATACAAGCTGTGGTGGAGGTTTGTTTATGTGTAGTTTGTGAATCTGTACCTTAGCTTGTCTTTCACATTTGTACTGGTTGAAAGTCTGTATACATTAGATCGCACTGCACTTCTCGCAGGCTGTAGTCTACAAAGAAACCGATACTCAATGCGTCGAAACTTTACTTCATCTATCTGTCTGTCTGTCTGTCTGACTGTCTGTCTGTCTGTCTGTCTGTCTGTCTGTCTGTCTGTCTGTCTGTCTGTCTGCACGCATGCCTATCTGCCTTTCTGTCTGTCTGTCTGTCTGTTTGTCTTTCTGCCTGCATGCCTGCTTGCATGCCTATCTGTCTTTCTGTCTGTCTGTCTTTCTGTCTGTCTGTCTGGGCGGGCCAAGCGATTGAGTCCTTTGGAAAGACACTTTAGTCCCTCCCCCACTCCACTCAAGTGTAAATGAGTACCTGGATTTAGAGCTTTGGTGGAGAGGAGGAGGGACACTAGGGTGCTGCACGGCGGGCCACCAGCAATCAGTCTGTTATGTCTTTGCTTCATTGGTAGCCGTGCTGTGTGTGTACGAGCGTATTATAATTGAGATGTATAACTTTGTTTGGCGCTGTAAACCGTTTCCCTAGAGGAACAATAAAGGTCATACTTTCGTTTTGTTTCATATTTTCAAACATGTCGTTTGGTTGCGGTAGAATCTATTTTGGTATAGATTTCTATTCAGCTGACTACAGTGTAAGTGCTAATTTTCTCCTTTATGTTACATTATAAACGATGAGATAAAATTGTGTAACAAGCATACACCTCTTCCATCTTAGCATTTGGAGAGTTCACATTGGAGTTCCAGTCCTTGGCTCCCGTTCGGTTTAACGGCAGTCTAGGGGATATAACTGTCAAGGAGGAGAACGTGACTATGAAACTGTGCTGCAGGTACAGCGAGCCCTATGGGCTACCCCTGGAGCTTCCCAACCAAGATCCTTTCAGACTGCTGGCCAAGGGTGGCTGTCCGAGGGTACTAGGTTAGTATTCATCAATAGACCTTTATCATGGAATGTTAATGAGCAGTTGGGTGGTTCATTTTTTTTTATGGGGGTCAATAAAAGGGTTGTGTTCAGCAATGCAAGGCCAGTTCTGATCGATGCAACGGTTTTACAGTACACATATTTGCTTAGGATTCAAGCGAGCTAAAGATGAATTTGGGAAAACAAAATGAATGTATCTTCTTTAATGATGTTGATGGATTCAAGCTAAGCATACCAAACAGAAACACCTCTTTAAAACATTACTAGACGTCTTTATTGTATTCAAGCATTTAAAGTAAGCACTAACAATAAGTTAGGTTTGTATTGAAAATTATGGACTCCACTGGCGCATATTTTAATGTCTTGAGCATGGTTTCGGCACACTTTAAAATAATACCCTCCACACAAGGAAGTACTGGTCATATTCGGCATGCCTTGATGCTTGAGTGAACCAAAGGCGTGTTATTTTAATTTCGTAATGGCATGTTTTCATATATTAATAAGTGGTAAGTTGTCTTTCGGCATTTCCTTGATGTCTTGAGTGTGTTTTATGCGCATTAGGTTTTGTAACATAACGTCCCAAACGCATCTAAAATATGGGTTGTGTTACGCTATACCATAAAGGCGCAAGTGTGTCTTACACACACCTTGAGATGGCTGTGTTTCACACGGGTCTTTGTCATGTCCTAATATCTTGAGTGATTTTAGGCACGTGTTTGCCATTCCTGTCTTAAATATCTGATTGTATTTCAGGCATGAGAGAGTACAAAGGTTTGGTGGATCTCTTCACGGCTACAAAGACAGTGTATGGCGATGTTCCCCCGCAGTATTACATCTTTAAGAATGAACTGCAGATATTTCAGTGCTATTATCTGCCTCCTATCTATGGTAAGCATGTAATATTAGTTATTATCATCGTCGTCATCATCATGGTCATCATCATCATCATTATCATCATCATTTAAAACTGAGAAAAATTAAAAGCTCAACCTTAATTCAGGGAATTTATTAAAAATCTAGTAAAGAATTAAGATAAAAAAAATCATTATCATCATCATCATCATTATCATCACGACCATCATCGTCATGCCACTATCATCATCTCATCACTTTCATTACGATCTGTAAAACAGAAAATATTATGTTACGTCTTATACCCAGTGTAATTACTCCTATCAAATGAAATACGATTATAACTAAAATCATAACGTGACGGCTAACGCCTTCGGAAGTTAAAACTCAAATAATCTAAAAATTCTAAACTTCAGCGTCATCATCATCGCCATCATCATCAACGGCAGCAGCAACACCAGTCATCATCATCACACCATTATTGGCATCATCATCATATCATCCTGCTTAACCTCCTCCTCCTCCTCCTCCTCCTCCTCCTCATCATCATCATCATCATCAGCAGCAGCAGCAACAACAACAGCAACAAAAACAATAACAACAATAACAACAGCAACAATAACAACAACAACAACAACGACAACGTAGGTGTGTAAGTGATGCAAATATCTGAATGAGAGTTCCCCTACATCCAAACATAGACCTTTATGTGGTAAAAGGATATAATATTATAAATTTTGGCCTACCCCTCGTCAATATCTTGAGAAAGATACAACCTGTGCTTAGCCCAGAACTCAAAACACGTTTGACTTCTCTGTTATCCAATTGCAGGCTGTAATCAGAACATAAAACTGACCGCGACGGATCCGTCTGCGACCATTACTACCCCTGGATTTGGTAAAGCAAGGGAGTCTAACAGACGGTGTTTTTATGCTTTCGAGGTGAGTAGAAACACTCACTCTGCTGTCTTAAGAAATTCATGAGAGTCTTTTTAGTGATGGCAGGGACTTCTTCAATCGACAGAAAAGCAACGATTCATCTCTCCTTCCCCACGCTTACTATGTTCAGTGTATGTCAAAAATACTTGACGCTTTTCTTTCTCAATCTTGAGGGCGTGCAGTAGGAGAGTAAGGAAAGCGCACTAGAGTATTAAAATTCCCGCTACCGGCATCACTCTTTAAGTAATTCCAATGACATTTTTAGCCCAAGTAAAAGGATCTTTGCGGCATACTTGATAGGCCCGTAGTAAACGTGTCAAAATATTTCAGTATCAGCCATGCTGGTAATGGCCCGATTTCTGGTAACAGAATAAATTTCTGGCTGAGATCCATATCTTAAAATAATGTGACGCCTGCCCATCTACCACTTTACTGGTGTTCGTAGCTTTAACCAAAGTGCAGAATTCGCCTCTTTTTTTTTTTCGGCCTTGACAGCTGTACTTATAGAGAACAGTAGAAACAACCAAACTAAACGGAACTCGAAAGCCCACCGGCTATTGTATCCACTCAAGAGGAATCACATGACGTTTGTGCTGAAGGTCATATCTGTTAGTTCCCTCTTTTTCTTCTGCGGTCAGCCTCTGATGCTTCATTCACAATGTCAGGAGTGTTGGTTGCCCCGAGGTCGCCTGATATCCATTGAAGCTCCTGCTTCCAGCCCCAGAGTTTTGTGATAAGTTGCGTTCCCTCAGACCATGTTGCACTTTTGTGTTCTGCAAATGCTGGCCATGCTTGTGAAATGTGTCCGCAGGTTTAAGGAAAAAAAAANNNNGGAGAAGGGATGTCAGAGTGGTCCTATTGACTATGTAAGGATTATTTAACATTTGAGATTTTGAGATCCACTGATTTTTTCAAGTCCACTTTTGATTCTGCAGATAGCAGAAGTTGAAAAGTTTCCTCTGCTGATTTGATCTTTTTTTTTTCCCTCACGTTATGGCTTACAAGCAGGGGGCACTCGTTGAGACTTGTTTCCTATGCTGTACAATACATTACCTATAATAGTCATAACCTCTTTTCTGTAAGTGAATCTCGAATATTGCATATATAAAGGACAACTGTGGTATCATTTGTGCTTTCCAAGGTGGACAAGCATTACCTCCCTTCGTCTGTGTCACAATTTTAACCCCTCCCCACATTTAATTATTTCCTATATGTTTTGAGTAGTCAATAGTGATGCATTCTGTACTGTTGAAGTGTCTCTTTCTTGCTTCTTTCATGACAGAGAATGATATTCCTGTGGTGAGGTATATTTGCATAGGGATACAGAAAATGTTCAATAGTCTCACTCACTGAGTTGGATTGGGTGAGGTGTTGGTAGCCTTTGTTAGTTCCCTGGAGCAATATGCAACTGTCAGCTGTCTAGCACATTCATTTCCCTACAAAATGGCTGCCAATGTTGCTGAATTATATGCCTTAGATCATTCTTATGGCCCAATTAAGAGTTTGATACCTCTCAAAATAGCCAATTCTCTTGATGGCATACCCTATGCTACTTTGATAGCTCCCATGAACCTACAGTTCAACCCTAAAATTTAGCCATGGTAGCCTGTTTGGAAGGGAACAAGTAGGGAATGGTCAGAGGGGAGTGACCTGGGGGTGATTGGGAGGGGAGAGGAAAAATGACCCTCTCTTGGCTGGTCATTGTTTTCATGTAAACACCTTGGCATGAGCAGATAGTTTTTAGTTGACCATATTTGCAACCCTTGATGATAAAATCCACTTGTAACCACACATTTAAAACCTAAAAGTGATCATATTGGCATTTCTTAAAGGGTGATTGTGTTATTGATTGGGGAAGAAGCCCTGGAGAAACAAAAGTTTGGTGCATCTGCACAAAAAATTTTTTTAAAAATTCAGCTTTCTTTGGCAATACCATATGAGCCTATGGGGTGGGCTGAGAAGGGGTGGGGTGGTGATTTTTCTTAAGGGTAGGGGTGGGGTGGGGTGGGTGGGGGGAGGGGTTGATGGTGGGGTTGGGGGTGGAAGTAGGGAAGGAAAAAGGAACGAATGAAATCTTAAATTTAAAAAAAATGGCCAAATTTGGTGCATTTTTTGGCAACACTGGGTGTGTGTGTCAAAGGTGGGGGGAGGGGGTGGAGGGTGGGAGGAAAACAAGAGAGACAAGGACAAAAAGAGAACGAGAAAAAAACTATTAAAAAAAAAGCGTGTGTCATGTAAACTGAGTCTGCAGCACGTAGATCTAGATCTAAGTCCCATACAGGCTAGACTAGGGGGGTGGGGGGAGAGGGGGGCTGGGGAGGGCCCCAGGGGTAGAGGAAGTTTAAAAGACTGTCCAGATAGCCTAGATGACCTACCTCGACCACCATGATGTAAACATTGTGTTTCTAAGTGGAAACATGCCAGGTACTAGCTGCCTATTAAGGTCTTTGACACCTATTGTTTTTTCTTCTTTTGGCCCTATTAACATTTTGCGTTATTCTAAATATACCACTGTGATTTGGGGAAATTTCTTCCATGGAGGTTAAAGTACTTCTTTTGCCCGATCTTTTAACGGGAAGAAAAAGGGGGGTCAACGCCCAAAATTTTTCACAAATGTCTTTTGAAAAAGATCACCTCAAATTCTGATTTGGTCCCCAAATTTTCATTAGGCTGGTTTTGACCGCGTGCGAATACATAGGTCTACACATTTAATTTTTTTTATCTAGAAGGCTCAAATTGTACCTGAAACTTTAAAATTGAATGCTTTATTTAGATCACAGGTCATTTTACAGATTTCTACACCCTAACACTGGCTGGCAGGGCCCCAAAAAAGGGGGATTTTATATATTAGCGGATTAATTGGTTGTACACTATGAGTGATTTGCCCTTCTAAAAGGTGTCACAAACCTTAATGGCTCAAAGAGACAGTGTGCGACAGCGTATACGCTACTTGATCCTCCTTGTTACTTGTTTATGATTATAAAAGCGTAATTAGATTCACAGCATGTTTATACTCACAATATCTTGTATGTTTAGACCAATATGTATAGCCCGAAATCAAAGCGGTATCTCTTGATAAGTCATCTTGACATCTGTGTTTTTATGGCACCGTAAGACCCTAAGAATTGCCTCAGCTGCATCTAAAGTGTGGTTGCTAGCTAACTGAGAACGAACAGAAGGCACTAGGGATTATGTTGAATGCCATGACAAACCCAAGCTTTGAATAAACATGTTCAACTTGTTAAACATGTTGTAATAAATGTATTACTCTTTCCTGACTAGGTTCCTAGCAATACCAGAATAAGGATCACTTTCAACACATATGACGTTCATGAGGACGACAAGGTGTTGGTTAAACGATACCACAAGTGGCAACAACAACACAGGTACTCGCATACACAAGCAGGCACACACACGGGCTGACATGCACACAAAACATCTTAAAACAGTACAGTCAAGTAACACAATGTACAGGCTTTGTGTCTTCTTCTATGATGTCGAAGCCACTTTGCTGGGGTTGGCATTAGAAAAAAAATACGACTTTTATTTACCCCCTAGGGAAGTTGATTTACAATGCTATACACTGTTATATATCTCATTCATAATACAAACACGTAGAACAATACACATCATACATGTTAATGCATAATATTTCACATAAAATACATAACAAAGCCATTGCTGGTTGCCACCGGTGCAGCGCCCTTTTTCCCCTAGCTCTAAAGCCAGGTACTCAAATACACCCGAATCGAATGGGGAAATAGAAGTGAAGTGTCGTTCCCTAGGACATCACAGCGTAAACTGCCGGGCCCACGAGCCCAACACACACACACAGTGACAGTCTTGACATAACAGTCTTCAGTTTCTGAATACGACTCACAAACCATACGGTCACACTGAACATAAATTAAAATCCATCAGTTCTTAAAGTACCTATCATGCATATCATACTCTAAATTCTTGCCATCTTGTTATACATAAAGTTTTACAATAAATGTTATGCCTACAGCATACATCGCAGGTTTGCGAGTCTGTATGTACGTATGAGTTTGTACTATGATCTGTGGGCCCAAAAACTGTGTATTATGTATAGAAAGCGCCTCGAGCATTTCGGTGGAGGAGCTATAGAAATATTCTTCATCATTACTATTTATATCGGCAGAGATTGTGTTATAAGGGTGCAATGATTTAAAGCTATGACCAGATGCTGTAGTGTGATATAATTTACTCATTAAAGTTCAGTTCACCTCTAATCTCATGCATTAGTTATGATGCTCTGGTCTACCTTGATTTCTATACAAACTCTACTCAAGTACTCAAACATCTCACAACGAACTCGAAAATGTGGACTAGGCCCTTAAAGTTTGTGTTCATGACGCCCTATGTCATAAATATGTCATAATCATACTATTTAGCTTTAAAGAAGGACAAGTCATTAGAAAAAGATGAGGAAAAAGATGGATTATCTATCTCCGTATATCCCTTATTCTTTCATTGCTGTTTTATGCTCTTTTTTCCAGAATTCCTAATGCACGCTGGCCGTACCAGATTGTGAGTGATAAAGAGTATTTCTCTATGGAGTACTGGTCTTCATGGCTCGAGACCACAGCGCAAGGACTCAGTTTTACCGCAGACCTCTTATTACGTCAGTTCCTTAATTCTGAGTCACGCAGATCTGCTTCTCTCTCTCTCTCTTCTCTCTCTCTCTCTCTCTTTCTCTTTCTTTCTCTCTCTTTCTCTCTCTCTTTCTCTTTCTTTCTTTCTCTTTCTTTCTGTCTCTCTCTTACTCACACACACACACACACACACACACACACACACACACACACACACACACACACACACACACACACACACACTCTCTCTCTCTCTTTCTCTCTCTCTCTCTTTCTCTCTCTCCCTCTCTCACACACCTCAGAATACATACGAGTTTATCGCCTATGGTAGAACTATCAGTATCCCTCCCCCACCCCAACTCTCCCATGTCAAGAATCACATCTGGTGTGCTGTGCTTCTCTCTTCCCGGTAAGAAATCCTCGACCCCAACAGTTCCTTGTACTAAGACAGTTCTCCCAAATTAGTCATAATGTGGGTACACCTGTCTCATCCTTAAACCTTTAATTTATTGTTGCTGTCGAAAACTTCGTATAAAATAAGTTAGCAATTTGCTTCCGTGACGATAACTAAGCTTATTAATGTCATTATTTAGGATGCTCATAGTGTTTATAACTTGAGCAAGTAAAGTTTTTTATGTCTTAATACATCCCCATCTTCGGTATAAAACCCTTTATAGCTGGTCAATCTTTACAAATTATTATAGATGTCAAGCAAATTCTCGTCCAAAATACTGTCCTTAATATCTTCTCCTTAACAACTACTTCGTTGTTGTTTTTGTTGTTGTTCTTCTTCTTCTTCTTCTTCTATTTTTTCTTCTTCTACTTTTTGTTTCAAGCCACTTTATTCAGAATAAATAATTCTTTGACATCTTGTTGCAAAACTATCCGAAGTGCCATTGCAAGACTTCCTTTTCAGATCAGTACTGATATAATGGTCAGTGCATTAATTATGAGTTAGCACTATATTTCAACATTAGAGATATGACCTTTTACACCAAAACAGGCTAAATGAAAATAATGTTTTAAAAAAAACCAAAAAGAAATTTTGAGCAAGTTGTTAGGTGAGGAAATGTTGTAGTTATCCGACGATTTTAGACCTTTATTTGCAATTGTAATCTTCCTTTGAGCAAAATTTTGCTTTCAAAAGTAATCATTTATATCCCTCTACTCACAGCGGAAGATTCTTGTTATGACGTCAAGTCACGTGGTGAAGATTACGTGGGAGATACATCGATATCGGAGACATACGAGGAATGTCTAACCTGGGCAGAAGCAGCTGAATGTGCAGACTTTCCTGTAGACGGGTAATCCATCCATCCATCCATCAATCCATCCATCCATCCATCCATCCATCCACCCGTCCCGTCTCTCCGTCCGTTCGGCTATCCGTCCGTCCGTCAGTTAATCCATCCATTCTTCCATCCGTCTGTTCGTCCGTAGGTCCGTCCGTCCCTTCGTCTATACCTCCATCTGTCCATCCGTCGATATATATATCCATCCGTTCTCCCTCCATACATCCATCAGTCCCTCAGTCGATCTCCCTCCACGTTATTTGCTTGATGACATGCTAGCCTATTTATCTAGGAAGTGTGCATAAGTATATTATTGCAAGCCCTGACAGAGCACATCTCTCTAACATGTCTAACTGCGAAGCCATTCGTTTCAGTGGCAAGCTAAGTACAAAAGCTCTTCTCGCGCGTCTGTCCTGCCCTCCGTAAGCAGGATTCTGAAGCCTTACCATTCCCTCCCATGCCTCGTCCTTGAGATCTCGGCCCTGAGCCGCACCATTTCTTCTGTCCGTTTCCCCTTAAGCCCCGAAGCTGCACCATTTCTCTCTATCCTTCTCTCCTGAAGCCGCACCATTACCGTGTGCCCCTCTTTCTCCTCTAACCTGACTGCATTTTTGCTTCTTTCCTCGCTTCCTCCTTGTATTTGTGGCCTTGACACTGCACCATTCCTTTCCACCCGCTTCCTTCTAGATCTAGGCCCCGACTAACATTTCCTACCAATCTCCCCCATCTTTCTTCTACCCCATGACGAAACCACCCCGTTCCATCTCGTTTCTCCCTGGGCTCTGAAGCCACACAATTGTCAGATTCCTCTTCCTCCTCGGTTCTAAAGCTTACTATTCTTCAGCGACCGCACCATTCCCTCCTATCTCGTTTCATCCTCAGCCCTTAAGCTCAAAGCCGAGCATCCAAACCTCCTCTCTTCCTCTTTCTACACCCCGAATTTTACATCTTCACAAGCATTTTATCTCATCTCACCTCTCATACCAGGAACACTCCATCCCGTATTTATATCGGTCGCCTGTGCCTTACCAATTATTTATTGCCGAAATCTACCCTCTAGGCAACGGTCCTATTTTCATCCGTCTTAAGCTTTCGCGTGGCTTCAAAGCTTTCCCCTTCGTGGGGCAAATCGTACCGGCTGAAAGTCACATGAACCAGTTTAAGCTAGGAAAGATCATAGGGACAGATAGCTTTCCACTCCCAACCCTCGACATCTATGCTATTTGGTCAAGTAAACAGCAGATTGTTCAGTTATTACACCATATCTTGCGCATAAATTTCAAAGAAAACTGTTTGAATTTTTACTGTTTTCCACGCTGGGATCGACAGTAGGAAACATCGATATCCTTTCGTTTCTACGCAGCCTCAAATTGCCGATTTTCTGAAGTGTCCTTATCGAGCAAGCCCTGCACTAGGAAAATCACCAATATTTTAACGTTAGTAAAAAGCAGGGAGAGTAGACCAAATAGTTTGATAATTTTCATTTTAATTTGAACATCTGAGAGCTTGTGCTTCAATGATGGAATCTATTACCATCAAAAACATTACATCAATGCAATGGTGGTGATGCACCCTAAGTGGCATTCAGCATGCGGATTTAGTGTAATTCTTATGATGATAAGAAATCCCATCGTTAATGCGCAAGTTCTCAATTGTCTTCCTGACTTAGCACTATGCCGTTTACTCTGACACCAGGCTGAACAGTGTCCGACTCCTGACTTCAGGCAACAAGTGCAGAAACCCAAAAGGACAGCTTGACCAGCCATGGTGTTACACATACAAAAACGGAACCAACTGCCACAAAAGATTCTGTGACGTTTGCAACGAAAGTAAGATGTATATATTATTAAGATGATAGTGATAGAGTAAGAAAGTTTTCTTTGTGGGGGGAATATAGAGATGTAAACGCTCTTACTTGGAGGGCGAAACAACAGAAGATCTTTAGATCTACTCAGATCTACTCCCATCTAGCAAGTGTTTCGGCCCTGTCACTTCTTGACATTCCAAACGAGCTGGGCTATACTCAGGTCATGACTTCCAAGTATTCTTCTGTTAACTGTTAACTGTTAACTGTTAAGTTTATCAGCTTACGTAATAGGCACATGTGAATTATGGAAATGTTTAAAGCTTCCCATTGTGCAAATACAGACGTAGCCTTTCATCCTTGCTATTATTATTATTATTATTATTATTATTATTATTATTATTATTATCACTATGAAAGAGAGAGCAGGTGAGAGAGAAGACAGCAATATAGAAATAGAAAAGAGTCAGAGAAAAACAAAATAGAACCATAACTTTCTTAAAGTATGAGTGGCAGAAATTACAGATCACTCCTGTGTGTCGTGACTGGAAGAGCAATGAAACCTCCTGTACATGTATATGTCCATATTCAGGCGCTAGTTTTCGATTGTTATTTTAAGGACAGATATGGGATTGGCCTCTGACCCATGCCTGCCCAAAGAACAAATGCGAAAAAAAAAACAACGAGTGACAGAAATTCAGAGATTTCTTCAGATTTTAAGAAGAAAATATACTGGAAATCTATATCTTATTCTGGATTTTTGAAATTGGTTTGAGCAACCCTCCTCTCTTCACAAGGACTCATAATAAAATAATACTAATTACTCAGTTAGACATTCCTCCTGTTTACTTTTCATGATATGGGTTATAACTAATTATCAGATCTCCGTATGTTACAGTTGAGAGCTTGCGCATATACGATGGGATCTCTTACCATCGTAAGAATGACAATAGTGCATGGGTGCTGAATGCACCCTAATTAGCATTCAACAAACAGAGTTAATGCAAATCTCAAGATGGTAAGAGATTCCATTGTTAATGCGCAAGCTCTCAAGTAATAATTTATTCAAAGATCTCTGCGTTCGTTCCTCAGAATCTCCTGTGGACATATTGAGGACGTGTGATATCCTGATCAAAGAAGACCCCAGTTTTTGTGAGAGTGGAATCCAACGGTTCGGCTGTTTTAATTCTTGTGGCTTTTCACAACAATCAACGGATCGAGGTGAGCAGGTCTTCTACTGGAGTCAGGCTAAGATTCCAATGGCGTTCTGTTTAGCACGTTTTTGTTTTTTTTTTAAATATAAATATATCTGAGGCTGGAAGGGCAAGGGTAGTCTATGTCATGATGACAGAAATTTGAAAAAGAAAGAGCATTATCTGTCATTTTGGTCTTACATGGTGAAGACAGCTTCCGTTCACGCTTCGCAAAATGAACAAGGGAGGAGGTCAATACAGCTAAGCAGCTGTGTAAACGCCAACAAGATATATTATATCCGATTGCTAAGAGCAATGACCTCTTCTTGGTAAACTTTAGTTATATCGGTAAATGTATGAGTTCTAATTTAAGCATGTTTCGAGTGCACATGGTGTCAGGTCTTAATCTTAGCACACTCCCCAACTCCCCCGCCCTTCCCTCCTCCACACATACCCTACCCAGTTCATACTGTTAGAATATGCCGCTCCTGTCGGCCATCTGCACAAAATACGTCATGAAGGTATCCAGATTTGGAGACCTGTCACCAGCAAAATCTACATGCTCTATGTACCTGTCTTTGCCTGTTTAATGTGTTCAGATTTACAATGTGACATAAAGATTTTTTTTCTATCTAAATCTCAAACTGTGTCTGTCTGTTTTAAAACGTTAAAACTTTGTTTTTACAAGTAAATGCTACATTTTGTATTCGTGTGTAATGATCTCACATAATATGTTTTTTGCTTGGAAAACGGATACAGTTGGCTCCGTTAAAGGGAAACTCCTCAGCAGCTTGGAGAAAAGTTACCGGTAAAATGATTTACAGTTATCTAGTAACCTTTATGTAGAGTACATCATTCTGCGATTAAGCACACTCGATTGTTTGATGATAAAAGTCAGTGTAATATAACTGAATACATTTTCTCTGCTCTCACCAGCTAGATCCTCCCAAATAGTTTTTGTAAAGCTGAACACGCATTGGATCTGAGCATGGCACAACGCGACATCATTTTCATGACACAGACCTCTGTCACTCGGTAGGCCTACTATGACGTCAATGTCGTATCGTGTCTTGCCGGATCCGGTGAAATCAGCCTCGTCCGATTAGCAATGAGAAAGAAATGATACAAACATATTCTGGCCACTGACGTGTCTTGTCGGAATCCGGTGGGTCAATGCTTTAATAAAGATAATTTATAATGTATCATTTCAGCCACTTGTGGCCCTCCTACCCTCCCAGAGGATGGTGAGCTGGTAGGAACTGCCAAACGCCAGTACCTCGAGGGGGAACGAGTCGTGGTCAACTGCTCCAAAGATTCGACCTCCCCACAGAGTGATATGCTATGCACAAAACGTGGATGGACAACTTTGGCTTATGCTTGTGAAGGTGAGGGGCTGCGTTGTAAAACTTAATAATA
>JAWQUT010000300.1:800665-816514 GCA_033807755.1 Ellobium chinense | reverse complement strand
CCCTCTACTCACAGCGGAAGATTCTTGTTATGACGTCAAGTCACGTGGTGAAGATTACGTGGGAGATACATCGATATCGGAGACATACGAGGAATGTCTAACCTGGGCAGAAGCAGCTGAATGTGCAGACTTTCCTGTAGACGGGTAATCCATCCATCCATCCATCCATCCATCCATCCATCCATCCATCCATCCATCCATCCATCCATCGGCCCCGTCCCTCCGTCCGTCCGTTTATCCATCCGTTCGTCAGTTAATCCATCCATTCTTCCATCCGTCTGTTCGTCCGTAGGTCTGTCCGTCCGTTCGTCTATACCTCCGATATATATATCCATCCGTTCTCCCTCCATACATCCGTGAGTCCCTCAGTCGATCTTTCTCCACTTTATTTGCTTGATGACATGCTAGCCTATTTATCTAGGAAGTATGCATAAGTATATTGCAAGTCCTGACAGAGCTTATCGCTCTAACGTGTCTAACTGCGAAGCCATTCGCTCCAGTGGTAAACTAAGTACAAAAGCTCTTCTCGCGCGTCTGTCCTGCCCTCCGTAAGCAGGATTCTGAAGCCATACCATTCCTTCCCATGCCTCGTCCTTCAGATCTCGGCCCTGAGCCGCACCATTTCTTCTGTCCGTACTCCGTTTCCCCTTAAGCCCCGAAGCTGCACCATTTCTCTCTATCCTTCTCTCCTGAAGCCGCACCATTACCGTGTGCCCCTCTTTCTCCTCTGACCTGACTGCATTTTTGCTTCTTTCCTCGCTTCCTCCTTGTATTTGTGGCCTTGACACTGCGCCATTCTTTTCCATCCGCTTCCTTCTAGATCTAGGCCCCGACTGCAACATTTCCTCTTACCTCGTATGCTCCTCGCTCCTGAAGCCGCACCAGTCTCTCCTATCTTTTCTCTACCCCCTGACGAAACCACCCCGTTCTATCTCGTTTCTCCCTGGGCTCTGAAGTCACACAATAATAATTCTCAGATTCCTCTTCCTCCTCGATTCAAAGCTTACCATTCTTCAGCCTTGACTGCACCATTCCCTCCAATCTCGTTTCACCCTCAGCCCTTAAGCTCAACATTCCTCCTTTCTTGCTTCCACTTCGACACTAAAGCTGAATGTCCAAACCTCCTCTCCTCCTCTTTCTCCACCCCGAATTTTACATCTTCATAAAGCATTTTATCTCATCTCACCTCTCATACCAGGAACACTCCATCCCGTATTTCGGTCGCCTGTGCCTTACCATTATTTATTGTCGAAACCTACCCTCTAGGCAACGGTCGTATTTTCATCCGTCTTAAGCTTCCGCGTAGCTTCAAAGCTTTCCCCTTCGTGGGGCAAATCGTACCGGCTGAAAGTCACATAACCAGCTTAAACTAGGAAAGATCATAGGGACAGATAGCTTTCCACTCCCAACCCTCGACACAGACTGTAACATCTACGCTATTTGGTCAAGTAAACCGCAGATTGTTCAGTTTTTACACCATATCTTGCGCATAAAATTTCAGTGTTTTCCACGCTGGGACCGATAGTAGGAAACATCGATATCCTTTCGTTTATACGCAGCCTCAAATTGCCGATTTTCTGATGTGTCCTTATCGAGCTAGCTCTGCACTAGGAAAAGCACCAATATTTTAATGTTAGTAAAAAGCAGGGAGAGTAGACCAAACAGTTTATAATTTTCATTTTGATTTGAACATCTGAGAGCTTGTGCTTCAACGATAAAATCTTATTACCATCAAAAACATTACATACAACATGCAGATTTAGTATAATTCTTATGATGATAAGAGATCCCATCGTTAATGCACAAGTTCTTAATTGTCTACCTGACGTAGCACTATGCCGTTTACTCTGACATCAGGCTGAGCAGTGTCCGACTCCTGACTTCAGGCAACAAGTGCAGAAACCCAAAAGGACAGCTTGACCAGCCATGGTGCTACACATACAAAAACGGAACGAACTGCCACAAAAGATTCTGTGACGTTTGCAACGAAAGTAAGATGTATATATTATTAAGATGATAGTGATAGAGTAAGAAAGTTTTCTTTGTGGGGGGAATATAGAGATGTAAACGCTCTTACTTGGAGGGCGAAACAACAGAAGATCTTTAGATCTACTCAGATCTACTCCCATCTGGCAAGTGTTTCGGCCCTGTCACTTCTTGACATTCCAAACGGGCTGGGCTATTCTTAGGTCATGACTTCCAAGTATTCTTCTGTTAACTGTTAACTGTTAAGTTTATCAGCTTACGAATTAGGCATATGTGAATTATGGAAATGTTTAACTTTTCCCATTGTGCAAATACAGACGTAGCTTTTCATGATTATTATTATTATTATTATTATTATTATTATTATCACTATGAAAGAGAGAGTATATGAGAGAGAAGACAGCAATATAGAAATAGAAAAGAGTCAGAGAAAAACAAAATAGAACCATAACTTTCTTAAAGTATGAGTGGCAGAAATTACAGATCACTCCTGTGTGTCGTGACTGGAAGAGCAATGAAACCTCCTGTACATGTATATGTCCATATTCAGGCGCTAGTTTTCGATTGTTATTTTAAGGACAGATATGGGATTGGCCTCTGACCCATGCCTGCCCAAAGAACAAATGCGAAAAAAAAAACAACGAGTGACAGAAATTCAGAGATTTCTTCAGATTTTAAGAAGAAAATATACTGGAAATCTATATCTTATTCTGGATTTTTGAAATTGGTTTGAGCAACCCTCCTCTCTTCACAAGGACTCATAATAAAATAATACTAATTACTCAGTTAGACATTCCTCCTGTTTACTTTTCATGATATGGGTTATAACTAATTATCAGATCTCCGTATGTTACAGTTGAGAGCTTGCGCATATACGATGGGATCTCTTACCATCGTAAGAATGACAATAGTGCATGGGTGCTGAATGCACCCTAATTAGCATTCAACAAACAGAGTTAATGCAAATCTCAAGATGGTAAGAGATTCCATTGTTAATGCGCAAGCTCTCAAGTAATAATTTATTCAAAGATCTCTGCGTTCGTTCCTCAGAATCTCCTGTGGACATATTGAGGACGTGTGATATCCTGATCAAAGAAGACCCCAGTTTTTGTGAGAGTGGAATCCAACGGTTCGGCTGTTTTAATTCTTGTGGCTTTTCACAACAATCAACGGATCGAGGTGAGCAGGTCTTCTACTGGAGTCAGGCTAAGATTCCAATGGCGTTCTGTTTAGCACGTTTTTGTTTTTTTTTTAAATATAAATATATCTGAGGCTGGAAGGGCAAGGGTAGTCTATGTCATGATGACAGAAATTTGAAAAAGAAAGAGCATTATCTGTCATTTTGGTCTTACATGGTGAAGACAGCTTCCGTTCACGCTTCGCAAAATGAACAAGGGAGGAGGTCAATACAGCTAAGCAGCTGTGTAAACGCCAACAAGATATATTATATCCGATTGCTAAGAGCAATGACCTCTTCTTGGTAAACTTTAGTTATATCGGTAAATGTATGAGTTCTAATTTAAGCATGTTTCGAGTGCACATGGTGTCAGGTCTTAATCTTAGCACACTCCCCAACTCCCCCGCCCTTCCCTCCTCCACACATACCCTACCCAGTTCATACTGTTAGAATATGCCGCTCCTGTCGGCCATCTGCACAAAATACGTCATGAAGGTATCCAGATTTGGAGACCTGTCACCAGCAAAATCTACATGCTCTATGTACCTGTCTTTGCCTGTTTAATGTGTTCAGATTTACAATGTGACATAAAGATTTTTTTTCTATCTAAATCTCAAACTGTGTCTGTCTGTTTTAAAACGTTAAAACTTTGTTTTTACAAGTAAATGCTACATTTTGTATTCGTGTGTAATGATCTCACATAATATGTTTTTTGCTTGGAAAACGGATACAGTTGGCTCCGTTAAAGGGAAACTCCTCAGCAGCTTGGAGAAAAGTTACCGGTAAAATGATTTACAGTTATCTAGTAACCTTTATGTAGAGTACATCATTCTGCGATTAAGCACACTCGATTGTTTGATGATAAAAGTCAGTGTAAAATAACTGAATACATTTTCTCTGCCCTCACCAGCTAGATCCTCCCAAATAGTTTTTGTAAAGCTGAACAGGCATTGGATCTGAGCATGGCACAACGCGACATCATTATCATGACACAGACCTCTGTCACTCGGTAGGCCTACTATGACGTCAATGTCGTATCGTGTCGTGCCGGATCCGGTGGAATCAGCCTCGTCCGATTAGCAATGAGAAAGAAATGATACAAACATATTCTGGCCACTGACGTGTCTTGTCGGAATCCGGTGGGTCAATGCTTTACTAAAGATAATTTATAATGTATCATTTCAGCCACTTGTGGCCCTCCTACCCTCCCAGAGGATGGTGAGCTGGTAGGAACTGCCAAACGCCAGTACCTCGAGGGGGAACGAGTCGTGGTCAACTGCTCCAAAGATTCGACCTCCCCACAGAGTGATATGCTATGCACAAAACGTGGATGGACAACTTTGGCTTATGCTTGTGAAGGTGAGGGGCTGCGTTGTAAAACTTAATAATATAATCTGTATCATGGGTACTGATTATATGACTTCTCAAACATTTTAGTTTAAATCACCCACTGCACAGTTGCAGTTGTGATTATTATGGCCAAGAAAAATTAACCCTATTCAGAATCCATTGACTTCACAAATTAAAAAGAAACTGGGATAAAATAGGTTTAAGTGCAGGGATCGAAAAGATATTATCTTTGATAGTTGTAAGTTTCATAGATCCAGCTGCAGTGCTTATGTCTCGGAGGGGGGGAATCCAACACATTTCAAAAAGCGACTGGCCGCGCAGGGCCAATTGCTAGACGCACACCGGGCATGTTATTGTCAGACTTTAAATTAGTTGTTGTGACATACATATTCAGATTTTCTGTAGCTCAAATTTGGCATACGGTAACAGACTGGTATTGTCTGCGAATGCTGATGTTACAAATTTCAGTTATAGAGGTGCTGTGGTTATTTCACGGCAAAAACATTTAAAAGTATAATTAAGTATAACAAGTCTTAACTGTGCTTAAAGTTTATCCCAGATACTTTTTAAATGCTTGAAGCTATTGTAGTTTGAATTACGTACACTTTTCTATCTTGCAACCCGACTGATCACATTGGTAGAACACCTCAATGGGTAGACGTGTGGACATCCACCTGGTGTTGCTAGTAATCAAGAAACTTTCGTCTATGTGTTGCATACCACTTAGATTCCAGGCCCAAAATTTTTCCATGTAAACTTTTATTTCATCACAGATACTCTGCCTTTCCTCTGATACCTGTCCATTTTCTATTTTATGTTTGGATCCGCCACTTATAGTTTTTTCTCTCACCCCACCCCACCCCACCACCTCTGCCCCCTGCCCCCTNTGTGTGTGTGTGTGTGTGTGTGTGTGTGTGTGTGTGTGTGTGTGTGTGTGCTTAAAGTTTATCCCAGATACTTTTTAAAATATTTGAAGCTATTGTAATTTGAATTACGTACACTTTTTTTTTCTTTGCAACCCGACTGATTACATTGGTAGAACACCTCTATGGATAGACGTGTGGGCATCCACCTGGTGTTGCTTGTAATCAGGAAACTCTGTGTTGCATACCATTTAGATTCCAGGCCCAAAATTTTTCCATGTAAACTTTTTATTTCATCACAGTTACTCTGCCCTTCTACTGATACCTGTCCATTTTCTATTGTATGTTTGGATCCACCACTTATAACATTGTTTTTTTCTCTCGCGTGTCCCTACCCCACCACCTCTGCCCCTGTCCCCTCCATTCCCCCATTCACAACCAGGTACCACTTGTAAGGATTTACTAGGCCAGGGTATCTGTGAGAGGGCGATGAGTGGCTACCCTAACTTCTGTCAGAATGACCGCCTCAAGAGTATAGCTGAACAGAGCTGCAGGAGGTCGTGTGGACATTGCGACGGTAGGTCAACTGGAACAGCTGATTCTACTGTGCCCTTGACAGTGTCCTATTTATGACATAAGTCAACCAATGTGGCGGCAGCATGAAAAATTGTGCGCTTCGGGCAGTAGATATTTATCGATTCAATTTCAATTTATTCCAACGAACCCAGGTTACACAGTAACATATGGGTGGTCAAGCACTGATAACGCATGGCTGTACAGAAACAGAACAATATAACCTCATATATTACTCATAGGCAAAACAACATAACTGCATAAATACTCACAGACAAAACAATATAACTGCATATATACTCAAAGAGAATATAATTGCATATATATTTACTCATAGACTCAGAGTAACTGCATATATATTAAGTAAAAGAAATGAAAATGAACAGCATAAGCCATTCAGTGTGCCGGTCAGTGCATGTTAGACAGTATGACACATTATGTAATATTTTTTTAAAAAATGATTTCTTAAAAAGCACCACGTCAATATTCACGATATGTACATGACTTAATGACTCCACCCCCATTCCCATCATACCATTCTGCAGTCGCTGCCCAGTGCCAGGAACCGGTCAGCAGAATTTACACCAGAACATCATCCTCATCCTCCATCAACCCTGGCGAGGTCATGACCTTTGCATGTAACCGTGGCTATTACTACGTATCTGGAGATTTTGCACGAGCTTGCTCCTCATCCGGAGATCTCCTTGGTCAACCTCTCCAATGTCAAGGTCAGTAAGGATTTGTCGTAATGTCAAGACGCAGCTTGCTTACTCCATTTTTTAAAAAAAAATTGTTGCACATAATTGTATTAACCTTTGTTAAAAGGATTGTGCTCATAGATTTAATTTTCAGGCTGTTGGAAAGAGATTATATACCAGCTGGAGAGATCACCATATACACTAATGCTGGCTAAACTCGATGCCATTTTTATAGAGGCCCCGCTTATGTGGGAAATTCCAATCTCGAATGCAAGGGTAGAAGGCACAGGGTCTGGCATTTTAATGGTAAATCAATGAGTTGCGATGACGCATTGCACAGCATGAGGAAGTGATGCTGATGGATGTTCCGTGTAAAAGGACGGCCTGTTTCAGTGATCAAAGGGTTATGATAATGACTGTTGCTTGAGTGTGGAGACACTATCATCATTTATGTCTGTAACGGAGCTGAGTTCATTTCTCAATACAGTATGTGTGCTATAGTAGTGTTAAACGCATGCATGTTGGTGAGTGTGTACGTGTGAGGGAGCCTTTGTGGTGATGAATGTGGTAGTGGTGGAAGTATCAGCATTATGTGATATTGGTGGATGTATAAGCGAATATAGTCATTAGGTCAAGATGACAGCATTAACATGGTGATACAGAGAGTGGAATGTGGACAGAAACACGCTGATAGGATCTACAGAACAGTGAGAACAAATCAGTGAAGACTTGGCAGGGAGCAACGGAGCAGTTTAGGAATGCTCGATGTACAATGGTGTTGTCTTCAACACGAGAACACAAGGTGGAAGTAAGCAAAATGAGACAGAGTGAGGTCCAATCGTGCTTGAGGTTTGAGTAATGAAATGCTGTATGGTTGTGATGATGATGTGAGTGATAACGACAGTGGTGGTATTCGGTTTTGGTAGTCTTATGCGGTGATGTTAACTAAAATGTCATTCGATGATATTGCAGCCGAGCCTGTGGCTACAGATCTAAACTTCAACCTTGTGAGGAAAAGAAGCGAGTCTCTTCCAAGGAACTTAGCTGTCTTGTTGGATCATGACAACTATAGGTATGTTAGATATCTAGATTATGATAACTATTAATATGTATATAACTTTACTCCAAACAATGATACTTATATATAATATATCAGCTGTCTAGATCATGATAACTATAGATCTGTCAGCCCTCTGGACTCGCTAATGCGTAAGGACAGTTTCATCCGCACCAGGCATCCATTTTAATGTAGCAAATTTCGTTAAAATGGAATATAATAATATGGTCGCCTATCCCAACATCACTAACCTTTGTCTTTTTCTCTTGGA
The DNA here is from genome assembly GCA_033807755.1 of Ellobium chinense. Lineage (NCBI taxonomy): Eukaryota > Metazoa > Mollusca > Gastropoda > Ellobiida > Ellobiidae > Ellobium > Ellobium chinense. Next base: position 808,539 of record JAWQUT010000300.1, on the reverse strand, counting down.
CTTGACTGCATATCGGTAGAATTATACACGAAGAGTGTACCACACTAAACGCAAAATGCCGATATCTGAGTGTTTACTGTTTCTTCTCTCCAAGCACATAGATTAACACTAACAGAAAGAGCTTGAAGATACACTACACGATATTTCAGATGCTCTTCAGAATTATTTAAACTGTTTATCTTTCCAGAATCCCTTTCAAGTCCCTAATCAGCAAGTGGTATTTCTACTGCAACAATGCTGGTTCTGTTTACTTCCTGGTTTACAGACACGTCAAGTGAGTATCTTTCTACTTCATCACTACTTGACATAATGATACCATGACGGGTCATTTCATTCCCACACTTCAGCGGTACATCATGAAATGTATCTTACATTTTGTCTACTCTCGAATACTAAACCTTGCAACCGCGCACATATATGACTCCGTAATTCTACAATATGCAAATTTCCTGCAAAACATCCTCGTATTGCCCTGAGGCAACTCAGTGGATTATGATCAATGAATGTAACTGAATGCACTTTGTTCTTTTATCTCCACGTCGTCTGTTGTGTAATCTTGTGTTTCACTGAGCATTGTGAAAGGTAATGACTTTTGCCGCATATTTGCTGTTTATACATGTATGAGGGTGTCTGCTATGGTAAAGTAGTAATTTTCTAAGGCAGTTAGAGTATTGACAAGTACTATAATATAATATAATATAATATAATATAATATAATATAATATAATATAATATAATATAATATAATATAACCTGGTAAACCAGTATTATGACATGCCCTATCTTTCTCATTACATGTACAATACCACTTAACATTTATATTTAACCACTGACACATATCTAACCGACCCATGTCTTGTCCCATATTTTCCCAGTGGTATCTACACTTACGTAGGTTCCAACTCTGTCATGTGTGTGCCAAGATGGCCTTGGAGCCTGAACGTCCCTGAGACGGAACAGATCCTCGCATACAAAGATGATGTCATTGGAGTGTTCTCCGCTGATGACGATACCCTCGCTGCCAGCAACTGTATGAAGGCGCCTACTCAGCTTCTGCCCAATCCCTTTGTTTATGCCAAAGACTTAAATGTGCTGAAGACGAAGCAGTTTTCTGGGAAATACTGTCTTGTGCCGTCTGTAGGAGTCCACCTAGTGCCTGGTATGAAGCAGTTGTTTCTTCTTCGTCGTCGTCTAGATCTATTATGAAGTGATCAGTAAAGTTGGACGTCTGGTGTCCAGAATAATAAAGTTATGGTTCAAGTTGATGAAGCCATATTGACACCTGGTTTCCAGTACAATAAAGTCTATAGTTTGGTAAAAAGTAAATGTCCAGTGTGATTTGATAAGGTCATCAGGACATCTGGTGTCAGGAATAATAATGTCATTTGAACACATGGTGTCTACTATGGTAAAGTAATCTGTCAGACACCGTGTTCTATGGCCAAGTCATTTAGACATCTAAGGTTCGGTATGGTCAAGTTATTTAGACGTGTATGATAAAATTATTTGGAGGTGCTGGTTTCAGATTAACAGAATCATTTGGATGCATGGGTTCTGGCATGCAAGTCATTTAAGCACCTGATTTTCGGGACGGTTAAAATCAGTACCAATTCAGTATATTGGTAGCCACAATGACAAGTGCATCTGAACACCTTGCATCCAATCCAGTAAAGTCATTTCGACACTTGATCCAGAATTTTTTTTCCGTTAATTTCATGTTTCATTATTGGTTTCATAAGCAGCTTGTTCATGTGTATGTGTCCCTCGCTGAAATAGGAAATTTGTATAATATTGCTATTGTTAAAATAGAATATAACAAGGGGGGACATATTCGAATGACTTGATGACTACCACATAGATCATTTGAGCACTTCGTGTCTGATATTATAATGAAATCATTTGGACGGCTGTTGTTCATTTAGTGGAATCATATAATTTGAATTCTTGATTTCTGGCATAGTAAAGTAATCTGAAAGCCTAATATCAGACATTATGCTAAAATGTATTCCCCATCATGTCTGGCATAGTATATTCATTTGGATACAAGGTGGCTGGGATGGTCACCTCATTTTCGGAACTAATTTGAAATAGAGCTGGAGCCAGTTTTGTCAATTTTCTTCGCTATCACTATACTCAGCATGTCCCATTAGTCCAGACTATTCCGTTTATACAGATCACTCTGAGGACTCTATCAATACGAGTGCCGCCTCAATTATGACGAAACAGTTACCATCGTATAACCAACATGCACGTCATGATGGCAACAGAGTAGTTAGCAACAACATGGCTTAGAGTCATAGCTCCCCTTATCTGTGTTAGCAAAATCTAGCTGCACGTTACAAACGTGCAAATTAGTGAGCATTCAATGCCCAGTGTGGTCCCCCTCCCCTGCGCATTTTGTTGCTCTTTGACCTTCCTGCCTGACTCTCCGCCGCTATCCCAAACTGTGGCACACAGATTTTGACTTCCTTGTTCAACATATGATTCAGACTAAGAAATCATGTATGGACTTCATTGTGCTTTGTGTCTTTTTTGCCATTAAGCATCCAGAATTTTTTTTTCCGTTAAATTCATGTTTCATTATTGGTTTCAAAAGCAGCTTGTTCATGTGTATGTGTCCCTCTCTAAAACAGGAAATTTGTATAATATTGCTATTGTTAAAATAGAATATAACAAGGGGGGACATATTCGAATGACTTGAGTTCGCTTTGATAAGCAAGACCTCAGTTTTTGCCATGTCTCATACTGTAACTAGAATATCGTTTTGTTCCAGCTGCCTGATGATGTCGACCCCCAAGAATGATAAATGGTGATGAATATCTTGGACCAATACAAAGACTCCTCAAACAATAGTTTCTCCGTTCACTCCAGCGGTGTTCAACTTCATAGATAGAATTAAGTTACTTCTAACAGAACATCTAGCAGTAAATTTGAGACAAAATTCTGGGACTCTTCCAAGATGTGCCTGGCCTAGGGCTGGAGAAGGGGAGAGGCTGACAACGAAAAAGGACTCTATGTAGAAACCCTAGATATGTCTCAAGGACAGGAGACTCTCTCAAACGTGCTTATTCGTCCCTTCCTCTACTCCAAATCCACTCTTAACGTGACCCAGGCACACCCTTGAGAGCTTACGACTTAGCCAAATTCGATGATTTGTATATATACAGATTCTGATGAGGTTTGTTATTTATTGTCCCAATAACTAGTTTAGAAATGCCTAACGTTTAAGATACCCAAATAGTTAGCATAAATTTCGATTTAAGACTGGTGCAAGGAGTCCAGACGTCTAACCAAACAATGTTTCAAATCATTGCCCATACCGTGTTTACACCGGTAGAGTGGCATTACGTAAGAAGTATTAATACTCCTTTCAACTGATCTTCAAGTTTAATAAAATATGTTGAATAAATAAAACCTATTATTATGACTTACACAATATTGTTTCATATCTGTTTAATGAGAGACAAAGAGAGAGAGAGAGAGAGAGAGAGAGAGAGAGAGAGAGAGAGAGAGAGAATTATCTTCAGTGTTACTGTTAAGTGAAAGATTCAGTCGTGGCTAAGATTTAAACATTCATTATTTGGTGGTAAACGCAAATGGAGCACTTCCATCTGAACCTGTGAGTATGGATTCACTGTTTGGAGTCGCGAGCGAATTTTGGGAATTTTAAATTAACCTTCTTCTCAGTTATGCAGACTTCAGTATGGCACGCTATTACATTTGCTATACAAATATTCACTCTACGTCAATACATATATCAGTACTCAAATGCATCAATATTCAACATGTCAAATAGTGAAACCACTGTAATATATTCAGTCTTATCATCCACGTTGACAATTAACGTCGGACTTAACGAAACTGAGATCTGGAATCGAAATGTGATCGCATATCTGTCAACATGATGCTGAACTTATTCATGACGTCCAATAAAATCATCAAAGTCAGTATACAATCCTGAGCTACTTGAAAGCAATATCTGCATTTTATCTAATTTATGGAGTATTTATAAAAGAAAGTCATGCGTTGTCACGAACGAGGTCTTCCCTCAGAAATCCTCTGTAACGTTAATTTACAGAATTCAGAGACATTCCCAGTTAGAACTCACAGTGGGAGGAAATATGAGGGAAAGTGATTTTCGCCAAAAGTACGTCTAAATATCGTCACTGTGTGTGTCGAAAATGGAGTGAATGTGTGAAAAACATTTTTGTTGTAAAGCAAATAAAGAGTCAGTGTGTATCTTTGCCACTACAACTTTGACACGAAAATATTGCGCATTTTAAGTTTTTTTTTTTTTTTTATGATTGATATGTCAACCTGGGCTTTCATCTCATAAAAAGACATGGAACCCTTTGTGTAAAAAGCACCTAAGTCTGACTAAGGACATTTTTCGAAGCACAGCGACATTATATAGTATCAGTCATGTCCTTCACAGATAATTTCATAATACAGTGTAACATTCCTTAGTGTTATGGACATGGTGATCAGATCTGTATTTTTAACATTCTGTCACACGTTTCCACTGTTTAAAATATCAGACCTTTGCAATTAATAATTGCACCAATGAACACTTGGATGGTACAACGTGACAGTGGCACAAGTACAGTTTTGAAGTGGAAACAAGACACCATACCGCCATCACACTTTACTTAGGGATGAGTTGCAGCATAGTGTCAAAGTGAAGAATGAAGATAGTAGCCAATATTATTATATTGAGCCTGTGGGCCTATCTCATGTGGAAATTTCATTAACAGAATCAACAGACGCCAAATAAAAAGTTGCGGGCGGAGATGGTGACACTCCTGTAGATTTAGGTAAATTTGGTTAAACAACCACGTACGAGGGGGGTATCTTTCATCCATTAAAATTGGCCTAGACTTGAACTATTTAAGATTATATTCACGCATTCATTAGTAAATACAATCAAACTCGCTTTATGACAATGTGATTACAGACACTTTCCGCTTTAATCCAACAATTTTCAGATAACGAAAAGCTCTATTTTCTTTTTAAACTCTCTGGATAATAGCAACTCCTTCTACAGACTATGCGTTTTATACTTTCAAGAGCTTAAGATTAAGTGGAGTCAACTGTATGATAATTTAATGGGCTCTCAATCCAGACAGTTATCGTGCTGTGAATTTTAATAACCCTTTAGTCTACAATCCATCACCGAGACGACCTCAGTCATATTTCATTTTATATGAGACTTTTTTTCTGGGGGTAGGAGAAGGGAGGGTGGGGTGGGGAAGGGGCACGGAGGTCTTTTTCCACAGAAAGAAGCTCTTGCGGAGAAAACTTCAAGATTATGTCAGGCTATGCTAAACCAAACTCTATAATTTTCAAAAATGTTGAACAGCCCTCATATCTGCAAATTACGCAAACCTCTTTTTTTTTTTTTTTAATAGAAGAAGAAACCTAGTAGTAGTCCTCCTTCATAGTAGTCTATTATTTATGGTAAACAGATTGGTTTTGGTTTCTTTGGAAGCACCTGAACGGCTCGTCTTGCTTTAGGAAACTGCAATCCTATAATAACCTGCTATCCTATCCTATCCTATCCTATCCTATGCTATCCTATCCTATCCTATCCTATCCTATCCTATCCTATCCTATCCTATCCTATCCTATCCTATCCTATAACCTGCCATTATTTTGAACAGCTTTACGAAAGCGCCAGCTTAATATGAATGTTACGGTTCTTATACACAGTCTATTCCCACAGGGCCTGATTATATTTAACTAAAACAACATTGTTATAGCCTGACTTTGCAGAGGATATTTTCCCCGTGTGATGATGATGTACATTTATTTCTTCTTTTGTTTCTTTGTAAGTGTCAAGAGAACGGAGATATATAACCGTGCATCAGAATATAGAATAATATGGGTTTATTGCGTCATGGACGAAGAGGGGGAGGTTCACCTTATTTTGAAATTTTCAAACAACCGGGGCTTACTGTATTTCGATCTGTTATTCCATTTAGCCACGTTTTGATCCCCTGATTTTACTGCAGTTAAACATTACAGTGTTCAAAAGATACAATACATTCTTTGAAGTCGATCCTCAGGCAATGTTGTTTATAATGTTATTGGTATATTTTACCACCATTAAGCATTGATGACATTAAATTGTTATAAAGAGTCAAATATGCCCATATATTTTTTGTTGCTGTTTTTGAAGTGAGATCTCTCCAAAGCAACTGTTTCTGCAAATACTTTGAAAAATATCGCAACTGAAACAAACAAAACAAAACAAAACAAAAAACACAACCCAGTAACCGTCCTACCATGGCTCTATAAAGTTCAAGCTCAAAAGTTTTATTAGGCCACTTGCCAATTTTATTATCATTTCACAATTCAACACAATATTACATGAAAACAATACACTGCAAAGACTCTTATAATCATGGCCCGCATGCACTCTGTTCCCATTGATCTACAACTTTCTATCTAGCTGACACCCTGCCTTTCGAGAACTGACACACACATAAAGACATTAATGCTGTTTTCACTCACTCTTCCTACCCCCCCCCCCNNNNCCCCCCCCTACCCCTGTTCCCCATCCATGTCTCCCACCCCTTCTTTTTATAAGAATGCACGGATTTCAGCTTAAAGTTATGAAGTTGTGGTAGTTACTTAAAACACTGTGACTGTCAAAGTGATGCCCTCCCACCAGGCCTCAGATGTGTTATATTACTCGCATCTTATGTCATAAATCTTAATAGCCTGTCCTACATTGCTAAAATATGACTCTGTTTTCGTATATTTGTTGGCTTGACTGGAGGTTTTTTACGGCTCTTCAGCGCGGGCACTGTTATATTATGGTGCCTTCCCGGAACTAACAGTAAATCATTAGGCTATCAATGTTTTTGACGGATCTTGGCCTCCTCCTCTGCAGTTTTAAAGCTGTCACTGGCTTTTTAATGTGTGTACATGTTACACACAGGAACTCCCGGTAATCGGCCCGGATCACCTTATATAGATTCCAGTATTATTTATAAACGAAATTTTCCTGTGCTAAACTTCATAAGGCATCATTTTGGTCTATAACTTGGCTCTTACATATTCCAGAGCTTGCACATTAGTGATGGAATCTCTTACCATCGTAAGAGTAACGTTAGTGCATTGATGCTGAATGCACTCTTAGTAGCGTTCAGAATGCAGAATTAATGTAATTCTAACAGTGGTAAGAGATCCCATCGATAATACGCGAGTTATCGAATATCAAACTTCCACAAAAACCCGCATAATCATCTTATACGGGCGGTCTTGTTTCGAAAAAATAAAAACCATCTACTTAATCCTTGGCAGGTAGCAAGGATTAAAGCTATTTAATTTGTCGTTTCTCTCGACAGTTTGACATTCACTAGATAACACTGAGTGACTCAGCGAGGATTCTAAGTTCTAGCGAGGCGCCTCCATTCCACACGGCCCTTCCATAATAAAGCTGACAATGTTTAATCGCATTCCGCTTACTTGCACCTTTCGCTCGATCGCAGCATTTTTCAGTAAATGTATGTAAAACCTTTAAGGAAGGAAACAGTCCCCTTTTATCGCATCTTTCGCTTTACAGCAACTTCTCTTGTGCTTCTCTGAAGTTGCGATCAAGCGGGGCTTACTGTATCTCAGTCTGTTCCTTCATTTAGCCATGGTCTGATCTTCTGACTTCACTGCAGTTAAACATTACAGTGTTCAAAAGATACAGTACGGTCTTTGAAGTCGATCCCTCGCAAAATGTAAACGTGCCGTCATACCTAAATGTCAGTACGCAAACCCACTGTCCAATTTGTCATGCAAGTTACCTTAAATGACTTCTAAACAACTGCGACACGTAGATAGGCCGCAAGGAGGGTGAAAGGATGTGTGTGTGTGTGTGG
>JAWQUT010000300.1:740205-800659 GCA_033807755.1 Ellobium chinense | reverse complement strand
TTTGGGGGGGGGGGGGGAAGGGGGAGGGGATTTTATTTTATTAGATATTGATCTCGCATAAACTCACTGGCAAATTTCGCGATTGTATCTCAGCTTCTTCATAAACATGTCCCCCTTCTCTAAACCAGTAGGCCTGCATATATAATATTTCGATTTGAAATACTAAAAACAAACTTTATAGCGCGGTCTTGATTTACCGCTGATAACAGCCGGGAAAAATACCTGCCTTATCATTTACGTTGGTTTTTTTTTTACTACCAATAATGGCTGTACTGTTCTTAAGTTTATAACCTTTTTTTTTTTATCTTTCAAAATTCCATGCGCATCGTATATCTATCGCAACTAAATAACAGTGAAGCCTTTTTTTGGTTTGGCCTGTTGCCAAAAAGACGAAGAAGAAGGGAGGAAATGTCGCGAATAAACACCAACGTCACTGCGTTCCACACGTCGCTCCGCTGTCAGCCGCGGGTTGGGCCGCACACTGGCAGTGTTGCCACTGGTAGCGATTTTCCCCTGCGGTAGGGTGCAATGGCTTTATGAAAAACCATTCTCTCCTCCGTAAGCGGATTATCGCTTTCCCTAAGACGCCAGGAAAAATCATGAAATGCAGGGTAAAGTGCGTTAAAATACCTGTTTTTGTTTCTTTTTAACAGGAAAATTATAGGATATTTTCCATTTGCTTCATTAACGTGCGGAAATACATATAGGGGAAGCAGCGTGGCCCAATGGTTGCGGTGTTGAATTCAATATCTAAAGGTCATGGGTTCGATTCTTTAACACGGTCGTGTTGTAAGCGCCTTGGGAAAGCATTTCATCCACATTTTCATCAGTCTATCCGTCCGTAAAATGGCTATAAGTTGTGAAAGATATTGTCAGAATGTTAGTGATCAGCGCCAAAGCTCCAAATGGCAGCGGCACTGTATACTCCCGAGGGAATTGAGAAAGTCTTAGAGCGATCTGGCCTTCTGGGGTAGTAATAGTATGAAGTCGTGTGAGCGGGCATTAGCCTGGATACGAGATTTATAACCCGCATTATTATTATTACAAATCACTCTTGCTGTTAGAGAAAAGCACGCGACGAGAGTGGCAATACGGTACACTGGGCCAGTTCTAAGGGGGATCGAGAGGAGGAGACCGGTCTGCCAGGTACTAAAGGTAGACTGGGGTGACGTTCAACACTCAAAGGTGTGTGTCTAGCTCGGGTCTTTTTTCAAACGCACGGATCTATTTTTCTGTCGTGTCAGGAGTCAGGACATAAAAGGATATTCAGCAGTGGGGTTATTCAAGATCCTGATTTTTCACTGTCCTTTTAGGAGGACGTCTTGGCTCTCGTCACAGACACACGTTAGTATTGTAGATTTGTAATATTTAGCCTCGAAATTGCCGGTGTTCGTAGATCTAGAGTCTAGTGCAGTAAGACCCCACGATCTCGAATGAGTCGAATCATCATGGTTTCGATTACCTCGCACATTTGTTGTAATGTTCCGGTCCCTCGCTCTTAATTTTCTATATCAAATTAACTCAAGAATTCGAATCCGTCACAAATTCCAAATGATAGACGGGTACCTCAGATTCGAGATCGCGAGGTCTAACTATATTTTTTTTTATGGCAGGGTTTACGGAATTTAGAAAGGTTTACTGAAAAAGCCCAGACCACAGTGTGATATGTTGGCATACATTTACAACTGACAAATGACGGGACAGATCAAAGACTGTGAAGACACTTTATGCAGACAATATTATGGCTTTGTAGAATATACCTGTCCCAGTACACCTGCCCCACGCTTGCCCAAATGCCCAGCTTTCTCTTTGTTAAGGTCGATCTCCGTCGCATAATATGGAGGGGTCTCGTTATCTTGAAACCTCATGTTCTCGAAATATCCTCCTACCCGTTGTAATGTTCTAGTCCTGAGTCTGTCTTATCTTTTATTAAATTTTACTCGCGAACTCCAATGTCCCATAAATTCTACCTTTAGGATTAATTCTCTGGAATTTGAGTTAGTGACACTCGCACTAACTCAACCTTTAAGACTATTTCCCTGGAATTTGAGTTTGGGAGACTCGCACAAATTCAACCTTTAGGACTATTTCCCTGGAATTTGAACTAGTGACACTCGCACAAACTCAACCGTTAGGACTACTTCCCTGGAATTTGAACTAGTGACACTCGCACAAACTCAACCTTTAGGACTATTTCCCTAGAATTCGAGCTAGTTAGACTATTTTTTCGCCAGTATTTGCCCCCTTCCTTGCTCTCTATCGACATGGTCTGTCTGCCAGCAGTCTTAGGACAGTTAAAACCATTCACCGCAAAATCCAGTTTTCGTTTTCCTGGCAATGGCCCTCGGTTACACACTCGGGTAGTTGTTATCAACCGCGCCCCTGTTATACCAGTGCTGCACTGCCAACACGGTCCCCGGCCTTTTATGCCTGCTGTGTGGTCTAGTCTATTTTTAGGGCATTCAGTGAGAAGGCCCTGATAAGGTTGTGTCGATTCTACAGTTAAATCGATCGACCACGTAAACGATTGAAAGAAATCAATAACAAACAGGTCAAAGAACTTTCTTCGTTGAGCGAGTTAAATTATGATTTATGTAGGATAGTGTCTTTGTTCTTTCTTTTTTTTTTATTGTTGTTCAAGACAAGTATGACTAGAAATACTGTATATTATTATGGCATTAAGGGTGTGGTGTATTGGGATATAGTTAGTTTTACTCTTCATTCACAGTAAGACATCCATATACAGTAATACATTTTATAGTCTAGACTTTAAGATAGGAAAATCATCGCAAAACAAAGCGAGGGAGTTTACGAATAGTTTCCGGATTAGCGTCACATATTGAACATCAAAGTACAGAAATCCACCTCTCTCAGCAAGGAAGCGTCAAGCAAGGGGCCAAAAAAGAAATCAGATGTGTACTGGACGAGGACAAAAAAGCAATTCAGCAGAAGGGAATGAGATATGAATTGCTAAAGAGATATTGGTTGAGTCGCAGATGGTGCTTGATATGCTAACACTTAAAGACTTCCCGACATGGCACCGGGGCTAAAATCATTGTGCCGACTCCCAAATGGACTATTTCGAACTTCATGAAATAATGTATTACCGAGAGTAAGTCCACAAGCTAGCGCATTCCGGGGACTTTTATATCGCACCTCGTTTGATTCCTAAGCATGGACCCTGTTACATTATTGTAGTTACGCAACTGTCATGTTGTGACATCCGTGATACCAACTTGTCATAACGGGTTTAACACTTGTACAACACACGCAATTCTGACTAGCAAAGGTGGGAAGTCTTTTTAGCAAAAACATTGTTTTGCATTTGCATTTCCTTTTAATGTCCATTCAGGCAGTTTTTATTTCTTTTTATGAGAAACGAGAGAGGAATTTACAGTGAAACCTCGATAGTGGAACCATGTCTTCGTGGGGGTAGTATACTTTATATCGAGAAACACCTGCATAATTGTGAAACGTGCATGTGATATTCATACTTTATAACAAGGTATACCTGTTGAAAGTGTACTTAACATCGAGATTCTAGAGTATTTCTCTTCGCGTATATGAAAACAATATTTGTAGATTCTGTATTTACACTGCATTGTTAAAATATGCCATCAGATAACCCGGACTCATAAGAGCTTTTACGAGCTAGTCAGCTATTGTTTATTATGCTGTTTATTCTGTCAGTAGCAAGACGGAAGAGTGGGTTTGACCAGGTTGCAGTCTCAAGGGCGAAGACAGATCAGATAATAAGAGAGAGAGAGAGAACGCGCGCGAGGGAGAGAGAGGGCGAGAGAGTGAGAGAGGAAGAGAAAGGGATAAAGAGGGGTAGAGTCTGAATGTCTGGTGGTGAAAGATAATAATTCACAATGAAAAATAAGACTGAAGGTGAACTTCATGTTGTTGTTGGGCGGGTGCTGGTAATTGGGTAATTGCAGAGACAAAAAGAAAGAGTCAAATAAGGAGAGAGGGAGAGAGAGAGAAAGTGATGAAAAGGGGAGAGAGTCTGAACGTCTGGTAATGAGAGATAATAATTCACAATGAAAAATAAGACTGAAGGTGAACTTCATGTTGTGTTGGGCGGGTGGTGGTGGTGGTAATTGCAGTGGCAAAAAGAAAGGGACAGATAAGAGAGAGAGGGAGAGAAAGAGAGGAAGACCGAGAAAGAACGAGACAGAGAGACAGAGAAAGAGAGAAATGGGCAGAGATTCGATGCATTATAAAGACTGGTCTTTATTGACGTATACAATTGCTACCGTTTGAATAAAGCAAAGATATAAAACTTTTAGATAGGCCTACATGTAATTTGTGAATTTATATTGTGACGGGAAAAAGGAGTTCTAAGCTAACTTTGCCTTTGGGCACGACATACCTTTGTCTCCCTTCTGATTATTGTAAACTTGACTCAGTTGACGTTTTTGGTAATCACTGAGTCTCATCAGCCCTGAAGAATTCTTAAAAGTTAACAACAAGACAAGACACTTTGGAATGCAATTAACAGACCATTCTTTTATTAAAAATTTCGTCCTTCTGGCCTTCTTCAGGAACACATTATTATATATAACAGACATAAATGAAATTGTTTGGTCACCTTAGTTTACAATTAATGTTCTATCTATTATACAGGTATATCTATATGATATAGCCCTGGGGCTCTCCGGCTCAAGGTGGTGTACTTACATTAGGGTGGGACTGGGGGATTGGAGCGGTGTTAAGGAAGATTGATGATCCATATATATTCGTTTTGTCCAAGAACTCTCTCAAGGCTGCTTTTTCTTTCTCTAACTTCGTCCCTAGTACTAATCCAAGTGTGCTTTGGGAGAGGCTTAATAGTATATCTAATGGACATGAAATACTTGATGATTGAGGTGACAGTTTATCATTCATAAATCTTGGTGATGAGGCAAACTGATGAACATCAGCCAGTAAGCCATAATATGAAAAAAAAATCCCTGAGAACAAGTTTGGCCACTCTTTCCGCCCTAGTCGCTTCACCCTCTCCTTTTATTTTTCATTGTTTTCATCTTTTCTTACTACCCCCTCTTATGGGATCCCATTTTCTTATGCCTCCTTTCCCCCCGCCCCTACTCTTTCTTTCTCTCTCACTCTCTGTGTCTATTTTCACTCTCTCACTTTCGCTCTCTCTCTCTCCCTCACTCTCTCTTCCTCTCTCTCTCTCTCTCTCTCTCTCTCTCTCTCTCTCTCTCTCTTCACCCTTGGAATCGTGCACTTCTTTCTATCACTGTTCAAAAACAACAAAAAGAACATAACGTTTCCCTACTCATTCCATCTTTTCATCCTCCTCTCCTCTTTTTCCTCCTCCTCTCTCTCTCTCTCTCTCTCTCTCTCTCTCTCTCTCTCTCTCTCTCTCTTTCTCTCTCTGCCTGTCTCTTCGGCCCCGAAAAAGCCTCCCTCCCAACCTTTTTCCTCTAAAGGACGTAACATGTGTGCCTTCGCCCATAATTTCAAAGGCAGGGGTATAATTCTTCCATCCATCCTCGCCTCCCGGTTTAAGCGAAGGTCTACATGATTCCGATTCTATACAATTGATTGGAAGGTCTATTAACATTTTGAATGCTTCTTATCATTATTATTACTCTAATAATATTTGTTCTAGTCAATCACAGCTGACCTTTTTCTGAGCACTTGAGAGTAATCCCTAACCTCTAGCCCAATCAGCGCGCCGATTGTAACTGTGATGTCACGGCTCTAAGTAAAACCTATGCATGAGTTGCTAGTTTTTCATGAACGGATGACAAAATCATATCCCTACAATAAGCCACTGTGAATGCGTCTTGATTGTTGACTCACCAAGTTTGCTTTTTATAACTCTTGAATGCTTAAAGGAACATCGACGACAAAACTGCTCTAAATTAGAAATATAACAAAACGTTTGTTTGGGCTGACCCCCATTTTGGCTCTAAGTTCAAATGTAAACCTCATCCTTTAGTACTCGCCGTTTTTAATCATTCACACCACCACTTGACTTACAATCAGTGCTAAACACTTTACAGCAGCCCTTTTAAAAGTTAGTTTTACTTTATTGAAAATTACTCAACCTCAAAGGAGAGAGATGCACCAGATGTATAAAGGAATGATGTTCCAGGAAAGCTCAGAAGTGCTCTCATATTTGAATGGCTTTGCTATAAAATAGGCCCAGGGATCTCTAAAAGGGGCGCCTTCAATTAGACTTTTTATCACATACACTGACGGTGTGATAGATGCTACAAGTATAAGCCATTATAAGAAGCTCCTCTGCCTTGTTGTTATTATATATATAATAAGGGGCCCCACTCTGTCGTACATTACAATGGATTATTGCGGTGCGCATTGTCCTTTATCGATTCAGTACATTTGACATGTAAATTGCGCACCAAAGTGCTAAATAGTGCATTTATATCATTCTGTTGTGGAAGGTAATAGTAAGATTATATTATCTCAAAATACAATCATTAATTGGTCACTACATTTCACACCTGTGTCTTAGAAACATTAAAGCATGTATGTATGTACAGATGATATTGAATATTGGGTCTGAAGAATAAAATTACATTCCTCATATACAGAAGGGCTTTCACTCAGAGTGATATAATGGGAATTAGACTTAATAAAATAAATAGCCTCTGTTAGTTCATGCATTAACGTGCCTAAGATCAATTTGTGAAATCTGATGGCAAAAACAGTTGTATTTTGAGATGACATTTTCTTTATGTCACCCCCCTCTCTCCTCCACGCTGGGAAAAAAACCTCATTATTTAGCACTTGGTGCGCAATTTTGCATGCAAAACGTGATGACGTAGTATAGCGCAACGCACATTATGATCTATAGTGAAAGATAAGTGGATCCCGTTAAAGGAGTAACTAACTGAGGAACAAGAACAAGACATTTTGCAGACTGCATGAACTGAGCAATAGCTTTGCCTATGTACGAACAAAATCAGAAGGTCGTCTCTAAGTACCTTCATGAAAGCGGCAACATTTTGCTCTTTTCGGTGTTCAGCAATCCTATAAACACTGCATTCGTAGCGAAACACTTCTGCCACTGCACTTTAATGTTTCTTTTCAATTTCCTCTAAGAGTTTGGTAAACAGAATTTTTTAAAAAAATCATTAAAGCCAGGCTAAGTGGAGGTATGAAAAGACTTGTAGAGTGTAGCTCTATAGGCCTAGTTTGTTTGTAATCGCCAATTCGGCATGATGTACATTAGATGTGAGGATAAATGGTCTCATTATATGAAAAACGCTCTTAAGCCATCAGAGCGTCACAGAACGCTGAGAACAGCGTCAAGTCATTTCAGCGAAATAAAAAAAACCAACAACTTTAATAAACCTGGTCCTTCGAGTCTACATCAACAAGTTTGAGATCAGAAAGCGAGAAAATGCTATTGAATACAACACAACCTAATGCTGGCATGGTGATAGTGTTTTTCCATCATGACACCAAAGTTATGGAACAGGTTACGAGACAAAATCGTGCACATCCTTAAAATCTTTTTTTAAAAAAGCGCTGGAAACGTAATTATTTACAGTACCTATAACCTACAGTTACTCACTGTTACTCTGATTTTTCAGCCTTTAACACAACACCATATTTTATTTTCAGAAATGAAAATATTTTAGTGTCTTTATGCCTTTGAAATGATTTTCGGTAATCTTGAGCATTTTAAAAGATAAATCCCACGTGATTTATAAATGATTTGTTGTTATTATTATTATTTTACGCGTGTGGCATAATATTGAAACTCAGTGGTGCCTGAAAAGGCTTGATACTTTTGAACATAAAAAAGAAATTCAAACATGTGGTAAATTCCTACGGGATTGAGCGCGAACATGATTTTTTTTTTTATTGTCTCGGGGTCATGGCCAACGGAATGACGTCACATTAGAAATTCCACCCTCACAACACGCTTTTCCCCTTGTCACTTTCAGTTCCTACAACAAATCGTCACATTCCTGTTTTCATTATGTACCATATATGGAATATAATGCATAAAATGCATCCGGAACCCTCGACACTGATTGGCCACTTCGTTAAGGTGCTAAAAATTGCTGTGAACAGCCATCCACACCCTCACGTCAAACGCGACTAGAGTGCAGCTTAAAATTTTCAGAAAGAAAATCTCAGTGTGAAAACCACGAGAGCTATAGAATCGTTTTCAATAGACGCAATTATAATTCGCATGCCAGGAACGAAACCGTAAGTAAAGGCAAGATTAGGATCAGCTGAATGCCTATATGGCTGTGCGTAGGCAAACTGGTAACTGGTTACAGTTCAAGCGACCCCGTCATGAGATAAAGTGCCTCTGCCAATTCTTAATACCGATTCTGTCTTAGTGATGTGTTTAAGACCAGACTAAGCTATTGATCGACTGGAAGCCATTTGTTTTACAAGAAAATCTTGATAACACGGCCTCAATTTAAGCTGGACACCTGGTTACCACAGTCGACTTACAGCCCCCGTCTTTAGCCTTATCCAGTTCAAGAATATCACCAGATAAGGCTGGTTAAACTGATAACATGGTTGACATACCTGTTCAGAACTCGTGTTATCAGCTGATTTGGGTGGGTTTTTTTTGTTTTTTTTTTGTTGTTTTTGGTATTCCAGGCAAAGCAAGCTCTTTGTGTATGATGAACAACCAAACATCACAGAGATGAAAGTGAAGGCTTTCTGGATATGGGAAGTTCGCTTGAGTGGCGAAGTGGTGGGCACAAAATTTAATGCAAATGAGCCGAGACGGTTGGGTGCCTTTTCACCCGACCAGCGGGATCCATGTATGACACAGTTCACATACCAATCCGATGACAACCATCAAGGTGTTTGAAAAGGGTGGCAAGAATTGAGGTCGTAGGTGAATACGGGTAAATATAGACCAAGGAGGATTACGATGCGTGGGCTTAGACCGAGTCTTTATAAAACTGCAAGACACATGGAGCAGAAATTCATTATCGATAAAGGGATTTCCAGACTGTGGTATAATATTGATTTCTAAACTGTTCAGTCATTTTGATATTAAGTTTGTGAATCAAAGATGACGATGCCTGATATTATTCAAGATCACGGCAGTTCAGAGCGTATCACATATTCTCGTGAGTATGATTTTTTTTAAAAAATAAATATTTTGTGAACTTCTAGGCTCTTTTGTGAACATTACCGTATATGAGGTTCCAAAGAGGAAGGATGAATAGATCTATATTAGAGCAGAGACCACGAAGTTTTATGGAAGGTACGAGTTAGCTTTTAAATTTTGTACAGGATGCAGAAGTGGCTAAATCTGATCCGGATGCTTTAAAGAAATTACGAGGAAGCTATGGTGATTATTTGTCAAAAATTAAAAACCTGCTGGATTAATTTCACCAGGAGGTTTTATCGAAATTGAAAATTAGCTTTTATGTTGCACCTGCAACATTTGTTTTTCTTCTTCTTCTGTCATGGCAATGATACTTGATTGGGTCAGGAACAGTATAGTTCTCTGCAGGCCTACAACAGTCTCTAGTCGCTTAGTGGCAACTATGATTTCCGTTCACTAGAACTATTTCTTAGGTCTGCAAGGACAGGACATTCACGAAGAACGTACTGAGAGACCTACGCCGCTGTTTTGCAAACACAAAGTTTAAAATCTACCAAATCCCATGCCAAACCCGCTGAATCATATAAGGGTGGTTCCTACTTTTTTCCCATTTTTATACTTCCCACAAGATGTAATGGACCTTTTCTTTCTTTGACAATAAGGAAAGATTAAAGGAGTAGATCACTTTGAACAGTGGTTTGCTATGCGAAGAGCATGCCACGGTTCCATTTTTCTGTTTGAAATCATGTTCCATAAAGATTATAAAGTGTCGATACATTGCCATTTACCAGGTAAATCTATTTCGTTCAGAAGCGTTGTACTGCTCTATATTGCACGTTATTTTACTACAGAGGATCACTTCAGTGTTATTTACAGTTTAGTTTCAAGTCTGTAAATTCTAACTCGTAACAAAGAGATTGTGTTTGTGTGTATAAGATAACATATACTTCGTAATCCCTTTGATCTTTCAACAGTAAACCTATGTCCTTAACATTGTACGCTGCCTCTCGCTTATCTAAATTCATACACAGGAGTGTGGCCATGTGAGATATCCAGGTGCTGTGATTCAACTTAGGGCTGAGATAGTTTCATAACGATCCTGTGAACGACATAGGGTCTACTTTTTAATTTTATATGCCATAGATCTAATAAGATATACATGCAGAGAAGACACATATTAAATAAACTTATGTCAAGAAAAGTATAATCTACTGTGTAGCCGTATAGTCCACATGAGCTGTTCCAAAGAGCTGGTCAAACTTGGTTTGTTGTGATGAGTTATAGTGTTACACATAGAAATGCCCTTTTAACCTAAGATATCTTCTTTATCTGTGCATACCACATGAAATAAGACCACTAGTCTCAGGGAAACCTGAAATGCTTTACTTTCAATCCGTGAGTGATCTCGTTGTGTTGTCATGACTATGTCACACTTACAACTCTCACAACGTGAAGGGGACATGAAATTAAACTCATTTCTTATCACTGCGTTGGCACGCAGCAAATCAGTTTTAAGATGACTGAATTTGATGAAGCTTCACTGTTCATACATTTCATTTATTTCGCTTTAAAATAAAACTTCAAAATCTCAAAACGATGGGTTTTACTTCATATTTAGTGTTCTTAATACGTGACATTTACGAGGACAATACTTTTGGAATGGCTCACATACTTTGGGCTCGCCGTATTTTTGTACGGTATTTGAGATACGCAGACGGACAAGACAAATCGTAATATGCCATCAGGCCCAAAACCAATATTATGTATGGATAGACCATGCAAATACAGAAATCCCTTCCGCAAATCATCGTCCGCTAGGAGACATCATGGATTTGAGAGACCAGTGCGAGATAATATTGTGGAATTGTGATGTTCGATGTACAGCAGCGTGGCAAAATAAGGGGACATGGGAGGCACGTCCTACATAAAATATCCCCCAATCCCATCCCTTTCAGGCCCCAGCCTTGTCTTATGATCGATGTATAACCTGACTATGAGTCACCCCTCCTCTTCAGCGCAAAAGAAGTCCTCTGCATGCCCCCTTCTTCTAGTGTAGTAAACCACATCATTGCTACGCCACTGACGAAAGGCGATGATTACGCTCTTGATCACGGGTCTTAAGTTGAACCCCATGAGCCGAGTAAAAGACATTCTTCTCTCTTTGTGACGAGATCTAGCGCCACTATAAAAAGTAACATCACAGACCGACCTGTCACGTTTGTCATCCAAACCTGTCTTGCACATCTCCCACGTTAAGTCAACACCGTGACTGTGACGTCGAATGGTACGCAATTCAACAGCTCCAACTTACCTATGTTAGTCTATGAACAACAAGGTGTAAGGTTAGATCAGTGAATCTGAAAAGGATGGTTTCCCTTGTCGTGCGGTTTTGTTTTTTTTCGTGCCCTACATCTTTATTTGTTCTATCTTCCTTTACTGCGTTTTTGGGCTTTTGCAAATATCATGTTATACACTTAACCCACTTTTTAGAATCGAATTCTTTGTAACAGTTGAACCTGGCTTGCTGAATCTTAAAACAAGGTTTCTTTCTCTCTCGTTCTCTCTCTTCCTCTGTGTCTCGCTCTATATCTGTCTCTTTCTCTCCCCCCCACTCGCTCTCTTTCTTCTCTCACTATCTGTCAGTAGCGTANGCGAGGGAGGGAAATCGTGAGAGGACAGTATTGACAAAAGCGTTCAAAAATGGTTCTTTCTCTCCTTCCCGCTCCCATCTCTACCATATGCTATCTTTCCTGTCTCTTTGCCAGTCGCAAGTCTTTTTTCTTCCCTAGCTTGTCATGCACCATTACACAAAGTAAATTTAGCATTTACAGAGAGTATTGGATTCCACCGCACCCAATACAAACATCACAGGGATATAATAATATTCAATGCGAATGCATGTGATTGACCGAAAAAGTGATACACTATGCAAGAAATACACACACAGCATCTGTAGAACTGTAACATGTCTGTAATGTATCATTTCTTGAGAATGATGTTGAAAACCACTGATACACTACCAACATCTTTAGGTCTCTTAGTCACCAAACAGAGCGCCTAGCCTATTCTAAACGACGATACATAAAGCCAACGCCCAGCGAACACATTTACAAAGCTGTCTACATTGATAATGTTCTTTTGAACACCTGCCAAGTACTGTATCAAGAAAACACTGATAAGGGTCGTACTATGTCTCTTGGTTATTCTATCTTTATCGTTCTTTTCACTTTCCACTTGTCTTTCCTTGCTTGTATCTATATCGTAGAAGCTCTGATGATGTGTTTAACACATAACATAGATTTAAAGCTCATTCTAGAGCTGAATTATCATGTTCCTTGACGAGAGTCTTAAATAACTGTTGACACTGACAAGGTGCACGCTATTCCAGGACACATTACCAGGTGTGTTTGTCAAGTCTTCCCTTCAAATCTCTTGAGCACAGTCTCCTAGCAAGGAAGATAAGAACAATGGCCCGTGTCATAATGTTGAATTAAATCAATGTCAGACAAGGGTACAAGATTAAAATAAAAAAAACAAAAAGATCTCACTGCGCCGTCTTAGACAATTCCATTTCAGACCTCTAGATCTCTTATCCGTTCTCATTTTCTTACGTTTTGTGAATACAAAGACAAATTTTGTGACCAATTTTCGAAAATGACGAAAGCCAGACTTAGCCCAGTTTTTAAATGAGGATATCGTGTTGTTTTGTGCACCCATGGCCCATTTTCACATGTTACAACGATTAAAATGCGCCAGTATCTTCCCACTAAAACTTCAGGTGCAAAGATGTCCATGACTCCTCTCTGCTTCGCCATAAAAGTTTTTCCTCTGGCGTCATCTCAAATGTGTGAAAAGCGACATAGGCCGTTTTCAAAGCGCTGTGATGACATTAACGCACCGTCCTACAGGCTGATGAGAGTGAGAACCTTAATGCCAAATGGGTATGAGTCAACACGGATGGAGACATACTCCCTATGAAATCGCCGTGCATGATTCAAGCCGCCGCACCTTCCAAGCGAATGAGAACATGTTGCATCAGTCATTATCCATCATGGTGTGTAAGAGAATTCAAGGAAACCTAAAAAGATGAGTCAGACATCTGTGGTTGGTTTGATGTGGAATTACCTGGTGTCATCGAGTGTAAGCAAGACGAGCTAATGCTTACATAAATGACAGTGTCCCTGCGGTTAAACATTGATGTCAGGTAGCCACAGGAATGCTGAACTTTGCCACAGTTTATAGACATGCTCTAGAACGGTGGTCAAAGATAAGTTTGTTTTACGTGAAAAGTTGGTATGTGTTGTCTCAGCCGATGAATTATTTAAGAAAGAGAACTCGTAGCTATTATGAATCGAAATGCTCATTTTTCACATTCTCGTTTGTATATTTTCAGAATCAGAGCTGTCGGTCAGTGAACCAATAAAAATGGCTGCTGCTGCAGTAGGTGGCAGTGCAGTGGGAGGAAAGAGTCCAGTAACATCAGACGAGGAAGCGGTGGAACATGCCATCGAGTCTGACCCTGATCTTCAAGAGATTGCAGCAAGATTAGACAGTGATGTCACAATTGACCCAGATCGAGAACTGAATGTTGACACTTCAGATGCTCCTGCTCTAGATTCTGACACGGCTTCAAATGCCAGCAGTTTGCGGGATAATGACGATCATTTTGACGATGAGAACAGCGAGGAAAGCCCCAAACGGAAGGAGTCCATAGAAAATGGTGGAGTCAAAAACAAAACAGACAAACAAAAATCAGCGTCTAACGGGAGTTCTGTAAATGCCCCCAAGCAACAAAAACCCGAAGGACACAGTCCTAGTGGAAGTAAAGCCAGTCTACTCAAGTCTTCTGATACAGACAGTCTTAGCAGCAAAAAAGGCTGCGCCCCACCTGCAAGGAAAAATCCTCTTAAAATGTTGAAGAAACTCACAAAGTTTGACAAATCGGATAAATCACACAAGAAGCCGGACTACAGGTAAGAGCATAATTTTTTCACTCTGTGACAATGCTTTCGACTGCTTAGTCGAACAAGTTTATTCACGCATATTGTTCGTAGCAGTGATGTTTGTATTGAACTCTATTCTCTCTTTCAGTCCCTTCCCCTCCAAAACATTGCTTTCGAACAAGCACGGCTTGCATCTATGGCGAGCAGGGCAGCACGAACTCCAGTGTTATAATTACTACCATGCTCTTATCAGAGACAGAAAAATCTCACACAGAAACACCACAGGACTTCACGATCTCAGGCGTAATGTCCTAAACACTCTTACGCACATAATGTTGTAATGAACCGGTCCCGAGTTCCACTTCACAGACCGGAAATCATGGATTGGTTCTCTGAAATTATAGTTTGTGGTGTCTCGCTGTGGTATTGTAATGTTTAATTACCGTCCAAAGTACACAGCCCTAGACTTTGCTTGGTTGCTCAAAACTGCCGTCAGCATTCAACTCCTATGTAGTCAGTGACAGAGTTATGTCGCTGAAGCGAAAACTACCATTAAAATGTAACTTTACCGTAGGCGAAGACGAAAAATAAAATCCATGAAAGGTATCAGATCAGTGTAGCAAATGTGACTGGCAACAGGACCAATTGGCTTACGGACACCTGGATCCCTGCATACTTTCGGTTAAGAGATCCTAAAACTTCGTTTACCATGAAGGTATATAGATAACCTCTCTTTTTCTGCGTCATTTCACATGCCTTGCACCCACGATATTCTCTAGTCTGATGGAGTTAAATTGTGGCAGGTTTACTTTATTTTGGTTGGACCTATATTTTCATCAGCCTGTTTGTTGGCGTTGAATATGCAACGGTTTTCTCAGTTTGAATAAGTTTGAAAATGCGGTATGTTTTTCAATTTACCAATTGAATCGGGATTAGCATCGGTCGGGACACTGTAAACAGACTTGAGTGTCTCCAAACATGAAACTGAGGGTTGTACAAATGTTGACATGTGAAACGTGACGCTCATAATCTTGATGGTTTTGTAAATGAGATAGCCACTCACCGAATTGCCGAGCGCACATGAGCTGGAGTTTGAATACACACTTGTCCGAAAGTAGAAATCGGTTTTCTTTGACATGTCAGTTGATCCCGGTACAAACCTCGGAACAGCCCTCACGTTAAATCTCTTTGCACAGATGCTCTCCTTAAATGAAATAAAACTTTGAACAGCACTCTGTCATTTTTTTTTGGCGAAATTCGCGATCTTATAACACACGGGACGAGATCATGTGACTCACAGAAAAAGGTCAAAGTTCCAGTAAACTGGGAGATCGGGGGTTTCCCACATAAAATGACAAAGCTTATTAGTCTGTCGATCTACTTCCACTCAATAATATCGCCGATTGTCTGGAGAGGAAATTCCTCTTCCAGTATGTTATACATCTTATGTGACACGAAGTTTTCTGTCGCTCTGGACTTTACAAAGACACTTTTTCAGAGTTGGGCTCAAAGTTAAAACTTGCATGTTAACGCTCCGAAAAATATTCCACTTTATCTGACTTGATGTCATAGTTTTCTGCGTATACAACAGATGGGCAGCGTAAGAGGCGCTCTATGAGGGTGTAAGTGAACAGAAGAGGTTTGTTTGTGTTGAACGCCCCACAGTTAATAAACTTGAGCTCAGTTTTGTCCAGATTTTTGCCTTGGGATTCGAAATGTTGGGGTCCTGTGTAATTTTCTTTTAAGTTTACAGGGTGGTGTCATGGAAGGAAGTTTTAATGATGGAATAGACTATACTATTTACTGTTAAATTATGACATGTAAGTTTGTGTGTGTGTGCTTCATGTGTTCCCATTTTCTTGCGCAGATCGGAGTTCGCCGCTGTCGTTGTGGATAAACTACCTCAAGTCTTTGTGGCGAAATACCTGGGACACAGACAAGTGACTGGTGTGTGTGGTCTCCACCATGTACGCAAACCTGTGGATGAGATGGTGAAGGCCGTGAAGACGAAGATACAGGAAAACACAGAGGTAAATTTAAGACAATATTAATGAATGCGGTTTACATTTTGGTGGGTCATCCATCATGCTGAGTGTTAAGATTGTCGTTGGCATTTCTCATAAATCGTTGATGGACGCTTAGAGATTTCTGTTCATCTTTTTTCTTACCAAATTTGTCACTGGTTTTCAGCAAATTATCGTAATTGTTATGAATAAGTATTTGTAAACTTTATTGTCAGTACCATACTGTAAGACAGCACATTGAGTTTGTTACTGCTATAATTAATGGTAATGTTAAATCATGTAATTGTCTCAGTAGGATTAGAGTCTACCCAGTATTATATTGTAAAAACTGCACATGCATACCACACATGGTTTGATAAATCATGAGACTGAAGCATCGAACACGTGTCAAAAGATACAGAAAAATAGCAGTTAGATCTGAGCTTTGGCGAACAAAAACATTGGTTGGTTAAAACCTAAATACGAGTAAATGAAAAATCTGACAATGCTACTATTAACGTAATGATTTTGTTGGCTCTTAAAATGCGAGGGCTGCATATTAAAGACAGTTTTATGAGAAAAATGGCCGTATAGGTTACACGTGTGAACTAATCATTTCTTTCTTTAACTTACTTTCAGGTTGAAATGCCTCTACTTTACATCGTCGTATCGCCGAGAGGTCTTGACCTTCGGGAACACAAAAGTAACAAGGTGAAGGGCGAAGCGCCTCTGGGTGTCATGCCCATTGACTTTATATCTTACGGCGTCCAGGACATCAAATACTGGCGGGTGTTCACTTGCATCGTCGTACGAGAGTTATCATCAAGGTCGAGGACAGCCACATGCCATGCCTTTTTATGTGACTCTGCTTATAATGGTCGGAAAATGGCGCTTGCTTTAGGAGCAGCCTTCAGTATGCACTCCAAGAATCTCAAGGCACATGGCAAGGTGCATAACTTTCAAGTCGAGTTACGTCCTCCTGATGAGCTTGCGGACGCTGTGAACGCAGAGTTTGAAGCATGAGAAGATCTTTGTAGTTAAAAGCCATTTCCGGAACTTGAACTTTCGTTTCGAAAGGCTAATTTGCAGTTTCAGAACTGTGCCTGAAACATGTGCACTGTGATAATGGCCAGACGAGACAGGGTACTTCGATTACTGTGAATCGTGATGAATATCTCATGAGACTGGGTCACTCTAAAAGAGACTGTTGTGCAAATTCATCTCATAATGCAAGTAAAGATCCCAGTCTAGTCACCGAGACGGAAAAATTTGCACTTCTGAGGACAGTTTCACGAAAGATTTGCAACTCTTGTGAAAGATGAAATTATTTAGATAATTTTGCTTTCCTCGGTATCGTCTTCCATAATGAAGTCAAGAAGTAAAGGAAAATAAATATATCGTCATTTTGTAAATGCATTGAATCAATTGATCTAAAAGCAACCACCGCATCAATAGTATACATGTACATAGTATAAAGACTTTTTAATTTTTTATTGTGCCAAATGAGAAAATGCAGAAAAGATGTTTTCCACCAATGTCGCTTTAAGATCAGTGGGAACAACTTAAGCTGTGCAGACCGATTTTTACTTCTGTTCAGTACTAGAGAAGATCTAAATGCCAAGTAATGCAACTAAATCTTTCTTCAAATAGTACATGTAATTGCAGTACGAACAAGAAGCTCCATTCTTCACAACATGGCGGACAATGGAAGATGAGGATACTGCCAGCTGTGATTAATCGTTTTGGAAGTGATACATTTAGTGCAAATTAATGATCATTGCAGTATACAGACAGGTTATCTTTACTGCTGTTGTCTTGTTTCACAAGTTTGTCTAGAATGAATTATTTATCAATGTTTTGTTTTTATTCCGGTGGTTTCAAACTAACCAAAAAAAAAATGATAAACATGATGTATAGTGCAGTGAACCCTATGTATGGTCATCACAGTTTGTTCTAGAGGGCGCTAGACGAGCGGTTGCATTACACCGATTGATTTTGTGTCAAGATTTAAAGAAAACGTCTCTCTTCTAGTGTGTAACTATTTGAGAGTATGCGCAATAACAATGGGACCTCTTACCATAGTAAGAATTACTTTACTGCATCGGTGCTGAATGCGCCGCTAGTGGCGTTCAACATGCAAAGTTAATGTACTTTTTTTCCGATGGTAAGAGATCCTATCGTTAATATGCAAGTTCTCAGATATTTTTTGGCTGCAGGTTTGGGCTTGCTGTGTAGTGCCCTAGAAAGACAAATCGTATACTCATACTGTACTAGAGAGAACTATTGAACAGCACTTAGGAGGTTTCAAATAAACCTGAAGACGTTTACCTTACACGGTATCGGTGATCACGGTCGTGTTGAGACAGATGGTCACCATATGGAGGTTAAATGAACCGGAAATATGCACTGTCACCCTTGGAACCTGGTCGCCAAAGCAGGTGAAGCTAGACACAAGTGGTCGCCAGATAGGGTTCGACTTACTTAATTATCATTATGATTATGCGGAGAGAGAATGAATGCGATGTTAACAGCAAGGTAAGGGGGGGGAGGGTGTTGTGGATGCCAGAGAAGTGATAAGAGACAAAAGATTTCGTTTCCACTGATTTGAGGAGATTAGACTATAACTTAAAAAAAAAATAACTTAAAGCTGGTGTTGATTTCCCAGACGCAAAGAAAACTTTACAGTTCCTGTTATTCTTGCTAATGGTACTTGATTTGTAACTGTTACATTTTCTTCTGGTAAACAAACCCATGGATTCAGGTACAATTTTATGTTTGCGAGGGCTGTATCTTTGAAGATGATTTTTTTTATATACCTATGTGATAGAGGCTGCCTATATTATATCTTGCCATCGGTGTACTAATGATTTAACTGCAGTCTATGTCTAGTCAGTCTCATGATGAAAATGACGAGCGAGACTGTTTCGTCTGACGAGGGTAATAAATTTACATTCGTTTGAAAAGAACTGGTCGCCCCAGTTTACAACTGATCTATGCCTATTATGTTAACCATAGAACTCTCCCACAATGTGCTTGGGGAAGGGTGAAAGGCAGGGTTAGGGTCAGGAGTGAAAGGAGGGAAGAGAGAAAAAAGACCATAGATATTGTCCAAGGAATCTACCAAGGATGCGAACTATCCCCTAACCTTATGCCTGCCACTAGCTCAACCTCACTATGGGAGAGTCCTAGGGTTGTAACAAATGGACAGAGAATACGTGTAAGCTGGGTTGACGAAATGTCATGATGATTTGATTTGTCTTGTTTGATCAACTTTAAATCAAATCACTGTAAATTCTGAGCTTCAAGAGATTCAGGCTGCTAGACGTTTCCAAAAGTGACTGATGTTTACTCTGGGAAAATAGTCCTATTAATTTTGAAGTGGTACGGTGTGTGGTGCAGTACTCTTTAGGTGCTTGCTCGTTCATGGCAAATATGCAAAACTTCAGAGTACCTGTATCGACTTTACCACATGCTAGTGAAGAAGTTCGTGTCTTTCGGTATCGCGTTTACACGGTGTAAAACAATGTACACATACTGTATAATGGCTATTACGCAATGTTGTTTTGATTACTTTTTTTATGTCTTCTGAAATTTTAATACCTTTGCAACTTCATAAAGGTAATTATCAGCACTGTCAATACCACCCTTAATAATACGCAGTCATAAATCATGTACTTTTGTGTTGTTGCATACTGCATTGCTGTTATTTGAGGGCTTGTGCATTAAGTGAACGTAAAACTTACCATCGTAAAAATTACAGTAGTGTATCGGTGGTGCTGAATGCATCTTTAGTAGCGTTCAACATGCAGAATCAATTTAATTCTTACGATAGTAAGAGGTCCCATCGCTAATGCGCAATCTTTCACTTTCAGTTTGCTTGCCCTACAAACAGTGTGTTTGAGAGTGTATGAGAAAATGTGTGTATAGCAGAGTGAGGATGCTGGGCTATGTCATCGAGTCAGTCTCATAATATTGTGTAATGTTTTCTTGTGGATGCTCGTATTTAATCACATTATTATCTGCTGAGCTAATAAAGTTGTTGTTATTATGAATGAAAACTCGCTTTGTACAATTTGTTTTGCTTTGTTCGTGAATACACTGCATTGTCTCGTTCCCTGCAGGGTATAAATCTCTTCAGCTCCTCGCTTCATTGCCCTCTGTGTACACAGTATTGTATAATAGTAGGTCCTAGTGCTATGTTCGGTCACTGCAACCGCTGATCCTTATAATCTCTAACTGATCCTTGATTTCTTTAGCAGGCTTTTCTCCCCTTCTGTCAGGCTAATAGAAATCAGGTCTTGGCACGCGGTGCCCCCATTCTAGTACACAACTAAAGAGAGAGTAAACGAACACCTGCCATAAGTATGTTTTCAGTTTTCATATTATGGGTTGGATATTAGGTGTCTGACCTGCCTATTCAGGGCGTAACTTTCATTCTCCATTCAAATCAGTGTTTCTGTCTAGTGAGATGATTTCAGCTTCAGTAAAGACTAAAGCACGCATTACTCGGTGGAGCCTCGCCATCGCAATGAGTGCTTCGGTCGAGACTTCGGCTGGGATCAATCCATCAAACAGAAACACTGATGATGATTCCCCATATCTACGACTAGAATGCGTCTTGTCATTGGCTGGAGATAAGGAATGAAGGGGCAGGTTGGTCTGACTTATAGACACCCTTGAAAGGACATTATCTTTTCTACTTAATCACTCAGGTTTATCCCACTTTTCCTCTCCACAGCTGTCCTTGTCTCCCCTTCAGACGTTATCTTCACGTCTTTCTTGTTTACTTTCCTTTCCTTCCTCTACCATTTTCAACGATGAAATCCCGTGGGGTTTTTCCCCTTAGATCTATAGAACAGAAACAGGCCATCATGTTGTTTTTTTTTCCCCTTAGATCTATAGAACAGAAAAAGGCCATCAGCTCCGACTTCCTTCTCTCTTTCTTTCCCATAACCCGCCAGTTTGATATTTTCTTTTCTCTCACCTGCCTTATAAAATGAATTCAACCTTTAATATCTGCACGTTTCCTTTGTTCAGCCATCTCACGTCACACTCCAGCACTTTATGGTCGGGTGAATGGGGCGCTTGCACTCCTTCAGAGTCTTAAAGGTTCTCCAATGCGTAGCTAGCAAACTTGTTCTTTGGGCAGACTGTCAAGTTTTCATGCATCTGTGAATACCACTTCAGTTTATCGCCCACCCTTTTCCGGAAATTCCACACATGGTCCATGATATGAGATAACCTCGTAAGTGGGGCCATTTTTCTTAACATATTTACGAGATTTGATCATGACATCGGCGATATATATATCACAATAAAAGTATATTTGTTTATGTATATGTCGTCAATGTTGTCGTATAAGGTCGTATTTAACAAACTAAGTCATATGCAAATTTTGGTACCATTTTGTTAAGTCTTTAGGACAGTTCTGGTGATAGTATCAGAATTCAAGTGCGAGAGCAAAAACTTAAGAATATACCAATTTTATGAGGTGCAAGTCCTCTTTATGTTATTTAAGTCGTTGTATACAATCTTATTTTACTTCATGCATCATTTCTGCAGAATATAACACTAGACGTCAATATAATCCTTATACGCGGCTTTAGAAGTGTTCACTTTATAGTGGGTGTGACCATTCCACTTTTGACATCTTCCCATTGAATTTACATTTTCTCAGGATCTGAATAACCCTCTATTTTAAGCAGCTTTTTATCTGAGCTGTTGGTAGCCTTTGATATAGATACTGAAGAAGTCTTGAGCTTTGCAAAAGTGCTTGCTTGTAGCTGCTTCGAATTTAAAACAACCTGGTGGCTCCATAGGCGGCGCATAACGAGGCCTTATAACCACTGGGGTATGAACCCACCGAATCTAAACCTGGCACGACGCGGATATCGCGACGTTGGCAGACATGTGACTTCTTTGTCTTGTATCCCCTAGTGCGACGGCATCAAAGTCGTATCATAGCGTGCCAGTTATGGTAGGTTCTGTTCCGTCTGATTTATGGCGAGAAAGAGAGAACATGAAATGTCCCGGCGACATGACGTGACGCGATGTGTTGTGTTCGAATCCACATCTTAACTCTTCCTGGAATCCTTTTCCCAAGACCGCATACTGCACCCCACCCCGGTTTTAAAAATCGGGAATTCCTGCTAATTTCAGTGCGCACGGCCGCTGACCAAAACCTGAGTACACACCATGGATAGTAGGAGGAGAAGCAGCACAACAATGTGGCCATGGTGGCGTTTAACATCTCAAGAGAAACTCCACAAAGTGAACAAGAAAAAAGAAAAACTTTGAAAATGCTGCTGTGAACCTAGACAACCCCAAGAATGTTTTGAATGTTGCTTAAAAGTTTGTATTCCTCTCCGGAGTCTCTTCGCAGATGATGATGCGTCAAATCTAGTGGCGTAAGTAAGTGGTAATTCGCTACTCTGTTGTTCTTGTTTTCTTCTTTTCAGTTTACTCTGCATACTGGTTGAGCCGGTTCTCGTCATTCTAAGATCTAGACTACAGTGAAGATTTCCGTAGGGTGGCGGGAATGTGAGCCTGGTGGAAACCCAAGCACAGAGGATATAATTGTATCGGCTGCATCGAATGGATTGAGGGGTTTGCAGTTCATCCATCCATTCCATCCATCCATCCATCTAGCCATCCATCCATCCATCCATCCATCCATCCATCCATCCAACCAATCATCAATCCATCCATCCATTTATCTACCCATCCGTTTCAGATAGATATATGATCATGGACAGGATCCAATCGAGATTCACATCTGCTGCTCCTGCCTTGACAGACATTAGGATTAGCGACTCTCCTCGACTGATGCTCCTGTCTGATGGGACACTAGGATTAGGGTTAAGGGCAGAGCCAGGGATAGTGTTTGAGCTTTAAGGGCAGAGCCAAGGATAGTGTTTGAGCTGGGGGCATGAATTCTAGTTTGGCATTTGAGTCTTATTTGGAATTCCTGTCTCAGATTAATGTGATCGGTCCTGTCTGTATGGTAAAAAGTGTGAATTAATACCCAACTTTATGGCTCAGACAACTGCTGAAGTCTCGAAGGAATAGGGCATTTCTGAAATCAACTATCTACATCTCTCATGCTATTCGAGTCCGTCCTTGGCCAATAAACAACTGACCCCGACTTATATCAGTTATCCTGGCCATCTTGCATAATACACTGTACAAAGTGCTTCTGGCTTTGCCCTCTTTCTTTCTCCATCCATAAATGATATCATCATGTTCCCAGCAGCAGTGGGTCTTCTGAATGATAAACGTGACACAGCAGGCTAACAGACTGTAGTCTCGTCGATGGCTGGGAAGATAGTCTACATGCATGAGAAAGAAACTTACGAGGGCGGCTCAAAAGTTTGTGGTCTTGCCCAGGAAACCTGTGAATATTGACAAAGTGAATTATTCATTCTTCTGCAATGTCCCTTATGACACCAACACCAAATTCTATTATGATGCAGTTTTTCCTGTGCATCTGACGGGATTCGAGATTAGGCCAGAGTGTTTATTTTCAGAAATCGTAGTATCTTCACTGTCTTGAGCAGAAACCCTTCGACACAGGTGTTTTCGCGGATTTTAAAAGTGAATCAGTCAGATGGAGCCATAGGCTTGAATTCAGACTTTCAACGCTCTCGGAAACCAAAACAACATGGAAGAGTTTCGACTGAAGACAGTGAACATGTTCAGTTTCTGAAACTGCTCGCCCAGGGATTTGCAAAGGATGGTGTAGTATCAGCATATACATTGTAGAGTATTCTGATGTATTCACTTTGTTAAAATCCATTTGTTTACAGGGCGAGGTACGAGCGTTTTGATTCACCTGTTTCGCCTTCTCGCACTCTCTCAACCTGACCCTCTTCACGGGTCAGCGATTGTGGACATCTGGGACTTTGTTTATTTTTTATCCCCGCTGTTCCATTTGAATGGGAAAAAATATCTTTCCATCTACTTCCCTCCCGAACAAATAATTCAAATTCACCAGAGACCTCTGGATTTACGTAAGACGTTTCCGTGCTTTGAAAAAAGGAATGGCATTACAGTAGGGGGGCATAAAGCTAGCTTAGCCTTCTCGTATAGAGTGACAGACATGGTTTTACCACAAGAGAATTGACCTCGATCTGTTAATACGAATGGAGTCCGTATTTTTGCCAACAGCAGCAAACAGCTAGAATATCATTGTTGTTGGGAAGAAAGAGAGAGAGAGAGAGAGAGAGAGAGAGAGATAGAGAGAGAGAGAGATAGAGAGAGAGAGAGAGAGAGATAAAAAGAGAGAGATGAAGGAGAGAAAAACGAGGTAACGGAGCTTACCATAAGCACTATTGTAATACTAAACATAGGAGAGTAAACTTTTTCATTCCCACCACCCTGGCGCATTAGTTTTCTTTTTCTCTTTCTTCTTGCCTTTTATAAATATTGCTCTAAAGATCGTACGAAACTCACGTGATACTGACTCCGGTGTCTTTTTTTATCTCCACGTTTAAGCTTCATCCCATGATAGACAAGACAGGGACGGACTGTCAACCCCTGAAAATGGTACAGAAATTGGAGACAAGCATTAGACTATAGTTGTCGCAGGTGCAGGCGCCATTAAATGCGAATTTGAAAATAATGCTTTTGTTGTTTTGATCACCGTAAGGGCAACCATGTGTAAAACAGTATCAGTTTACCTTATTTCCATAATGTTATAGTAGTGTTGTCTGATGCTGTCTCTTCTAGTTGGTGAGACAGTATTCGTTTACATCCCGCAAATTATGAATTGCATTCTGTACCTTTACCTACTGCTGATCGACGAATAGGGCTAACATCCTAGCCGGCGACAATAAATAAAGCCAGAGAAGGAACGGAATCACTGCCTAAATTATCTGTCAGTGATATGTTGGCGTAATTTCTTCATTCATTTTGACCATCTAAATAATTATGATGCCAGCTTGCTCTGCATACGCTACCACAGACATTGACTTCATCCTCCATTAACCCTTCGGGAGGACAAAACTGTCTCTTGTATTTCATTTACACGTATTATGTCTTATCTCAGTCAGTTCGGTAGGGTCAAGATATCTGCAGTTTTGATAACCAAACACAATAATGTCCATTTTTTATTCTTTATATTCAGCGGAACAAGCGGTGGAAACGTTCAACTTTGAACATATGCAAACTTTGAAAATCCAAGAAGTTATGGCGGACAAGGCAAATCTGTGTCATCTCTTGCAAGGAAATGTTTTTGTCAAAAACTTGGATCGGGGTGTGGATTCAAATATACTCTATAGAGCTTTCTCCTCCTTCGGAAATATCTTGTCATGCAAGGTAAACAGATAGATAATCGTGTGTTACTTTTAGTTTTCTTTTAACCCACCGCTTTGAGGAGGCATCTCGGTGTTGATTAATTAGGTCCTGGTTTGGTTTGTGTATGGGGAGAGGGGTCGGGGAGGGGGCTTTACGTTTATTTCTGATAAAAAAGGAGGGGGGCTACAAGTTTGATTTCAGCAATTTGAAATTTAATGTATTCCTGATTATGTTGTTCATTTTTCTGTGTGTATCACATGTACAGTACTTTGGTGCATGGCTGTGTTATATTTTGTTAAACAAATTCAAAGTTTTAGTTAGCTCCGTGGTTTTATTTTTTTCTGGTTTGATGCAGGGAAACACTCAGACAGCGGTTGCATTTAGATAAGAAGGGCGAGAGAAACATAAGTGAAGAATAACATACAGGCATTTATCACTATATATCAGTTGAATGTTATTCCGCGGTGATACAGACTTGATTCAAACAGCCAAAACAGAATAAAAAGGAACAACTTATTGATGCTTGAGACTCTACGGACTTTACTCTTTATTCTCACTGACTTTTCTTTCAATCGATGCAATGATTTCCATGATATACCGATAAAGGCATTATTGTTGCATTGCCTATTTAAAAGCATGACATTGTTAGATCTGCAAATTATACTCTATATTATTTAACCGTCCGGAAATTTTGATATTTGTAGTCCTTGAATGCTTTGTGTCTTCAACACGATATAGGTTCCCCACGGCAAGAAAGGATCAAAATGTCATGGATTTGTGCAGTTTGAAACGGAGGCCGCAGCTAATTTAGCCATCAGTAGCATGAACGGAACAATGTTTTGTGGGAAAAAGCTGTGAGTATTATAATATCATATCCTCAGTGAGGTTGTGATCCACAAATCTGGTAAAATTTGGTATCATTTTGTCCCGAATGTTAGGCCTATGTTGATGAAACGATCAGGATTTACCCGCGAGTTTATAAAAGAAGTCAAAAGCCGAGGGAGGACGAGCCATGTTTAACACGATTTATGCTTCATCATGCGAATCAAACAGTTTTACGAGAGTTCATTCTTCTCCAAACTATAAATGTGTGGAATACGACATTATACGCTAGCACTGACAAATGTATTTGAGCGAAGACAGTATGCTTGAATAAAGGCATGACACATAAAGAAAAGAGAAGAGAACTGCAACTATGACAGCCACACACATATTCTATCCACAGCAACCGTTATCGTCGCGCACATTCCGCATTGGCCTGAGACGTTTTTTGAGGTTTTGAGAAACTGAGTGCTCTCAACTTATAGTGGGACGCAAAACAATGAGCTAGATGTGGTCTGGTTTGTAAAACTGGGATATAATAAAGAGTCAAAACTCTGCATTTGGTTTAATAGGAAAAAGTAGATAAATAGATGATCATAACTCAAATCATTTCTAAATGACTTGAGCAGATGTGGAATGAGCGTGACCATATTGCAACGCGTGACAGCTGATCCTCACTTTACAGCCTAGCTTTGTACTCATCCAACATCTCCATGCTGCTGGCATTCGTTGAGCTACCACAAAACCCATTACCTGTCACATAGGAGTTGAAGAGACTATATTCCAATTGTCTAATTTATTTTGCTTTTCTTTACTGGACTTATTCGCCAGTTATGTCGGCCACTTTGTAAACCGGGAACAGAGAGAATCGTCTTCGGAAGCGGCGTCTACTTCCGGTGTGTCATCATCCAGTTTGCGCACAGTGTACATTAAAAACCTGAGCCCGACTGTTGATTCCGTGTTCTTGAAAATCACGTGCTCACCTTATGGTGATGTGTCCAACGTCAAGGTGAGTTTGCGATTTTCACCACATAGTGATTTTACAGTAGTTAGAGATGGTGCTAGGTCTCACAGCAGTTTTCTTACTAGCCACATGTAGATGATGTGGGGAGAACTGCATTCTCAATGGTGCTGTGACATCTTACTTGATTACTTGATCACAGACAAGTCCGTTAGCGTTTTGTTACCCATGTCAGTATGCGGTTCAAGGTTCTCCAGATCACTGTGCATTCGATTTCTGTGGAATCTATTCTCTCCGAATGTCTTCTCCTTTGATGTTGCCTCTCGACTGACCCGGAGTACTCAGCGCCCACCTTCTCCTTGAAGCCTTGCTCTAAAGTCTCTGGTTGAAGACATGTTCCGTCATGAATATTTTAACACCAAGTTTTTGTCCCTAGCCTGGTACATCTAGAGGGCGTAATGGATATTTAAGACCATTAGAGCTCCAGTAAACATCCTCTTCCGCTGTCGCATTCTGCGTTAACGCAACTCTAAGCAGACACGGATGAACTGCTGTGAAACATCCTTCATTTTATTGATTTATGTATCTGAATGGTAGAAATGGGGAATTAGGGACATCAGCGACAATAAACATTAAGTCTGACGAGCTTTGCTTTAGAGCACATTTACATTTAAAATATTACGAAGCTGCACTTGTCTCAGGAGTGCTTTTACATGTGATGGAGGAGAAGTGGAGTGACGAACTGTGTAAAAACAATTTTCTAGGAGAAATGTAGACTATCGTCAACATCAATATCATAGACACCAAAGTATAGTAATCATCTATAAGAACACTACGCGACACAATCTACGTCAATAAGACGATATTTAATAGAAATGAAAGTATACTCATTTAAAAATTACCTTCTTGACATCACCAGATCATTAGAGATACCGATGGATCGTCCAAGGGATTTGCTTTTGTAACGTTTAAGAAAGTGGAAGAAGCAGCGAAGGTAACCTCACTTATTCTTCCCAGTGTTCTGTCTTTCTTTCATTTTTCTTCTTCCTTTCAATTTGCAGTATCTACTTTTTTTTTGGTCACCATATCACGGTTGTCTAACAGTAACGTATTAACAACAATGGCTGGTCTGATACATCATAATTCAGTGGGATTAAAATCGCCAAAATTTTCTTTAACGTATGCTGCGTTCTCCTTAGTAACAAGGTAAGTTACAGAAAAACCTTGCGTGTTATGAAATCGCCACATTTCTTAGTATTTGTTGGTGGAAGGATCCTAATCCCACAAAGTATACACTGAACTATGACTGATCAAAATGAAAGCGATATACTAAG
Organism: Ellobium chinense; assembly: GCA_033807755.1. Taxonomy (NCBI): domain Eukaryota; kingdom Metazoa; phylum Mollusca; class Gastropoda; order Ellobiida; family Ellobiidae; genus Ellobium; species Ellobium chinense. The sequence goes on along the minus strand of JAWQUT010000300.1, from coordinate 772,232 downwards.
AACTATGGTATTTACCGAAGTTAAGACCTATGGTATCCACACAACTTTTCAGAAAAATCCTTTAGCAGACCTGCTCGTCTTATCTCAGCTTTTTAATTATTGTCATGGGGTTTCAATCGCATTGTCTCGAATCCAGATCAAATGATATTTAAACTTCATACTATTTCCATTTAAGCATAACATGCTGGACATTGAATTTGTGCTTGTTACGATGGAATCTAAAACTTGTGAATTTCTTACACAAGTACGAAAAACTATGGGTTGTTTTTTTTTTTAATATAAATATCAAGTGCGAAATTTCAAAAGCACATCGTCTGTAATTCTTTCCTACGCAAAATTCATGTTCACCATATTCGCTGTCAATATCGCGTTGTCAGATTCTTGAATGAACATTGCGAGCTCAAATCCCTTTATTCTAGGCAATTGAAATGCTGAATGGAAAAGAGGTCGATGGGCGTATATTATTCGCTGGACCTGCAATGAAAAAGGCTGGAAGGAGACAACAGATGCCACACGATTTCAAAGAGATTGGTAGCGATACTGGCAGTATTGTCGAGCAGCAAAATAATAGTAAGCAGCTGCACTCACAAGGCCAACATCAGCAGTCACTTCAGACTGGCCTCTCAAAAAGCGTTCCATTATTACCAGCTATGCCGGCTAAACATCATCAACAACACTATACAAATCAGTTGCAGCAATCTTTTCAGCATAATGCTCCACAGCCTCCACCTTGTGTGCAGTTCCCAAGCATCACCAATCACCATAGTCAGACTATCGTCGTGAACCGGATCATTCCATTGCCACAGATACAGCAACAACAACAACAACAAGAGCAGCAAGAGCAGCAGCAACTGCAACAATCACAACAACAACAACAACAACAACAACAACACGATCACAATCATCAACAGCAACAAAACCACAAAGAACAGCTAGAAACACTGCAGCAGCAACAGCAGCATCCTCGGCCTCCGTTACATAAAGATGAATTTTTACATCACCAAGAAATAGCAGAACAAAACAATGGACGTGACAGCGGGCAATCGTCAAGTCAACAACAACAACAACAGCAACATCAATCACAACCACAACTACCACCACCACCGCCGCCACCATCACCATCACTACAAGAACAGCAACAGCAGCAACAACAGCAACAGACAGATGACGTGCAGCATAGGGGAAATCATGAACCGCCGGAGGGGAACCAGGCAGAACAAGTATTATCTGAAGGCTCAGCGGCCGGTTCCGTGCCTGTAGGAGTAAATCTCTACGTAAAGCATCTTGATGATAATGTGGACGATGCTATCCTCAAAGGAATGTTTTCCAAATATGGAGAGGTAATCAGTGCAAAGGTAAGTGTTGCTGGTAGTATACTGTTATTGTAAATATTGGCTTCCTATGCTTGGTGTTTTAGATGTGCTCAAGTTCTTATTTGTTTGTTGTTGTTGTTGCTGTTGTTGTTGTTGTAGTTGTTGTTGTTGATGTTGTTGTTACTGCTGATAGTGTTGTTATTGATTTTGGCTGAGAAAAAGTAGGTAAATGCTGTGGGATGAAAAATTACGAAGATCATTATTAATACCACGATATATCACAGGAACAATGTAATCGATACACCAGAATAATAAAGACAAAACAAAAATATGAATTCGAGAGAAGACTTTTTTTCTTGCTCTGTAGTGCAGACTCAATAATCAATATTATGTGCCAAACTGTCCTCAGACACACCAACCCCATGCTCATCTACTAAGGCGCTGCCATCCGATTGAGATGACCAGCCGGCGGTTGCAGAATCGTTTTTCTTCTGTAAAATAATTGCGGAGACCAAAATAGAAATGATTGATAAAATAACGTTCATGTAAAATTTTGCTGCGTTTTCTCGGCTGTCTTTGACGTCGGATTTCATTTCATATGTTTGTTGTTCAAAACACTATTCTAAATATATTTTTCATCCATCGGTTTGCCAGTCCATTCCTCCATCCGTCCGTCCGTCCGTCCGTTTGTCCGTCAGTTCCTTATTGGTTATTCGATCATCTGTCCTCCTCCTTTCATCAAGGCAGATATTGAAGAGATGTGAGGTATTTGGGGAGTATATGGTGCAAACGTCATATTGCCCTGCGGCAGAAGGTATTGTTTGGAAGAAGCAAACGTTAGCATGTCTTTGCTGAAATCAAACATTAAAATATAAACCAGAATATTTATTTCCAGGTCATGATGGAAGGTGAAAAGTCTCGTGGGTTTGGATTTGTTTGCTTTGCTCGCGCAGAAGACGCTGCTCACGCCACCAGAGACATGCGCAGAAGGGTTGATGATATTAATAGAAAGCCACTGTATGTCGCACCTGCCCAGAGGAAAGAAGAAAGACAAGCCTTTTTCCGAGAGAAACTGAAGTCGAGGCAAAGCGAAGTGCATTCTGTAGATGTGGAAATGGCTCAAAAAGTCATTGCGTCTTTGGAAGTCAACAAAGACGCTGAACCACGGGGTGTTACTGAGCAAAGTCAGAGAGCTCTAACTCGACCCGCTGGCAATATATTTATTTTACCAACGCAAATAGAGTCTTTAGCATGCGACGGTGAACAGACTTCAGATGCAGCTAGAAAACTGCACAGTAATGATTTGTCCCAGCATGATCCCACTTCACTCGAAGCACGAGCGAATTGGTGCATGAAATTACCAAAAGCCCAACGGCCCCTTCCGGTGCACAATCACTTGTTCAATTTTGAAAGTTTCAATGTAGATAACCTGAGAACTCCTCTAATCAAGCCAACTCCTCTGGTACAATCTGAAGAAGATGGAAGCATGTCCCCTACTGATCAGTTAGCCACTGCTCCAGATTCCCATCCCCAGCTTCACATGGGCAGCGACAGAGAGAATTTTCTTTGTGGAAGCCCTACGGTGTCAAGCGCAAGGCCCATCATAATTTCTAGACCCCCAGACAGTATAACAGGTTCAGGCGACCTCGTCGAACCTCCTGGATGTGACCACAATTTGCCCTGGAAAGCAACTGTGCACAATAGCTGTGCGCCAAGTACCAGCCCCAAGCCCATCGAAGCCGTATTTGAACCGTTGGCTCCGATCGGCTCTAAGCCACGTTCGACCACGGATGAATACACTATGTCCATTACCAGAAGTGTTCCAGAAAAGCCACATCCTCATCATAACTATAATCTCCGGCGAAGATCTGCAAAGAAAGATGTGCCTGCTCCCTCAGATAGTAGCAGAGACGGAAGTGCATCTATCATGTCAAAAACGAACAAAATAACCAATGAAGACATTTCATTCTCAGACTCGACCCGAATGATTCAGGACTGCATTATCGCTGGACGAGATGCGGCCAATGTTGATACATTTTACGACTCACTGAATATCATACCAGTACTTCCACTCTCCCCAAGAACTGCATCTCAAAATGTTGTGCTCTTGTCGAAAAGTAGTGCATTTTCAGACACCGAGTCTTATACCACTGTAGCCGAAGGCGAAAACAGGGAGATATCTGCAACTGTGAGGCGAGGCTTTACAAGTAATGAATCACTAATATCCCTCGATCTGAGTCGTGGTATTCGCAAACGAGCGAGAACCATCTCTTTAGAATCTGGCCAGCACATTTCTCCAAATCTGAAACGCCGAAGTGACACTTCTTTTCCCCAAGATGCCGATGATATGGGCCTAGGAAGTAGCAATCACTGGCGAGCAAAAAAACGGATGGTTGTTCGCCCTGCTCAGCGCTCCTACGAAGATGAAATGTATAATGAAGTAAGGATGTCTCGCACAAAACTGTGAACTATTAATACGAGTTCACATCCCTTGAATTTTTCTTTTATTCTTAGGTTTGAATTGTTCTCTTACCAGCTATTCTGTAAATTCATTTCTGTTTGTCCTATCCTTTATTTATCCATAAGCCTTTGATATTTTCGCCTTCCTTGTTTTGTTTTGTTTTGATGTTTTAATGAACCTATGTTCTCCTTTTCATTTCCTTATGTTTCCCATTTCATGTTGTTTTCATTTGTGTTTAATTTCCTGTTAGTTCGCTCAAATTCTCTTTCATTCATACAACAGTCTGCCTGTTGTGCAGCTCGTGAATCTAGACCTCTCAGCTTCTTTGATGTTTCGATATTCTGATGGGCATCAGCTTGACCGTTCCCAGTTTAAGTTGCAGGCTTAATGCACTTTCAACCTGAGATCCTTTAACTAAGGAGGTCTATTTGGTCTTCTCCTTTCTCGCTTGTCACAAGTTCTGTGCTCACAGAAAATGGTCCTGGGCAGAAGTCTCTCGTAATATAGAAACTGGCCATTTTCCGTGGCATTTTTTGGAAGGGGCTGTGGAGGGGGGAAAAGGCCGGGGAAAATAGAGCTAGAATTCACCATACCGAATCAGCCAACCAGTGCCAACAACCTGGTATTTTGACACGACCTAAGAGTGAGGCACGAATGCGTGAATGACTGACTATTGCTTATAGTTATAAACAAACTTTGGAACTTGAAAATAGAGGTACAAAACTGTAAAAAGCAGGCATCACCTGGCCTTGTTTAGCCCCGCGGAAAATCTCTTTTAAACCCTTCCGGAAAGGTGAATTGATTGGAACAGGTTTGTGAAGTAGTTCTGCGATTTCTCTATCCTTAATTCAATACATATCCTGTCTATGCTTCTCCAGCCCGTCATGGAGTAAAGAAACATGTCATGTGATCCAGTCGTTAGTCATCAAAAGCTGGACAGTGGCTACCCTCCTCGGGGACGATGGTGGTAGAGATAGGCGTCACATAGAGTCTTGATCTCCTACAGTTAAAGACCTGTCTGGTCTATTTGGTAAGTTGATGTTTCACACGATTTGATACAGACAAACAGAGCACACATACACACCACACACGGTCAGAGACCAGCGCCAGAAATAGATTTGGTGAGCCCAAAAACTTGGATTTCTGGTGTTAAAACTAAACATGTGGAGGTCTATCAAAAGCGGATACCTAAATGGATCTTGGATCGCTACAAGAGATTAAGAACACTGAATCTTTAGATGAAGGGTATAATATAGGTGTCACTTAGCCACTGATCTGTACTGTGCTTGCTCTTTCATCAGAGTGCCTTAAAGTAGATAGGTGGTGTGTGTGTGTGTGTGTGTGTGTGTGGGGTGGGAGAGGGGGATGGAGTGGGTGGATGGGTGTGTGTGTGTGTGTGTGTGTGTGTGTGTGTGTGTTCGTTCACGCTCGCGGGCTTATGAATGTGTCCGTTTGCTTTTTAAAAATAAGTTACATTTTTATAAACTCATTTTACATTTTTACAACTCATTTTACAATTTTTAAACTCATTTTACATTTTTGACAGATCTCGGAGGGTTTGAAACAGATTCAGAGTTTTGCTGACGGCGACATCAAGGCACCTGGACCACCCAAATAGTCTTCCTATAAAATTTATCCAGTATAATTTCTGAGAAAAGGTGTGATGTAAAATCTTAAGTATAAGAATTTGGCTACGAAAATGATGAAAAATGAAATGAAAATACAACATTTATTACCCCTATCTACCAGTCCTGAGGTTACACTGGCTGACTCTACAGAAGATAGACGTGAAATTTAAAACATGCACAGCACTCACACGTACAAATGATGTGGACATCACAGAGCTGAAGTTTATGTAAAACAGCCGTGTAAACATGAAAGATCAGTGGATCCCCAGCGATTCAAGCACTTTTCAGTTTCTACGCTCAACATTCTACACTGTCATATTTATTATAGCTACTTATATTACGGGTACTCATATTGGAAGAGTGTTTCAGAGTATTATTTATTCTCTTGCTTGCATGCTGTAATCTTGGATGAGTATGGATACTTTACCTTTCCGGTGTTGGTTCTTTTGTCTTTCTAATATTCGCATTTCTTTGACACTGTAGGTCATTCCCCAAGCTGCAGCCGATTCATTTCCAGAGACGAGGATATAAACAGGTCTCTCATTAACCTTTTAAGTGCACATAGTCTAATAAGTTCTTCTGAAGATGGCTTATGGTTTTAGAACATGTTAAGGAATACTGTAGGTTAGTTTTCATCCCCTGAGTTTGAGATGAGACTATGAAGATTCTTTTCTTTTCACAATCAGATATGACCGTCACTATGAGCAAACAAAGATTCAGTTAGAATTTTCGCTGCACTGAATTACAGTACTAGCCTATTATAGACGTCTGTGATTTTAATACCATCAAACACCATTGACCACCATGCAAAGTGAAGAAACAATAAGTACTAAGTATCTGAACTATTTTCTTACGGTCTGTGATATAGAAAACCAAGCAACGCACACTGAATGAAGCAAAACCTTATTTCGGTTTGCCTGTAACTTATTGTCCGCCAGTAATTGAATGTCTGTGTGCCAACAGGAAACTGTTTGGCACTGGTGTAACAATGTGGATGAAATGAATGTCCACTGGGACACTAAACATGACCATTAATGTCTGGGTAGGACACCCATATTCGGATATGGGTGACCGCGGACCGGTCATAATGGTTTGACATTCATAATGCAAAATGGACATCCATTCAATATAAACTGGTGTTCTTATATTCTTCTCCCTTTGAAATGTTGCACGTATTCCAATAAAATTCCATTTCGCTCAAAAAGCAGACATCTGGTTTTTCTTCAGGTTTTTGTTGTTGTTGTTGTTGTTGTTGTTGTTGTTGTTGTTGTTGTTGTTGTGTTTTCTCAGATCTAATGTATTGGACGTCATTTGTATAGTCTGGCCCATTGCCAACGGTCATTACCCAGTAATTTAGTCTTATAACCTGAGAGGCGCAATGTAGCCATACTTGTGCTGACACACCGTAAAACCCTAACCAAAACAAACAAATTAACACCAGCCTTAAGCAAAATTTGAAGGGGACCAGCTTGTACATGGTCTCGTCAGCTGCAAGCTGTAGTTCAACAACTGGAAAAGAGACAACTCTAATGGGTTGGTCGGGAACCGAGTGTGTCAGACGCATGCTATAGATTATATTTTTTTTTTTTACACTTTGCGATGACAATCTCGTTTAGACAGATATTCGAAAATTGCAGAAAGCCTCCATATATTGCCCATGTGTACCTGATTCTAGTTGTATACAGTCTTGATCACAACCGGCTCCTTTTACTGCTATTCGGATAATCGCATCATCTTTCCATGGTGTTGAGTGTGTTGGCATTATTATACAGGTCTGTTTTTACCCAATAAAATCGAGTGTTTCAAATCAAGACGCAGTAGCAGGAGTACCTGTTTCACCTGAGCAACAATGATAACGATGATTAGATAACGATGCAGATAAGAAATTTTGAAACAACAACATCAACAACAAAACAAAATAACGACAAAAACATTTTAAAAAATAATCTTTGCTTGAGACGATGGTTATTGTGACAGCAACGATGATAATATGGGATTAGACCTAAAACGTCTCCTATCCCGGTCTTGCTGGTTCACATAGCTTCACATTACTTTTATCCCGACAGGCCAGGTAACTGAATACCTTTCTCAACTCATCAAGGCGTATGATACAGTGCCGCTATCATTTGACAGGCGTTAATCACAACGATTAAGACTTAATCTCTCATTCACTCCTCACTTACAACAAACTGTAAGACACAATGCCCACACTCATAAAGGAAAACAGCACAGAAATATGAGATATATACATATATGATTTTTAATTGTCTTGAAATCCACTCGTGCTTCACGTAAGTATAAGCACTGATTTTTTAATATTTTTGCAAGAGAAGCAATGGAGGCTCGCGATATTATCGCTGAAAAAAAAAAGCTTTCATGATCTCAAACTAATGAGCTCGCAAGGATTATTTTACAACCATACACTATCCCTACTAGTATTAATGTAGCGTTGCTGCCGACAGTAAAACTGTCATGGCAGTTTTCGCCCATCTTATCTCATTCTTACACAGTTATGGGGAATTTTGATATTTACACTGGTACACATTTATCCTCTGAACTACAAGTTAAACCTACAAAGTTAGTAACAAAAGCCTTTTAGGTCTATGAAAGTTAAAGATTAAAAGCCCCTATACTCCCCCTTCCTTCCCAAGCGAGAAATGGCTAACTTTCTGAGGGGGGTGGCTTGAACAACAGATCTATTACGAGGTCATAGTGCATAGGTTCAGCTTGCAACCTCAAAAACAACGCTCACCATTACAGGTCTTCATGATCTTGATCTTCTGGCCGATGAGATACAGCTTGCACTTTGCCAGATCTATCATACACTAAACATGAAAGAAGTTGCAGAATGGAAATGAGATATCACACTTTATCTGTTTATATTTGAAACAAAAAAATAAAGAAGATATTGCACGATACCAAATCAATCATAAACTAGATATTGCTAGATATTGTCTTAAAAACAATCAAATAAAATTATATAGCACCAAGTTGATCGATATAAGTTAAACTCCACGAGAAGGCAAAGCTGTAGTCAACCTCCTTTTCACCTCAGTTCCCTGCATGCATAAAATTAAAACATGCTGTGGAAACGAGGCGTGGGTATATAGAACTTGCACATTCTCAGAACATTGCCTCAGATTTACTGAACCATTTTTACTGGTGTTATCATATCATACAGGTTCTTTTGATGGCTCTGGGATGTACTGTCATGAACTGGGTGAAGTGTACAAATAACGTGGTAGTATCGGGAAATATCGTTATTATTCAGTTTGTGTGATACCTGATACAGTGCCCAGGTGTTACCACAGAATAAAAAATCCAATGAAGCGTTAATCTATATAGGTGACACCACTGACAAAAACCTCTGTATACATGTGAACCATATTTTCCATTCTCTGGCAGCCTTGCTTTGTTGACTGCGTGTTGCTACAAAGTAATCAGTGTGTTTTGACAACATACGTCTCCTGTGATGTCGTTTTGCGACACCTAGAAAGTAGCCATAGATAGGAAACTCTCCTACTGAGCAGACAAGAGAAGGTCTTCAGAGGAAGACATCCCTGTCCCATAAATGTTTCGGTCCTATTGACTTTCTGAAACTCTATAGGACTTGAGCCCCACTTGAGTTCTGACTCCCACTGGAACACATTTATGCTCTGACCTACAAGTTAAATCTACAAAGATAGTAATAAAAGCCATTTTTGTAGATTCTTTATTCTGTGGTTGTCACTGGCCCTGTGTCTTCTCGGCAGCCATGAAGTGGGTCAAAAAGCAGTGTGACAATTTGCCAACTTCTTTTTTAAATAAAACATAGTTATATTCTTTACCGGTATACATGGCTGTAAATGAATGTTTGGTTATCTTATGTGTCCTGTGAGATCTATTACTGATCGTGATAGCCTATTTCACTGACTAGCTACGAATAGTAAAAAAAAATGTCTCAAAAAATATTTTAAAAGTGTGGGTAAAATTTGAAAAAAAAATGATTTATCCTTTACTTTGAGCAAGCCTAATCTCATGGCTAATATGAATCCTACTTTTGTCAACACGTTGGTCCAGAGAATAGACATCAGTATTGCTGTAAGCGAAGCATTGACACAAATGCTCCCTATCTTTATTTTTAGCAACCACTAGCCTAACGAGTGGCTTCTTTTACCATTCCCCCGGAAGTCAGTTGATTGCTGAAAGCTAAGCGAGCAGGGTCTTCTTCGTCAGCCTTAGTGGCCTGTAGCTCTTTGGCTGGTTAGTATGTTAGTGCCTGATCGTTCCCAGAGTATGGGCTTCTCTCTGGCACCCACGGATATAGATGTCGAGTTCCTCCATTCATTCCACTGATAGATGAATCGTCCTCACACTGAATGCCCATAATCAGCTGCATGCTGCCCTCTGTTTCCAGTATCTTCATGAATAAAATGTGGCCATGTTAGTGTTAACATAAAGCGCTTTGCCAGCACACCTGAAAGCCCAAGGCAGGAGTTCCACTGAAGTCTGAGCACAGCAGACTAAAGAAATGCTTATGTTCTGTTATAAATGGCCACGGTATACTGATTTACTATTTCTGTCACGTATACGATACATGAAGTATATCCTTATACAACAGATTTCACGATTGTGCGCTTTGCAAACGAAGACATTAAGTCACGATATCTTAATGAGGGGACATCTCAAGTCACTTGCCCGAAAGACTTGTGTTTACACTTTCGGCACCTCGACACTTTCTCATATGTCTCTTAACCACGTACGTCATCTAGAAAGCACGAGGTTTCCTTGTATTCGATTATTCAAAGTTAAGACTGAGTGTCAGTAAAAGCGAAGTGATGTAGCTATGAGAGCGAATAAGTTATTAAAGTCTTCAGTGCATTTATTGGTTACTTATATTTGTGATAAATCCTAAACATACGGCAAAGCCAGCGCTAATGAATACTCCGGATAATACTTTATGTAAGGTGTTGTCGCCGTCTCTCATGAGTCCATAGGTTTTCGGGCGTTTCAGAGAAAAAAAGAACAAAGTATGCCAGATCAGTTAGCTTTGTGGTTTTTCTAGTCCATAAAGCCCCAGTAAACTTTGTAAACAACGTTCAAGTTTCTAGCTTAATAAAATAATAGAAAGGATTGTATCAAAACCAAAAGGTATCAGTGTAATAAAAAAAATATAATATTATGCAATTTCCACTGAGGGAGGTAACCATACACCATGTAGTAATCAAGGGAAGTAAGAAAGAAAATATCTAAGCACATTGTTTCAATGACTGCCAATGAAATGCGGAAGAAAAATTCAGCGTGATAAATGATTTTCTATTCTTACATGATTTGAAGAATGAAAACATTGGCTCGCTTGACATTCATGAATGCCATCCATTGCAAATTAGCTTACACCAATAAGTCACAAGTGTCGCTGAAGTCATAAATGTGTACGAGGAGATTTGACTATATCAATATCAAAGACAGCTGGTATGCAGGATAAACTTTAGTTTAAAGAAGAACCCATGATGCTGAGGAAACCTTAAAGCAATCACTTACAGATAAGAATATGGTAGTATCGTTTGATGGTAAGCTAGACGTTCAAGACGTGCTGAAAATACTAAACTGTCAGCTGCTGGACTAGCAATTTGTATTCATTCGGTTGATTTAGAGGTTCCATTGTAGCTAGGTATTCCTGTCACACTAAGTTCCAAACATCTGGATCCAAGCAAAATATAATTATTAAATTCTTAGATCAGTGAAGTGTGCTTCCAAACATTGAGACAGTCTGGGTTGAGACAACACAGAGAAATGGCGAGGAAGTTGAAAATGTGTTTTTCAGAAGAGAAATCCACTGGTTTGGCTCTTGTGTAGCAGACGTGAAATCTACTCCAGAAAAGTTGCTACAAGGTTGTCCAAGAAATGGAAGAAAGGGCTCAAGAATGGAACAGTATCATTGATCACTGGTTATCCAGTGCGGAGTACTGTTCGTGAATATCGGTTATGCTTTAGTAATCTTGTTAAAGCTGACCGGAAATTATAGCAAATTACTACCTGCTAACAAGTCACAAAACAGCCTTCTTGGTTAGGACCTTATCACAATATGCAGAGTTGTTGTTATTGTCATTTTCAATGTCCTTTGTTTGCACCCAGCAAGGCAGATGAGCCAACCCAATGAATGATTTAACATCCTTCTAACAAAACACTGTATCCTCTCCATTTCTCCTTAGGTATCCGCAGTGATCCCAGTCTAGACCACCAGAATGTTTCGATAAACAGTACACTCTGTTCAGCTGTAGCGTTTTCCTTGATCCAAACACTTAGTACTTAATGTGACAGAGATGCGAATAACTGTAGAACTAGACTAGTTCTTTTATATCCAGTGAAGAAATACAAATTGCTAGCCCATTAGCTGACGTGTTAACATTTTCAGTCCCTTCATGAGCAATTTCTAGCTTACCATATTTTTTATCTGTAAATGCTTCCTTAAGGTTTTCTGAACATCATGAGCTCGTCTGTAAACTGATGTAGGTCTTGTAGACTGGTCGTCTTTGCTATGGCAAATCTTCTTCGTTCAAAATCATGACTTTTGCAACATTTATAACTTGTCAACATATGTTAATTTGCAATGCACAGCGTAAATGGATATCTGGAAACCAGTATTTTCAATCTTTTTATCAGTTGTGTTAAGTAAAATGATTTATGCTGCCAACAATTTTTTTCTTTCATTTTCAGTGACAGTCCCTGAAATACTGTGATTAAATATATTGCTTCTATATTTTTAAAGTTATCTCTCTTGATTACTTTAGAGCTCATTGCGACCTTCTGTAGAGAAAATTACATAATAATAGAAAATTAATTCGTATTTTTTCTTCCTAATCAAAGTTTGTAGCTATCAGGTTACTCTGGGAATCTAATCTGGGGCGAGAGCAGTAAAGTATCAATAACTGAGTGAGTTTTCCTTACAGTACAGCAACGCTTTTATGGCCACCAGTTTTATCATTCTGGAGAATTCTCTAGCAGCTGCATTGTCTTGCTACATTGCTGATATTGCTGCCAAATGCACTTACTGAAGCTATAAAAAACTAAACAAATAGAAGAGACTTTTTTTTTGTGTAGGCCCAGACGGCGAGACGATTCCAAGGGATATAACTTACTTTGGCACAAATCCCCACTGGATATAGCTCTCTCCATAGAGTTACTTCCCTGCGCCCACACGGCAAAACCTTTGGCCTGATGATTCAGAAGTGCAACAATGGATGGTTCACGCCAGATCTATCAAAATAAACATATGCTTCACACATGGGATTCTTCTTTTTTGCCAAGTTTGCCTCGACATTAATACGGCAACAAAGTGAAGAGTGATATTCCAGAGCTGCAGAGCTAGTTAAGTCTTTTTAGTTGCTCATGACGCAGCGATGTAGAATCTAGTAATAAGTTTAATTCTTCATTCAGTGATTCAAAATCAGATTGTGCCTTGCACCTGGATTTCTTCGAGAGCCATGCCATTTTGAATTCTAAAGATATCTGGTTGTGAGGACTTACTGGCAACTTAATTTTAATCGCATTCATTTTACATGATTGAAACTTGCATTTTCTCTGTTATAGTCATTGCATTTTTCTTCCATGCAAATTTGGTGTCAGTAGAACTGCGTGAATAGTTCCAGAAGCGTATAATTTGAACCTACTCAATTTCGGAAATGCACTCTCCAGTTACGTTGAGCAAAATGGCAAAAACGCTCATAGCTGCTAAAAACATCTCATAATGAGGCTGGGAAACAACATTCAGGACCATACAATTAATGCTAGAGAATGGAATGAATGCCTTCTGGTATTTCACGTGTCCTGGCATAGTATAGTAATTATGCACTTTAAAATGCTCATGTGAAAAACAGTGATCTAGATACTGGTGTGCAGGCTGGGGCAAAAGATCAGCCTGGAAGCTCAACATCCTTCTGTCAGTGGAACGCTTGGTTGTCAAGAAGAATCTGCAATATAATATATACAATAAACAGTTGTACATTTTTTGAGAACATTCTTCTTCTCTTTTAAAAATCATATTTCCTAAGGATAATGCACAACATACAAACAGAACTGTCTTGCAAATGCTTTAGGCTTTTGAATAGATCTATATAGAGGATCTGTAATGAGTGTTTGTTTGATATCAGATTTATAAAATGAGTTACACATTAAATTTTCTTATTGTATTCACGATGTTTCAGATCTTTTTTATCATATAAACTCTAATTAATAAAAAAAAATTAACTTTTAATCGTGAAAAGAACCCTCAAGTGGCCCTCACCCTCATTGAGACTCATCAATTACAACTGTGCTGAATGTACTATGCAGTTACGCGACACAAAGTGTATCCAAACAGCTGACAAACACCGATGAAAAAAACACAGAAACACTGTGACATTTCAAGTACATTAATTCATATGTTGAACTGAACTGAAACTGAAACGTGAAGAGAACGATGACAAGAAAGACAGACTGAAATTAGTGAAATATTTTTTTTTGAAAATCTAGATAGAGGGGAAACTCTACGGCAGTGAAAATAGTTACAAAAGAAATGACGTCACGTATTCATGGCGTCACATATTTATACGCCTAGAGGTTTCCAAGGCTTTCAATCAAAGTATTCGTAAGCAGGTCAAAGGTCAAATTAAGTAACGTGTGACATACCAAAAAAATGTTTACACATATTTATGTCACCGGAAATAGGCCCTATTTATATGATAAAAAAATCTTTGTGTGAGAAAAAATGGATCCTTTCTATGTACAAAGGCTTGTCTATTTGTTGTATCAGATGGCTCACATAAAAATTTACTGCCATTCAAAGTTTAATAACTTCAATAATTTATATTTTATTCATTTGAATTAGGTACATATTGGCAGCTATCTAATATTGCCTATTAATGATGCAAATCTACCAGTTGCTATCACGTGGTCGCAGCTATAATACAAGTAATATAAAAACTTATTTGTAAAAACATAGAGCATAGACAGTCTGCGTCTACCATGTTGGCATGGGACTTCATTTTCTGACATGTGCTTGGTATTTTTTCTTTGCGACAAAAGTACACTATCTAGGCTAATGAAATTTGCAAATAGCTATAGTTATATCTATCTATTCATGTGTCTAAAAATTCATTCCATTGTCTCGTTATTATTTCTTTGACTTTGACATTTTGTAAGGTCCATCCGGCATTATATGTATGACCTTCCTACCTGCCCATTTCATTGAGTCTTAGGAAGTTTTAGAACCATAAACATCCACGCTTTTGTTTACAGTTTGTACCAGGTATTTATCTTCGCCATGTTTTCGCGGTGTTTCCACCAGCCCCAGCATTTCACTTCGCCGGGATTATTTTTTTTTTTTAACCATCGGTCTTTCTCATTGATGACTGGACGAAGCTCAATCTGCCAAAGCCGCCGTGACACGAAGAACTTTTTCCGAAAAATGCTATTCATTCCTTATGGAATTCCCTAAACATTCTATGATTTTAAAACGGTTACGTAATTTAAATGTCCTTTTAGCTATTTACACAAGAGAAAGGTTATTATTTTTAGAAAGAAAATTGTTTCAAACGATGTGATATCCGTAATACAGAGAGAAGATCCAAGCCATCCATTCCGGGAAAAGAAATTCCGGAGCAGTTTTTCGAACTGATCTTAGATACTGCCGCTTTCTTTGACCAACATTTTTCTCTGATTTCTGAGAATTCTCTGAAGAAGGGCATTTTTGATTACGCCATCTTTCTGAGGGAACAAATATTGTCTTATATCAGGACTTGAAAATGGACGTGACCTGCCGAATCCGGTAGAAGTCATACTCTCACTTTAACCTCTCTATATGCCGCGAGAGTTCATCTCTAAACGCCCGAAAGTTGTAGTTTAAAGACACTCTTGTAGGTTTGAGCGTTCCATCTGTGGTTTTAATAAAAACATTTTGGAGGAATCATAACGACCTCTTCGCTACAGTGCACATGAAATAGATTTTTATTTTCAAATCCCGGATGTTTTGCAGTACGTTATTGCAGAGATAGGCACGCGCATATGATATTTCCTGGTGTTATGGTCGTGTTGCACGCTAGGAACTAGAATCACAGGTGAATTTAACGTTCGTACCGTATGATTGCGACACCAGGAAATGCAATAAGCGCATGGCTACGTTTTCAACAAAGGTCCGTTAAGGATCCGAACTTGAAAATAAGAATTCGAACATTTAGTACATGTCATCTGTGTTGATACATAATACAATACTCCAGATAAATAAAATTTGGAGTAACATTGGATTACTCCTAGTCTTTTTATTGTCAAAAAGACTCCCAATTCCGCATAAATTTGAGACGTCATTATGATTTTAAGCTTGTGTTTCAATTCTGATTCTATCATTAGACTAAGTCTGAACTTCTGAACAAACTGATACTACAATTTACATTTGACTTAGTCTGTGGATCTTGTACGTCAAAGGACGAAGTAGAACTGAGCCAGGGCCAATAGAGATCCGAAGCAGCCAGTTAGGATAAACAATCGCGTATTAACACTAAACTATACGAGTGAGGCTCAAAAGTGTGAATGACTAAGTGATGCCTTAGTTGTTGGAAAACCAAGAGTGTTGACTGGAAAACACAGATTCTAGGTACATATAAGGTTGCGTGTCGGTTGGCCTAGTTTAGCCCTATGGAAAGCTTTCTTAGCTTCTCATAACAATGTTAAAAACAAATGTAGCCCTATGGGTTAAATGTCATGCCATTTCTAGGTCGTGTGTTTGTACCTTACAACGTTGTATCTGTTAAAGTCACACCTAGATGTGAGCAAATGTAAGGTGTGCTGGGATTCCCCCTTGTTGCAGGTAAAGGTGCGGTCAAAAACTGAGGTTTGCAGCCGCGCCCGTGTGGTAAACACCTGGCTTGCAGAGAGAATGATTCAAGCGAGGCGCTATGCCTGTTTCAGATAGAGGTAGCAACTATTTTTCAAACATCGGATGATTTCTGCCTTCGTTTTCTACACTGATTTTCTAGATGGTTTATGGCAAATTCACGTTGCACACTTTCCAGCTATTTCTTGGGCTGTTTATTGATGTGTCTTCATCCAACTCCACTCCACCCACTCCCAAAACACTTTTCACAGAAAATATTTACTGTTCAGGCCATGTTTCAGCCCGGCAGAAACTGTAGAATGAATGTTCTGTTGAGCAAGAACGGTAGTTCAAAAGCAGCTAATTGATATATTGGATAAAAATACATTCATGAAATACTACGGATGCCTGTTCCTTATGGTCACATGGGGTTCAGAGACCCGATCAGTAACTTTGACACGATTATATAATATCTTCTGTAAGCTTTCACATTCTTAGACAACCTCCAAACTTCAGTCACGTTAACAGTGACAAATATCTTCTCTTGTCTCATGCCTTTAGAAATTAAATTTTCAAATTAATAGCTTAACTTTTGATGAGATAACACACCAATAAATGAACTTGATGAAACAGAATTTATCACAAGTGGGACAGAAACGTTAACGCAACTGTGTGAAGGTAAATGTTACTAAAACTGTGTGGAAAATGCAGCCAGATTACATGACGGTATCAGCAAACATGACTACAGTCGGAAGGTTTGAGCGGCAACAATCAGACTTTTCCGAGGCATTTACGTAGGTGTGCTATCATTGTGAGCATTGGCCGGCTTCGTGAGCGAACAGATATTCCAGAAATTTAGCTATGATGTCACTAGGCTAGATTTTTCTAAACAATTTGCCACTAGTTTCGTAAAATGCGTCGTGAACCTGGCATAACAGAAATGCTGAAGAAGGGGAAAAATTATCCCTAGATCTTATTTCATTTGAGAGGGGGGAGGGAATAAGTGATGCTATGCCTCTGAAGACGATACACCCACTTCACACTATGAGACTTTTTCCTCTCCCCTTTCTGCCAACTCTCTCCCTCCATTCCAGATTATGAGCTGATCGAGGTGTAAACCTCAAAGGAAGGTAAGAACATGAGCTTCCTGGATCTATAAAAATATGCGCCGTACTGTGATCTCACTTTTGGTCTGCGGCAATCATTAACGATACTTCCAGGACACATTCAGAATGTTACATGAGCACATAGAACTGGCTTTTTCACAGAATCTCGAGAAAGCCTAATACGTGTTGCTGAAAATTTTACATCGTTCGCCAACAAAGAGGTGCGCATTGTGTATAGCACACAGAGCACGCGACTCCCTTCATAAATGATATCAATACTATATATCTGTTATGCTAACAAGAGATGTTTATCAAAAGTAATAATAACATTAGTGTCCATGTTATGCTCACTAAAATGCTATTTTATTTCAGGGCAAGAAGGGGCGCAAGAAAAAAACGCCCACTATCACAGGAACAATAGGGGATAACAGAGCAATGCGTCTATCGACTGAATAAACTAGGACCCTCATTCTCCAAATTTTTTTGTGCAGTAAGACTTATAATGACATCTGTTCCATTCTCTCCCTCCCTCCTTCTCTCTCTGTTTCTGTCTGTCTGTTTCTCTCTCTCTCTCTCTCTCTCTCTCTCTCTCTCTCTCTCTCTCTCTCTCTCCTTTCTCCAGTCGCTCTATCCAAAAAATGATTATCTAAGGAACATGACTCGCTGTGTAAGCAAAAGAGATAGGATTGACTTCAACGTTACTATTATATATCCACAGTTTATCCACTCACCTTGTTTAGAATCCGTGGACTATTTCCCTGTGAATTCAACTGGCATGTTATCCGGGGTCAGGGTGATGGATGTACTTAGAAGATCATCCTGCAAGACCTCCATCTGGCGCCTGAGAGCCTGGAGGTGATGCTGTATATCATGCATCTGTTCACGTGCATTTTGGAATGTGGAGCTGACGGCGTCCGCAGCAGTCTCCAGCTGCTTGTAGCTCTCCTCGATAGCAGCGCCCCCTGCCCAGAACTCTTCGTCGCTGTTCAGGGCTGCCTGGGGCGTGTGCGAGGCCGATGTGGCTTTGGGTGTGGTCTGGACGTTGGACACCGTCGTAGAAGTCACCAGTTCGACAGCTGTTGTTGTTGCAGATTGGAACGCGTTCGAATTGTAAAACGTGCAACCAACCACAAAATTCGTGTCTGAGTCGTCGTCGGCATCGTTATCACAGCGACGACGGTTATCGTGTTTGCCGTTGCCGATCCCAGCGGCACTGCTGCTACCACCAGCAGCGCCCAATTCGTCCTCTGCAGAGGCGTAGGGTTCAACCTTATCGTCGTCTTCCTCGTCGTCGGCGTACACATTGCTGTCAGAACTGGCATCGTCACGGGTTTCTGAGTAGATGTCAAGGTCAGATTCTGTCCTGTCCGCGGCGGACAACCTTGATCTCGGGCCTTTGCCTCCGGAGTCTTTGAAGTACTCTCGCATAGTTCTGACGTTCTCTTTGGTCAGTGGCATTAAACTCTTGTCTTCGTTGGTTGGTGTTTTATCCTGCATACCTTCAAGAATATTCTGAACGGACATGAGTTCGTTGAACGTTTCTTCAATACCAGGAATAGCCATGCTCGATTCAAAACTCATTCGCTCAGGATTTTGCTCACTTTCACCGTTCTCTTCGTCGTCACTTTCTTCGCCGCTGTAACGTCCCTTTTTTCGTCTTTCTTTTTTATCTCTCGAGTGTTTTCTTCGATGGAATTTGCCGGCGTTATCGGAGTTCGATTCACTACCGTGCTCGCGATAGTGAAGAGACGCCTGGTGCCGTTCTACTGTCATCTTCATTATCAAGCGCTCTTGAGCGACATTCTGACCCTTTGATCGGTCGTCACCGAAGAATGGAAGAATGGGTTTACTGTATTTTGGTGACGTCAAAATCCCAGAACCCATAGCGTTCTGCTCGGTGTCTTCCAAATAATCCATGTCTTCGTCATTTGAGCTATGTCGCATCTTTGGATGGCTTCGTCGAGAGTGATATATCTCTGAACCTGTATCACTACTTCCAGTACTAATGAGATCGGTTCTGTTCCTTCGCCTCTTCTTGAGCCACCTTTCCCTGCGCTCTCGCCGTCGGATGGCCATCATGGCTGCCGAAAGCTGCCCTGGCGGTTTTTGTCGTCGAGACCAGAGAGGTCTGTCGTCGTAGTAATCGGGAATTCCCCGACCTGTTGCTACGTCATCGTCGCTGTGATACTCACGAGAACTGCGTCTTTGACGCTGGTCGTCCGAGAGCAACGGTTTTTTACCTTCAAACTCGGCGAAAACAAACTCGTTCGATTCGGGTTTCCTTACGGACAATTCCATTGGATCGTCTATGGCGTCGTGAGGAAGAGACTCGGCGTTCGGTAAGCTCTGGAAGAGTGACGGTGACTCGTAATTATCAGAATCCGAGGATGTGGTAGTAGTTAGCGATGACGATGTCTCTATTGTTAAGATTCTGGTTTGAGCTAGCGTTTTCCTAGATGATAAAGTTGAACGGTCCTCGGCAACCCGAGCACTAGCCTCGTCGTCACTGGATGAAAAACTGTCACCTTCTCTGTCACCCTCACCTTCTCCCTCGAGTTTGGATAAAAGTTCATGGACATTTCTCGACTGCCCTGAGGACGCAGCATCTTTTTCAAATACATCGTCGTCCAGGTCGTTGTCATCTCCCGGCTGACTTCCCAAAAGGTCAGACAGACGTTTGTAAATTTTATCAGTGAACTGTTTCATCTCCAGTTCTCGCCTGAACTCCTTTTCAATTTCTCTGTTTTCATTCTCTTCGGAATCCTCCCCTTCTTCATCAAATTCTTCAATTAACTGATCCATGGCTGAGGGAGAAGTCAGGTGTTTTGATCGACCTTCATGCACTTTTGTGCATTCGACTTCTTCCTCCTCCTTCCGCACGTTGCTACTTTTTTTAGACGATAATACCATCTCCAAGAACTCACTTTCATCCGAATCATCAGTCTCTGTAGACTGTTCTCCTTTTTCATTGGCAGTTTTGTGTGTATCCATCTCTTCTGTTTCAACCGTATCACCCGGAAATGATGAATGTCGAACTGTTATGTAACGGCGAGATTGCTTTAAACTTTCGAAAAGTTCACCACTGTCAACACTTTTGTCTGCTGTGGTATAAACATCCGTCTGAATTTCCTGACTCCGAGATGTTTGGCTAATTGTATCTGCTTTACACTCAGGTTCTCTCTCTGTTGTATGATCACTTATAGGAGGAGATGGCAGAGATGCTGAACTGTCACTAAGCAGAGTTTTTTCTTCAAGTGTTATTATCTTCTGTTCAAGCTCTCGTTCTGTTCTGTATTCGCTTACAGGAGATGACGGGAGAGACGCAGAGCTGTCGCTGCGGACAGTTTTTTCTTCAAGTGTGAAAGAGGCCTGTTTGTAAGGTGGTGATGTTACCACTGCGATAGCCGGTTTCACAAGTTTGAAGCCATGGTCAGGCGAAACTGGACTTGACTGGTACAGTTGTCGCTGTTCTGATCGCTGAAGCTGGAGATTTTCTTGTGTTTTCTGACTTTCCTCTCTGCTACCACTGATCATATCAGAGATAACCTTCGATAGAGGCTGTCGGCGCAGTACAAAACTTTCATCATCCTGACGGTAGGTGTGTTCATATTGAAACACCTGGCTCTCCTGCTGTCCTTGACACTGCAACAGACGTTTAAAGTGACTCTCTTGTCGAGTAAGAATATTTTCATGGGGCGTTGAATGAGAAATGCTTTCCCCGCTCCTCACATCTGATGTAATCTGACCGCCTTCTGAAAATTCTCTCGATGCTGCCTCAGCTTTTGATGGCGTGTTGTCATTCGTGAGTTCTGATTCTGGCTTTGGAGAACTACTTTGTTTGGGCTGGTCTTTCACACGTGGTATTTCTGTTGACGCGGTCACGACGGCACTGTATTTAATGACACTATCTGAAGCTGCTGTCCGAGGGGTAGAGGTAGTAGTATATGACTGCAAAACAGGTACCTCGTCCTTGCTTACAACCGAGTTTTGGTTTTTCACATTCCCCGAATTCTGGCTCAGGTGCGCAAGTGTGTCGTGCGCATGAACGATGTGTGAACTGTTTACGCTGTGGATCGTTTCCGGGCCAGGTGAACTAGCATATAGGCGGCAGGGTAGGGCAACGGCGGCACCGAAGACCACGTGATCTGTGGAATGCTTACGAGTACTGCCGGGGGAACTCACAATGTCGGCTGTTTCCCTCTCTTTCGTTCTGTTGAGATTCTTTTGGGTAGCGAGGTGAGAAACGGTACCTGGTTCCACCTTTCTTTGATCAGGTAAACTTGGCACAGCCCTCGCTTCGCCTTCGTGATGTTCGCTGGTGCCGAACGAGAGAGAGCGGAGAGAGCTCACTCCCCCGTCTGGGTTGGTCACCGAGCTAGTGTAGGTACCGACTCTGCTCGGTGCGCTATCAACAGAGAAAGACTTGCTTACAAGCTTAGCATGCACTTTCCCCGACACTGGTCCGCTGCCAGTATTAAGATTGGCTGCATCACTTACTACAGCTGTTTGGTTGTAATTAATTCCGGCGGTGTCTATAGTAATCTGTTTATCTAAGCGGACAGCCGGTCTGTGTCCATCGGTGTGGGAGGTTACATTCCCGTCAGATCGCGGTTTCTCTGATGCCATGCCTGATGATAATACGCCAACAACGCCTGCACCCGCAACTTGACCTGACCCTCCCTCTACCTTTGGACTGTCTCTGTGTTCTGGATGATCTTCCACTGCCCTATTATCATTCCTATCATGTACTTTCACACCTTTTCCCGCCTTTATATGCTTTGTGGCATCTTTTTCAGTTGTCCCGTCTTTGTCAGATTCCATCTCCTCAAATTTGGTCTGTAAGTGCCTCTTCAGTTTTGGCGATACCGAACCAAATACAGCTGAAAATGTGGGCACTATGACTGGCTTTTGACCAGAACTAGTTTTGCTCTCATTAAAAGACGCCGTTTCCTCTACTTCGTCGCTGTCGTCCTCTTCAACATTACCTTGACGGACCAAGTGAGGGGCTGTGGACGGTTGTATTGATACAGGCTGGTCATTTTCGTCCATGACATTGTCATATTTCGATTCCGATTTCTGAGCCACTGTCAACTGTTTTACAGGCAAGACCGCCGTGTGAGACTGCTGGGTTAATATTGCGTGATAGACGGGTACTTTTGTGACTGTTTTCGTGGCGATAGATTCCTCCATTCTGGACATTTCGCTGGGGGAATTGTACAAGGCTGCTGTCTTAGCTCGCTGGATTTTCGGAGATATACTGGCGTGTCTTGTCCTAGCGCCGAACCGGCGGAGCACTACTGGTGATTTGGCCGGGCTAGGAGAAGATTCATAGGTTTCATCACAATAACGCGTCGTGCCTTTGTCGCCATTTCGCTTCGTGGATGCTGCGCTAGGATATGTAGGTGCAGAAGCATTCTGTTGATTTTGTCGTTTCACGTCATCGACATCACGCACGACATAGAGTTTCTTCTGTAAATATGGCGTTGAGGGTAACGATCTCGATCCCCGAAGCTCTTCCTCTTTAGATCGATTCCTAAGCCAAAAAGGCTCGGCATCGGGGAACTTTTCTCGGATGGTTTTTTCAATTGACTTTTCCAGTTCCTCCAGTTTCATTATACAGAAAGCTGCCGATTTTACGACAGGCGGGCTACTGTTTCTGTTCTGAACTCTGTTTTCTGTACTATTGACAACTTTCGACTTGTGATCCACATTCATATCTGTACTTTCACTACCTGTTCTCTCAGATTTGCTGGACACTGATGCCGTCATTTTAGACGATGATGAAGCAGAGCTGCTATGGTTTTGAGCTGTTCTGAGTGTGCCAGCCACGACATCGGGTGTGGAGAAATCCTTCATCGTATGTGGCGATTTCTCCAATTTTGTTTTTTCGTGTTTGTCTACATCTTTCTTATTATCTTTGACTTGAGATTTCCCTTTCTTTGAGTCGGGTTTTCTCGTTGTACCAAAAATAGAAACATTATTTTGTTTTGCAGCTTTTTTACTGCTCGATCTCTCCCATGTTTTCCACAGTGGGGATGATTTTACTTTTTCTTTTATGGCCGCGATGCCTTCCCCTCTGCTCTGCCCAGAACCGGTATCTGTCCCACTTTCTTTACTCTTCATTTTCTTCGCCCGCTCACCTTTGCTTCCAGATCTAAATAAATCCAAAAAGTTACCGGCGCGTCTCTGTGGGATGGGAGTGCTGGGGCTAGAAGATGACTCATCCGACGAGATTATTTTGCTCGGTGATGATGTCAGTTTCGGAGATAACGCTCGCCGCTGGGGCTGAGGCGACGAGGGCTTGGGCAGGTTTCGAAAGTCTGGAATGTCTTTACGGCGCTGCTGGATGTGTCGCTGTTGCGAAGAGTGGTTGTTGGTGTAGAAGTGGTGATGCTCGAAATTGCTCGCGGAGGGAGGTATGATGTCCATAGAATCGTCTCGATCCGTCTCCTTAACCCGAGTCAAAGCTGATGTAGCCAGTAATGGTGAATGGCATCTTTCGTCCCTCCGGAAAACTGGAGTGGAAAGAAGAGGGGTGCTGTAGCCGCCTCCTTCACCGCTGACCTGAGACGAAGTTCCTACAGATGATGAGCGGTCCTCGCCATATGGCGATCGTGACTTTGTAGACGTACCTTGGCGGGATGGAGACGTAGATGAACTCTTTATACTGTCTTTGCCACGCCTCGACTTCAGGCTACCGCCGCTATGGCCTTCCAGCCGCCCTGTAGCCGAAGACGTCATTTCATTATAGCCATCAGGACGGGCAATATCCGTTGGTATGCATGCTTCAAGCGAAAACCCGTCTTTAAAATCTTTTGAGGACAGCACATGGGGATGGTTTGAGACTGAAGAATAGGCATCGAGCATGCCCGACCAGGTCGCTCCTTGCTCGAGCTCTGAACGTGTGCTTGAGTCGAGGTACGGACTGACCGATACATTCTCGGCCGAATGGAACACACACGATTCGGAATCCCCTCCGGTCACATGACTCGATTCCTCAACGTCAGTGTCCCATTCCGAAGCCTGTGTTCCCGATTTATTCTTGTCTTTGCGTTTCTTCTCTTTTTTCTTCTGCTTTTCTTGTTTTTTCTTGGCTTCTTTCTCTCGCTGTTTGTCTTCCTTTGCCTTGGCGTCCTTCTGTCTCAGACCTCCTAGTCTGTTCCCCATTATGCAAGTTTTGATTCAAAACCGGGTACCACCTACTGGTTAATCGTACCCTGTATGAATATGCCGTAAAGCCACTGAAAATGTTGTCTTTGTGTAGTCACAATGACAAACAGCGTGGACGCGTCAAGTCCATGCTAAAAGTCTGTGTCTTCACGTCGTCGAAAAAGGGGCTGGTGTTCAAGAGGTGTATTGGGACCACACCTCTTGCCAGCTGAATCGAACACGACATGCTGTTGATTGATGCAGTCATCAAGCACTCAGAATGCCGGCTTTCGAACGGTTTTATAAAACACAGCTATATGTGTTCTATAACAGCACACTTATAAAGTTTCCTACTTTCTTCTCTCTCTTTCACTCGCTGGTTCTCTGGACGTACTGATATAGAAACTTCTTTAGATTCTTTAAGAACTTTAAGTCTCTTTTTTCCTCTATTTTTCAGTTCTTGTTTCACAGTTTTAAGCAAGCTGCGATTGTCAGTAAGTAGCCGGTCTTTTTCATAAAACCGAAGCAATACTTAAATTCCTTGATAAGTGTGCACCAATAGTCAGTTTTGTATTTAATTTTTAAAAATGGAAGCAACAGCTTCTCTCAAAATTTCAGCCCGGACCAAAGTGTAAGGTCCATTCCTTTGAACAATGCAGTATTGTCATTTCTGCTGAATCCCGAATGCGTGTCTAAAGGTGAGTAATAGGATATGACTGTACAGGAGTAATACGATCCTCTACACGTATCTATCTCATACACTCTCAAGTCTGGCACGGGACTAGACCAGAGGATTAAGATCTGCCTAAGGGAAAACTACTGTACGATGTTTTCTACTCCACTAAGTGTTCTGTACATGCACAAGATCTTCAGAGATGATAGTATTATCCTGGTAAATATTTGAAGTGATGACAGAGGTGGTAAATTCACAAATATGACGGGACGTATCTAGTTTGTGTTGACAGCGTCACTGCGACACGGGGGTGCTAAGGTGACGTGGTCTGCAGGACTATGCTTAAAGTATTTCTGAGAATGCAGGGCCAAATTCTTCACTTGCTGAAAAGAAAGAAAAGAAATAGTCTGAATGATAATATTAACGATGAAGTTTGTAACCTTAGATCCTGGCAAAGCACGCTATATTTTCTATCACAAACTTATCGCTCTAGCAAACCAGACCGTTCCTTAATTAACTTAATCAGGAAAGAGGTTTGCAGCTGCTTTTTTTTACAGGCGTTGATCACCACAAGTGAGGCAGCAGCTTTGCTACTTAACGGCATTCAGATAAGAACTTTTACTGCCAACAGGTAAACAATGGTAGCTTTGAATGAAGTGCCCTCCCAAAGCATTGGCAACAAGTTCATAGCTTGAATCCAACCCACGAACTTTCAAGTTCTATTCCTTTGGATACATGGCTCCACGTAGAGCCCCACTATTAAAACGCTGTTTGTTTGTTGTTGTTTTTTTTACATCAAGGATAAAATGTTGGCGAGATAGCGCATATTTGGAAACAGCAATCTCTCAAAAATGTTTAATGTATCTCTGAATATCAGATTTGTGGTTACCAGCAATAATAAAAATAGAACACTTCCACCTGTCTCATTCAATTTCATTGCACTAGCATTTTCTCAATAATTCAATGATAATCTAGACTCTCTTCTGAACGGTATTTGATCTGCATGAGTTCACTGAGTACTAAGACTACTAAAGAAGTCTTGACCTCCCTGAAAATGTTTTTCTAAAGGTTGCTGCAAATAAATTACCGAAGTGTATTAGCTCAAAGAGGCATAGCAATAATAGTAATGTGAAGTCTTTAATATCATTTTCAAGTTTGTATTTTACTAATTCAGTGAACTGTTTCTCTCAAGAACAGCCTGAATATGGTTTAATTAAAGTCCTAACGTCCTACATATTATATACGAGTATATATCAGTATCCTGAAGAAGACCCACGGGTGAAAATTCGAATAAATTTAAGATTTATAAATACAAAAGAAAACGAACAACAGCATTACAAGTTATGTCTAAACTTTGCTGTTTCCAATTTTCATCCTGGGGTTTCCTCAGAAGACTAATAACTAACCAAACAGGCAAGGTACTGAACCGAACAGACCTCATCCACTCTCAAGAACATATATAAAAACAATGCACAACTCGTATACAAAAATAGAGGGCTAGGGTTCGAGGCAGATCATATCCTTCAAATTGCATTATAATGGGCAGCCTGAAATATCATGCACCAGCATTCTATGCTGCAATTAAAAGCTTAACGGCTAGACATAAACATATATATATATGGCTTTTCAGAACTGCAAGCTGTTCAATATCTATGCGCCAATCGCTCCTTCAGATTATTCCTAAAACTATTTTTCCTGGATCTAGTTTCTACACTTAGCTATATATACACGCTCTGCGGCTGCATTCTGTTTTCTAACAGTTCTTATTTTATCATCTCAGTTCTGGGTGTGAGCATATGTCTTATCACAGGGAACAGATTAAATTCCACAATCCGGCTTGAAGAAGTGCGCAAGGACAGGACTCGCTACACGAAGGGAAAGATAGAAACATGTAATGGGAGTCATTCTGAATCTGGCATCAGACGGGTGTAAAAAGAACAAGAGGAGAAAGCAGCAAGACAGAGAGAAACCGAGGAAGTAAGTTGTACATTGCATGAAGAGGTTCAAGAGAGGACAGTATAAATACTGGATGTAGCAACGGTAAAGAAACTGGACATAGGATAAAGGTGAAAGACAAGAGTTAGAGATGAAATAGAGAGGATTGGAGAGAGGAGAGAGAGCAGAAGNGGGGGGGGGGGGGGAGAGAGAGAAACTGTGTGAGAAAACAAAACAGCGCTAACTGTAGAACAGAAGTTACTAGTCTAATAAGGACAAAACATATCACTGTGATCAATGTGAAAGTATTAACAGTTCAAGCACTTTCGCAATTCGCATTGTGCTGCACATGCATGGTACTGTAAGACAGTAGAGGTTTATTTTACCATAATTATTATTACGACTGGAATTACACGAAAATTGTAAGTAAGTCAGAAACAAACCAAAATATTGTTGTTAGGTCGGAGAAAATAGATTTAAGAAAATACTATTGAAACTACCCACCACAGGTTATATCTGGACTTAACTCTGGGATAATGGAGGAGAAGAATTACTACCTAAACGGCACCCACACAAGAGCATACCGGATACTGTAGCTGCCAAAGATAGCAGATACACCTTCCATGTGAGTGACCGATAGCCATGGGATATTCTGTGAAGATTTTCTCACAGCAAGGTTAAAAGCCTTTTTTTTTCCTCAATTATTTTCACCTGTGACTTATGAAAATCAGCTAAAAGGGATCTAAAAGATAAAGTGAGTACGTGAACTGATTTGTAATTTTAAAAAAATGATGCCTGGCAATGAGCATAATAAAGTCTTAAGAGGTCCACAAGTCCAACTTTATGAAGTTATATTTTTCCTTTGTTGCCCCTTCCGCAACAACATTTAAGCTGTTTAATGGAGCAACGTGACCGAACGGTTACAGTGTTCGACTCAATACTTAAAGGCTTCGGGTTCGATGTCGCCCTAGTCAAGCTGTAAATATCGTGGGAAAGTACGAGATCCATTCATATTTTCCCCAGGCCGCATGTCTATTAAATGGTAGCTGTGGCCGTATGCATAATCCTTACGTTAGTTAACGCACTGCAATAACCACGGGAAACTCCCAAAACACTAGTAGTGTTCACTGCAGTTTACGCAATACGTTAATTTACGTATGGATTATTATGCATACGGCCACTGGTTATTAGCAAGGAGAGTTATTGTCAGAATGCCACTAGTCAGCGCCTATAAACGGCATGCACCCCAGGAAATTGAGTAAGTTTTACAATCATCAGGTCTGCTGGGGTAATGACCTAGTATAAGGTCGCGTAAACTGACTTGGGCCTGGTAGGAGATTTTATAAACCCGCCTTATCATTAATGTATTATCGCCGTTCATTTAATAAGTTCCATTTGCTCTCGCTCTTTAGCTCCACATTTGAACTGAACCAATACAGCTGAAAAAAAATAGTAACAAA
The DNA here is from genome assembly GCA_033807755.1 of Ellobium chinense. Lineage (NCBI taxonomy): Eukaryota > Metazoa > Mollusca > Gastropoda > Ellobiida > Ellobiidae > Ellobium > Ellobium chinense. Next base: position 743,682 of record JAWQUT010000300.1, on the reverse strand, counting down.
CAGGCCCACTCATATATATTCAGTTGTCTTGTTAGAAACAGCAAAGTTTAGTTGCCTGGCCATAGAAGATCCATTCGTACACTATTGTAAGATTTCAATACAAGAGCTGCCCATCTTGGACAAGCGGTACATGGCCATGAAACAAGTGCAGTCTTGAATCACTAAAAAAGCCGTTTTCAAGAAAATCGCAGTTGGCATTCTAAACTTAAAGTTTTCCTTATCTTATTCGAAACATATCATTGATAATAATAATGTAATTATGTATAACACTTTTGAATTTATTTTGAAATATACATGTATAGAATAGACTCACCATTTGCACCAGTAAATGCGCTTCATGTGGTGCTACCCAATCCAGTTGCCTTCAATCCCTGCAACAAAAACACAAAAACAAAAATAAAATTAATAATAATACAAAGTTATCCTCGGGTAGTTCAAATAACTGTAAATTAATGAGATTATTTGCTTTCTTTAGAGCTTAAGAAAAGTGGAGATGTTGTAAACTAGCTCACGTTCAAACAAGTTTACCCGAATCTGTTATATATAGGCACATCATTTCTCTAAGAGAAAATAAAAGTTATTTAACGCATTGTTCCTTCTTACAATCAGCACCTGTTTACAAGAACAAGTAACAGGATTTCCGGGATGATCGAATGAATTTCTGCGTTCTATTTTTGTCAGCTAATGAAAACAGGGCTTGTCCAGGCACCTGTTTTGAGACGGTGCTGAAAAGGTCTTAGTAAAAGGAGAATTAAGCGAATTAAAACGCAAGAACGTGGCATAGTACATCCAAATTGAGCATCGGATAGTAAGATTGTCATCACTCATCGAAAGGATGCCTCTGAAAATAATGCTCGCTTAAAATTCCACTTTTAATTCCATAAAACTTAAACCAGATATCAAGAAATCACAAATTAATTCTTACTGTGGACTCAGTAAAAATCGCGTACTTCGTTGCAGGCGGTGGTTTATTGTGCTTCTGTTAAGTTTTTAGTTTCAGTTTCACAATTTCATTTCCAATGTAAACATGTTACAAAATATGGACATATATAGCATCCATTGTATAGTACATAAGTAGACAAATGGACAATCACAAGGCAAAGGACAGAAAGTTGAACGTAAATAAACATATGATTATAAATAAACACATAATCAGAAAAAAATGGATAGACAATCGACTTGTGGTGATTTGGAACATTCTTTACATTTTGTACAATAGCCAGTTACCTCAGTCACATAAAATGAATGTAGTTGTAGACATAACAATGAAACAGTGATAAATACATAATGCAATATAAAACAATATGCATGCAGACAAAGGTTAGATACACAGACATACACACAATAGTACAAGATGGAAACAGAGCACTAAATAACAAATTTCAAGTTTCTATAACAGATATGGGGAATGAAGAACACAAACAGATGCTAACACTAGTAGGGTAAAGGGAAGAGTGCTCAATAAAACAAACATAAAGAAATAAAACTTGGAAGAAGGAAAGAGAATGAAATGTCAGGAATCGAGCCCGCGACCTCACTAATAGACTGACGGATTGGATCTATGGACATCAGCATACTCCTTTTTGACTTCCCAATAAAATTTTCGTATGGCTGAACCAGACCCTCTTTGGGATATTGCCCAACCCGCTATGCCAGCACCACTTTTCCCCCCCCCACCCCCACCCCTTCTCTCTCACCTCCTTAGATTATACCTAGTAGGGGTAGTATTACTGCCGCACACATTCTAATTATTCGCAGAGATCCACACCCACATAGCCACGTGAAAAAAAAAAAAAAACTTTCGAACTTTCAATACAGCTACAAGCAGGGGAAATATTAGTATGTCTTAACTGGCTCAATTACTACCCACCTTGCAATGTTTAGCACTCGAATTTCTTCAAGAAAAACTTTAACAGGAAAACAGAGGATTCATTTAAACACTTAGTTTATGCCACGTTTGCCAGCTTCTGTAAACACAGTGTCAGTGTCTGGCGTATATGGTCGCATTCTGCAAATTAGCTGAAATGAACATCTGGTTCCATTTTGTTAAGAATGTTAAACCTGTTTTGGTGATAATGTCGGAGTTTAAGTGCGAATTCAAACGTAAGCTAAACTGATCCAATCTACCTACCCACCCGTCCACGCGGTGACCTTGTGCTGCAGGCTCACCTGATCCCTCCCTAGGCTCAACTGTTCAAACTTTTCATGGGGACCCAGTGCAAAGTCCAGATAACAGCCTCTCCCCCCTCNAAGGTTTCTTGCTGACAATTTCATCAGATCTGGATGTGAAAAAAAAAAAAAAGATCTAGTCTAGTAAGCTTGGCTCAGCCCCGTTTCCCTCCCCTATCCAGTGATCCATGGATAGACCCAAACTTGACTCTCCTCGTCCCACCCAGTATCTTAGTGCTAATCGGATTTGGCCCCACCCCATCTTATTCCAAACTGACCTAGTCCTATTTTATGTCTTTTCACCCATTCTTTATCATGCTCCACCTATGTCAACACTACTACCATTCTCTCACTACTTCTTGATTGATTCAATTGAGAACTTGCGCATTAACGATGGGTTCTCTTACCATCGTAAGAATAATATTAACTCTGCATGTTGAACGCGAAAAGGTGCACTCGGTACCGATGCACTCTCACGGCGATAAGAAAAAGAGATCTCATCATTAATGCGCAAGCTTTCAAAGTGTCCTCCACTGATGCTTTATCACCTTGTCCTTTTCAGGGGCAGCACAAGAGTTATTTGCACCCAGGGGCGAAATAACACCCAACATCCTCATTTTTCTCCTTGCCCCTCTCACTGTCCAACAACCCAACATTCGGTATCAATATCCCTTTTGGGTCTTTTGTCCACTTATCTTTATGAACCTNCTAGTAAGCTGTTACCAAATTCAACTGATCCCTATTTAGTGGCTCAGCCCCGTGTCCCTCCCCTGTCCAGTGATCCATGGATAGCTCAAACTTGACTCTCCTCATCCCACCCAGTATCTTAGTGCTAATCGGATTTGGCCCCACCCCATCTTATTCCAAACTGACCTAGTCCTATTTTATGTATTTTCACCCAGTCTTTATCATGCTCCACCTATGTCAATACTACTACCATTCTCTCACTACTTCTTGATTAATTCAGTTGAGAACTTGCGCATTAACGATGGGTTCTCTTACCATCGTAAGAATAATATTAACTCTGCATGTTGAACGCGAAAAGGTGCACTCGGTACCGATGCACTCTCACGGCGATAAGAGATCTCATCATTAATGCGCAAGCTTTCGAAGTGTCCTCCACTGATGCTTTATCACCTTGTCCTTTTCAGGGGCAGCACAAGGGTTATTTTGCATCCAGGGGCGAAATAACACTCAACACTCTCATTTTTCTCGTGCCCCTCTCACTGTCCAACAACCCAACATTCGGTATCAATATCCCTTTTGGGTCTTTTTGTCCACTTATCTTTATGAACCTGACCCCCCCCC
>JAWQUT010000300.1:720594-733193 GCA_033807755.1 Ellobium chinense | reverse complement strand
CCCGGAATGAAATGCAGACTAGGATCAATATCCAGAAATATTCACAATAGGTCAAGGTATCAATCAAGATATCAACATGTCAACTTTCATGCCTTTAACAAAGTGCAAAATCAGAAGGCCTAGAAACTATGTCACAAGCAGATTCATATTATGGAAACTATTGGAAACACTAACTTCAGTGTAGATAGGTCAGAAGAGTATACGCATGTGGATACAGAAAACTAACTGGCAGTACTCCCTCTAACCCATCCTCCCTCCCTCCCCCCCCCTTTAAAATGCAAATCTTTCCTCCTTCCTTGTCAGGTACAGTAAAAAAAATCCTTTAGAAAAAGTTCTCATAATAATAATTATGCAAAAATTCTCCTTTGTCTTTGTGTTACAAAAGTAACATTTTTGCCCTCATTAATAATGAGGTAGAATAATAATGAATAATAATGAAGTAATAATATTTTCTGACATCGTTTTTTTGTTGTCAATGTTGTTGTTGTGCTGTCGCTGCCAAAGACCTGACTCATTGCAAGGTCATGTAGGATTGCTTCTTCGCGCACTCATAGAATGAAGCAGCACCAAGAGGGCAAAAAATGTAGACTAGACTAGACTGTGAAAAAAATCAGCTTCGACATCTGTTTTCACTTGCACAGCACCACACCAGATCTACCTCAACTTTTCTTTCCCTGCACCAGCACCAACACCCGCCACTCCTACCAGCCGTCACTACTACCCAACCCACAGGGAACCAGTTATATTGGCGGCCACTAATGTCAGTAAAATCCGCATAATCGCAACTCTTCGGGAACACAGGAGAAATTTGCGATTTAAAGGAGTTGTGAATATCCGATGACTTTAACAAAGAAGTAAAGCATTTGTTAAGATGAAAATGTTGCGGATTAAACAGAAGTTACTATTATCCGCATTGCGAGTAAGGAGGAAGACTAGTTTAATCAAGAGCTTAGGTTAGCTGTAGCAGGCCAGCAGTTGTATGTGCAAAGGTTAACAAATAAAATGTCTTGCTCTGACAGTGTGTGTATGAGAATGTTATGCTCACATAACAACTCCATGTGCTAATATTAACAGATTATGGCTATCCAGCGAGTGAATAGAAGCTAGCTCTAATAACCCATATTTTCGTCCAAAAAAGAAAAAATTTCCTCTGAAAATCTAAAATAAAAACTAAACACTCTCTCTTCAAATCTTTTCATTCTCGTATATGCAATGTCCAAAACATCTATCCGAAGCACTTTTTTTTTCAGAGAGCACTAAACCTAGTCTACATGTCTGATAGCAAGGAGAAAAGGAATACACTGTGACTAAGAGTGTGCTGGTGGCTTTTTGTTCATATAACTAACTATAAACTTTACTTTTCAGGAATGAAAACGCTTACTTATGATCATCCACAGTTTAAGTGTCATATTCGCCAAGAGTACCCAGACTCACTTCGCAGTCAGCTGCTATTCTCTTTTAACTGCGTTTGTTGTTTCTCCCTGCCAAGAGACGGCTATATTAATTAGATGCACCAGGCCCGATGCCCCCCCTCTCTCTCTTTCTCTTTCTCTCTCTCTCTCTCTCTCTCTCTCTTTCGCTCTCTTTCTCTCAGTCTCTCTCTTTCACTCTCATCTTGGTCTTCAACGTACACATAAATAACATACTGTCTCTGCACAGTGATGAGAGCCGAAGTATAAGTACAAGTATACTGGCACCAGTGACCAGCATAACACAAAGCAATGTGAACGCGATGCAAATGTAATATTAGTACTCATCATTAAGTAGATTAGTGTGAAACAGGTTAGTGGTCATGACAACGTTACTAAACTGACACTGAACAGATCACCTTCCTATCTACATCAAGCGATTTCAGCAACCCACATACAGTAACAGCCTTCCCTCGTCTTTCCACATTAATAAACTTAAACTTTTCCTTACCTTCCTTCAGCGTCCAGCCCGTGTCAGAATTTGGCCCCGATCTACCGAAAGAAAAAGTTTGCATGAAACACCTAACCTAGGAGGGGAACACAATCTCTCGCTCACTCACTCGCACACTGAGGCTTTGGAAAACAACTTGCACCCGCATAGACTAGGCACGCGCACAAGAATAGACAGTTGGCGAAACCCGGGGTAGGTAAGCTCCGTGTTTGCTGCCTGGAATCTTGGCCCGGTTCTTAGATTCACTCACTCCTCTTCACCTTCTGTCCTCCTACGTATCAGGTATAGAGTCTACATAGAGCACGTAGGCAGCTGTTAGAGCAACCGGGCATAAGTGCATCCCGTATACATAGGCTAGAATGTGATGGCAAGATTATAACTGAAAATAGATAGTCTTGAGGAGATAGATCTATTGAAAATCTAGCTACTTCGACTCCCTGTAAATTGTTCTTGAAGATCGCGTGATGCAGCATGGAGAATAAGCTTATGTCGTAATTGCAGACAAAAACAAAAAAAACAAAAAACAAAAAAAGCCCCGCTTATTGAATCCACATGGAAGATTGATTTGCTGTATACACAGAAGAAGTAGCTAAATCATGCACATCTTAAATGAATTAAACACAATTAATGAGGAAATTTGAAGTTCAAAGACATGCTCTTCCGTGACTGCAAAATGCAATCGGCCAAATTCAGCCAGCTGCTAGCCATGAGCGATTGGTTTCTGTTAAATCAGGTGAGTTCTTATCATTGTTAATACAGAGACGTACTCCGAAGAAGACTGGAGCTGAGAGGGGACAGTAAGGGGGCGCCGCCCTGGATGGAATTTTAAGGGCCAAAAAAGGAAGAATGAAAGAAAGAAAGAAAGAAAGAAAGAAAGAAAGAAAGAGCAAGGGGAAAGGGAAAAGATAGGAAGGCAAGAAATTTCAGTAACAGGAGAATATAAGGAAGAAGACACAATAGTGAGGGCGAACGTTATGTTGTTGTTGGAAAGAGGTGGAGCGCAATTTCAGGGGCGAGAGAAGAAGGCCAGAAGGCCGCGCATTAATTTACTTTCCCCCTAGGCGCAAGACCTTGCCCCGCCACTGACTGAAGCCTGCGATAGCGTGATAAAATTGTAATAGACTGGTCTAGTCTAGATGGAAATCCCCTAAAGAAGTGCACGCACACCATGAGCCAATGACGTCATATGAAAATCTAGGCAAATTTACCTGCGGCCATTCGGTATGTTTACTGATGCGTTAAAACTGAAGAATAACAACAGCAACATCAACAACAACAATAACAACAACATCAACAAAAACAACAATAACACAGTTTGTTTGATTAAATCAACTGTTATAAGAATCGAACATTCCACGATTAAGACGTAAGCATCAATCTGGCACCACTTCTCCAGTGCCCGGTTTTCTTAAGCTCGAAGTATAATTGTTATTCCAGACGCGCAGTGTTATGCAATAAGTTGCATGCAAAATATTCTTTTTGCGCCCAGTGTTGGAACAAGAGTATCTTGAGCCCAAGGGCGCAGCAAAACTGGCACCACCTTCTTCTCACGGCTAAAATCGCCCTACCCCCTCCTTTTCAAGCCTCTGCCAACAACAATACATCGTTTGCTTTCGCTTTGGTTTTCTATTGCCATATTTTCTCCTTTTATCCCACTCCTGCCCCCGTCTCCACCCTGTTTCCATTCCCCTGCGCTCTCTCTCTCTCTCTCTCTCTCTCTCTCTCTCTCTCTCTCTCTCTCTCTCTCGCTCGCTCGCTCTTTGAAACTTCCCCTGACTTCCAAACAGGAGCCACGCCTCCACCCAACATCCCTCTTCCTGTTACTGGTTCGATTCCACCTTTCTGTTTAGGAACAGAACAGAAGCACAGACCCCAGACAGTAGACTTTCTATAGGCCTATAATATTTTACATCACGTCAGTAAATAACCCGGAATGTGTTACTTTGTGAAGATAAAGATACGCATAAGAACTGTCGTCTCACAACGAAATTAAGGTTACTGGGCCAAATCCAACAGCTGGTAGCCATGAGTGTTTAGTTTCTGTTAGGAAGATATCTTGTAGTGAGAGGATGGGTAACAGTGTCTAGTGCCTATTGCTTAGCAATGTGTGTTTTGCAGTTAGAATGGAACGGTAGTGTTGTTTCAAGAAAATGATTCCTTAGTATTCTGAACCTCTAGAAACTATCTTTCACTGCTGACTTGTTTGCATTGATTAATAATTAATTTTTAAAATATGTCGGATTTCGCAATTGGTTCTTGTATCGACATCTTAATACATAAGGGAGATATTCCATATACATATTATACACACACACACACACACACACACACACACACACACACACACACACACACACCTCCAAACTGGCTTCCGCAAACTGCTTTGTTTCTATACACACACACACACATACACACACACACACACACACACACACACACTCTCACACACATCACATATCACACCCTCCCCCCACACATACACATACATACACACACACATACTGTATACACTTTGATTTTGCCAATGTGGATAGGCGATCGTTTAGATTAAAACCCCTTTTCAAATAAATTCAACTTTTTCACACGTACTTACCTCGTCTGTCTTTGATTGTGATCATGTGTTTGACGCAGTTATATTCCACAAGCTGAAAATTTACTGTAGTTGGAAACCTGGGGTCTATGTTAGATGCCTTATCACAGAAACAGAACGACTCAAATTATGACAGTGCAACAGCCAACAGCAAACGTAAAATTATAGACAACGGAACTGAAGAATCGCTCTACACCCATAGGACGACTCAAATAGCAGAGTTGACCTTTATGGTGCAAGCAATACCTCAGCTGCTACACGACTGCAACGTCAGTGAATGATACTAAAGAATGCTCTACAGGAAGGGCTCTCAAAAAGCTAAGCACTGGGTTGCTGTTTTGTTGGGTTTTTTTTTCCTCGATTCAGCAACAATCAAGCGATGACGTTGCAGCGCAAAGGGACAAAACTTGCCTTTGAAATAGCCAGTTGGTCACACAAAATGATCCCGGTAGGTTGCATGCATCAGTAGCTTCATATTGTAAACTTTTAGTAGCCAGTAATGACCAACATCAAAAAAGGGTTAAATAATGTAAAGCAACTAAGCCCGAGATTCTTATCTACCTTTTCGACAGTGGATGAACAATCCAAGGCTTGGAGAGGGAAAGAACTCAGAATACCCCGAAGCTGAGCTTGATACCAAAATTACCTTGCAAAAAATGTGTCAGACCACTTAGTTAAGGGACCGCTTGAAGATTTCAGTTCGTAAAGAAGCTTGCAAGATTCTAAAGGGGCACACCCTGCCAACTCTTGAGAGAGCTCTATTTCGGGTACCTTACGACCAACTTGCCAACATCAGCGAAAGATCTCTCGAAAAATTACGCCGGATCCAAAGTCAGGAGCTGACATTTCGGAAGAGTAGGCGTAGGTTGAAAGCCAACTAAGGCGCCAGAAATAGCAACATAATTTGTAAATATGAAGGTATTGGCTGTCAGGCCAGGGCTACTGAAGTGTATTGGATCGTTCTAGCAGATCTAACAGGTCACTAGTGGTCTGTCCGTCAAGTAAAGTCGTTCGGAAGTCTGACGGCGAAGGCAACGCTAAACCAGAAAAGTATTTGTACGTGCACGAAGATGAATTATAATTAATTGCCGTAGGTAAAGGAATGCTCTAAGATCCGTAGGGTCGGATGGTCTCCAGATATATATAGAAGCCACGACATGCTTGAATTCGACGTCTGAGTGATCGATGTTTCGGTCACACTCTGAGCTGAAGGCAGTGGAATTAGAAACAATTTAACACTTTGTAGAAGATGCGAAGATGATCTGTGACGTTTAGGTTAGAGCATTGATAGGAACAATGAGTCATGGATACAGAGTTGTTGTTGCATACCTATGCAGAGTGCTGCCTGTGAAGGAAACCATGAAATCCTGTGGTCAGGTCTGTTCCATCTCGAGGCGGAGCTTGTGGCGAACCTCTGAGCCGCCACATCAGAGGCAGTGGTGTCCGTATGTATTCTTAAAAGACTGTCAGCTCACTCAGGAAAGTAACACGTAGCCACAGCAACAAGGAATATTGATGATATGTTCCGTGCATCTTACAGACTGATCGTTAGATTGTTGTCAAGGTTCATTCAGTAGTTCTTCGACGCTGGAAGGTAAAAGAAACTGGCTAGAAAAGGACAAAGCATGGTGCCACGATAGAAATCTATAAAAGCCACTGTAGATCGATCGAATAACTTACTGTGGAGCTGTGGCCTAAACTATATACTAGAGACAAGTTTAGAAGGTTTTACAACCATGGACTCACGATCCGATGTGGACTAGTTCAGTGCAGTTATAGGTAATGCCGAGGAACATTACTTATGCTGAAGAATTATACTGGTTCATGATAAATACCTCTAACAGACACACATCTAGTGCATTTCGGAATCGTACATCCCAAAGAATTAGTATGGATATCCAATACGAAGGACTGGAAGTTGCTGCATGTGCACGACATGGAAGTATAATTATGACAACAATTATTTGTTGGCGTGATTATGGCAGCCCGAGAAAGCCGCACTTGTAGTGGACCATGTTTCTCTGGTGACGCAGAATTCAATGTTTATATGTACCCCCATAATGGGTAGATCCACTGCTCGCTGAAACAGCATTCGCCGAACTGTTAGAATGGTAGAAATCACTTTACCTGGACAATCCATTTTGCATCCGAGAGAATCCAAGACAGAACCAACTTGACATTACATCTCACTAACTGATCTCTTCCTTTATGGAAGTGAGAAAAGAAATATGGCCTTCTCTCAGCTAACTGGTAATAGAAACAAGCGGTAATTTTTTTTTTAATAAACATATATTTTTAAAAGTTGGAAGTCCAGCCGAATTGAGGCGGAGAGGTTTTTATCCTGTAGACTATTACTTTTGAAATATCTGAACGTGAAGGGTGTAGACCTTGGCTATATTTGAAATCTAGGGTATTTCATTTCGGCAGAGCCTGAAGAAAAGTTCCCGGATTAGGCACGTCAAGTCATGTCATTTAAATTAGTCACCTACAACGACAAACGTCCTCCGAAGGATGGCTTTTACAAAAACAAAAAAACAAAAATAGTTGGACTTCGATTATTAGTAATGAGAAAAAGCGGACATAGACTGCCGGCGAAATGACGCGACATGCCAGATCAGGTCCTTATGAGTCCATGTGGCATTTCATGTACGCTGTAGATTATCATCTCTCAGTGATTTAGTAAATGGGATCAGACAGGTTATTCGCGAGAGCTGAAGAGCCACTGTAAACTGTTTATACATTTCAACTGTAGGCTTAATGGAAAAAGCAGGGCGGAACTGGGAGAAGCCGGGCACCCATTTCCTTCGGTACACTGCCACCCACGTCCATTGATTTTCTACTCAACACTGAGTTCTGCCTAGATTTTAACTGGATATCATTTTCAGTGTTACTTAATTAATGTGGTAATCGTAATGCAGTGGCATTAACTCTGCAGATAACTCATACTCCAAGGGCGGTAACAATACAAAAGAGAGAATAAAGCGGCTAAAACGGATAGTCTCCCTTTGCCGCACACACGCCACACCCTCTGGTTACAGATCTGCAATGAAATTGGGGCCATTTCTCCTCTATGGGCTATTTTATCATTTTCGGCTGCCCTCTGAACCTAAAGATTTGGGTTTTCACCCAGACCCATATCAGATTAAAGTTCATTGAGTGGCCTAAATTTTAAGATTGAACCAATCCCAGCAAGCCCACTCAAATTATTAGCTTGGTTGCTATTTGTAAACACACCCTTTTTCCCTGGTCAAGGCCAAACTCCTCTCTTCCGCCTGAGCACACCCTTGACCTAACAGTTCCAGCCCAGGGCTAAACAGTGCCTGGAAAAATATAGTACACAGTTTCCAGTTAAATCAAACTTTGCTTCTTGGAGCCCTCATCACTAGAAGCAGGGCATACCCAAAGAGGGAAAAGGGTAGATCAGGTATAACACCCTATGTACAATCCAATAGTAGAAGTAGAATACCAGGCCTGTAACCTTATTATTTCCTGCGTGTGTGGCATGGCACTGTGCAGCTGCACCACATGCTTAATACAAGTAAGCAGTCTGCTGATGAACAGATTGAAACTTGTTAAGGTAGCCGGAGTCGTGTACCGACAAAATATCATACATGCAGAATCAAGTATAGGTTTCGGTATTTAGATGTTGCACTCTCTTGCGGTTTTTTCTCCGTCTTTTTTTTTTTGGCAGCTGCAACTTAATCAAACAATGTCACGCTTTTTATAGTCGTGTCAGGTGTTTTGAAAGGAGCTTTAGCATGATTATGATAAAAGAACTGGCTTAAAAGATAAGTGTTACAACGTTCAACGGTAAGATTGCAAACCACAGAGAGCTGTTCCCCTCCCACTTCCCTTCCGTCGACAAAGAGAGACAAAAAGATGAGGAAGGAGCAAAACAGGATCCTTGGGAGTGAGTGTTATTTTTTTATTTTAATATGCTGCACTAGCTAGTGTTTGTGGATGAATGAAATAATTCACCCTTCCAAAATTGATTTCTAAATTCTATTTATACTATTCCAAGAATAATCGTCATCTCAGTTATCCCAGTCTTCAGTTGTATAATGCTTTTGGCACCAGTTTTTTTCTTTGGGCCCCAATAAATGAAAAAATGTTATTCTGCAAATTCTGCAGTGGTACCGGAGTTGTTTTTCTTTTTCCCCATAGAAGTTTAAGTACTTCCGTTGATCTATCGTTCAACAAGAAGAAAGAAAAGGGGAAAAGGAGGGGGGNGGGGGGGGGGGAATCAACGTCTAAACTTTTTCACAACTTCCTTTCAAAGACGGACACCTCTCATCCTGACTTGGTCCCTAATTTTTTATTATGGCTTATTTCTTTTTTTATTAGGCTGGTTTGAACACGTGCTCATACATAAGCAAAGTATACTTTATTTTCATTATTATCTATAAGGCTCAAATAATAATTGTACTTAAAACTTGCAAATTTTATAGAAACATTCCCCTTCTCTTCCGTCCGTCTCCGCCTCCCCTCNCGGTCCCCCAATCTTTTGGCCTCTATCCAGCCTCCTACTAAGAGTTAACCCGAGTTATATACAACCAAGCATCCAGCCAACCTTTTCACCATTTTATTCATCACAAATCTGGTCACTCATGAGTTCAACCAACCAACCAACTAGCCAACCAACCAAGCAACCAACCAACCAACCTACCAACCAACCAACCAACCAACCAACCAGCCAGCCAGCCAAACAACCAACCAACCAACCAACCAACCAACCAACCAACCAGCCAGCCAGCCAGCCAAACAACCAACCAACCAACCAAACAACCAAACAAGCTGTCAGCGAGTCTGCCAGCCGAATAAACAAACAAATAACCAATTATTCATGAAGAATTTATACACTACCAAAAGAACCAGCTATTTAATTGTGCTTATTTGTATCGTTATAGCTCATGATTGGCACGGACATTTGTTGTGTGTTACAGGAATATTATTTGTGGCCTCAAGATGGACGATACCCGCCAGAGCGCCATGGAATCCTGAATTGTAATCGGTGGCAACCTCGTTTTGAACGTAGTCCGTCCTTCTGTCCACGTAGTTGTCGCTCTGATCTGGCCCACCCACCATGGCTCCAACAAGAACTTGTGGACTTGGGGCATCAACATTCAGCTGGGCTTCACTGCATGGAGCAGGTCTGTTAGAGAATCAAGGAAAGAAGTGTTGAAGAACATCAGCTGCGGTATATTTTTTTGTTTTTCTGTTGTTGTTGTTGTTGTTGTTGTTGTTGTTGTTGTTGTTGTTGTTGTTGTTGTTGTTGTTGTTGTTGTTGTTGTTGTTGTTTTAATGGAAAGTGGCAGAAAGTAGGGTCGGTATGGCTTTAACAAATTTTAAAGGTTCTACACTTCGTTTGTATCATAGACGATAAAGAGTAAAGTGGGCTGTCTGTTCTTTTCAGGAAAAAAGTACATTTTGACTATTGTTGGCATTTAATTCCCAGAGAAAGCGGAAGCAAAGTCATGGAACTGGGATGGGATCTAAAATTACTGGTGTAGTTACGTACAAGCATTCTCATATAGAACTCAGGCATATAAATTTCGTATCATATTGGACAGTTCGTACCAAGAATAAGTTGCAGTAATATACGTTCAAGCCTAGTATGTGATTGTAATCTTTAAAAAAAATTAAGGTTTGTTTATCAACTTTGGAAATGGGGGAAGAGGAGGGAGGGTCAATATCCAACACTTATGCAACCTCATTTTAGAAATGTGTGTGACAATATATTATCTTGTTAGTCCTCAACTACCACCTCCGCTTCCATAAAAGCCTCTCCATCGGACATATCTGTGCTTGTTTGGGCCTACTTTTTAAAGCATGGTAATGGTAAGATCTTATTTTTTTAATCCTGTGGTAGTTTTGCATTACCTGTCCGGGCAAGAGGCGCCTCTATGATGGGGCTGTAGTGGATACTTGGAGCCGTAGCCGATCTGGTAACTGTAGCAGCCACCATCGTGATGGTTGTCGCCCAAAATATAGTTGATTTGTTCAATACCCCACTTTCTCAGTGTAGCTGTCTGAATGCCTGCTTCGGCTGCTATAAGGGCTAAGAAGGCGGAGTTGCCGGCATACCTGAATTAGAAGTGAAAAGCGTGTTTATTTGTTTTTCTGTATTCAATATGACAATTTTGCACAATTTTGAAATAAAGGTAAATAAATGCAAGAACAGTTGCTCTTTATACATAGAAATCTTGGAGGAATTCAAATGCCAAGTTTAGTTTCTTTAGAATGAACTGATACAGAAATGCATCTCTGAATACCCCACTAACTCGATTTCCAACGAACATGCATGTACTGGGTATTGGAAAAGTGCTCTTCCAGTGACGTGAGACGGCCAAATGAGTTGCATTTTGGAAGCATTATAATAAATCAACGACAGAAGAAATTCGTACTTAGCTGCAAAATAAGGGCACAACTTTGTTGTGGAATCAAATTTAGGGTGATATACTACTCAGAAATACAATGACCTCTGTAATCTGAAACATTACATCTTATTGGCTGGTAGATCTACAGCTCTCATATCTGGCTTTATTAAACACGACATGGTTGAGGAACTCGCAATTAAAACAGAGCTTACACAGAGGAATCTGACTGATAATTTTGTTTCATTGGCTGATACAATTCTCTTGCCTCCGGGTTTAACTATGACTTGTGCAAAAATTTATTGATTTTCTTTGCCACCATCCAGTCATATTTATATTACCGCTTACCTGTTGGCGCCCCATTTGTCTCTCCAGGCCAGACCACAAGGTGTGTAGGTAATCTGTCCACCAGGCAACCAGCCGTTGAAGAACCCAACCACAGCATCCTTGTACCTGCTGTCGTGTGTATCCTCATACAGCAGTTCTTGGCAGGCCACCTGTTGAGACATGTTCCAGAGTTCAGTTTGTGGGTCGGTGAAACAGTCAGTGAGCCAGTCTCATCACAGAGTAAAACAAAAAAAATGATTTGTTTTTCTTGCTAAGGAGTTTGTAAAAATGATATCTTTGAAACTGAGACAGTCAGTGACCCAGTCTCTTTCAAGAGTAAAATGAATGTTTGTCTCTAATGAGAATTAAAACGGAAACACGTCTGTTTTGGTAATCTTCCTATTACTTTTGTCATAACTCCATTTTTCTTTCTAGTTTCTTGAGTACAGAATCAATTACATGGCATCACTTTATCAAATCAAGCGGTTTTTGTGGACAGAATGCCTAAGTATTGCCACAGGCATCCTTAAACAATAAGGTCGTAACTTTAGATTTCAGCGTGCATTTACTTAGCCTTTAAGGGGATGACCACTTTAATGGACATGACAAAACCTAAAATAGCATCGTTTGGGAAATACTGAGTTTATGCTCTAGCTGCATCAGTGATATCCTCATCAATTACCATATAAGATCAGGCAGCTCATAGCTCTTAATACCGTTCCACATCAACGCCTGTGACAATGAACCATTCTGAAGCAATTACTAAATGCTCACTGAGCAAATCTAAGTGAAATACAGGCTTCTTCAAATAATATTATGTATCAGCTAAAATAAGTGCGAAAGAGAAGGATGAGCCTGGAGTATAACCTGAACTTAATTCAAACGTTAAATCACCTTCTTGTCATCCCAGCTAAGCGCCCATGCCCAGGCGGTCTCTACATAGTTCTTAGCGTCAGTCAGGTACTGGTTGTTATTGGTAGCTCTGTACAGCCACATGCTAGCCTCACACATCTCATCTCTGTCCGCACTTGAGGAATAGAACTGGGCGGCACCTCCAAATACGCCCCCTGATAAAATATTGAAGATATGGAACACATCATTTTGAGATGTCGATCTATATCTGTGTGAGTATGGAGGGACCAAGGATACTGAGCAGTAGGTTTCTTGTTCCTTTTCAAGCACTCGCCCTTTCTGGAGCAAATGATCCAGCTGTAACTCTTGTACCGCTTCGCTTTGATTGGTTAGTCGGATTAAAGGCCAATGTGTGGGTACTACTCGCTTATAGAAGAACGCCGTCCTTTGCAAAGTAGAATGCTATGAGGTAGTTATTTGTGTGTGTGTGTGTGTGTGTGTGTGTGTGCGTGCGTGCGTGCGTGCGTGCGTGCGTG
>JAWQUT010000300.1:691822-708910 GCA_033807755.1 Ellobium chinense | reverse complement strand
CTCTCTCTCTCTCTCTCTCTCTCTCTCTCTCTCTCTCTCTCTCCCTCTCTCTCTCTCTCTCTTTTCGGCCCTCAATGTGCATGTTTCTTAATGTTTTTGTATATTTCTTCATGGTTAATTTTGAGATGTCAGGAGATAACAGAATCCCAAATGTTCAGCTAGATAGTGTATTCTCACCTGTCCGGGCAAGAGGCTCCTCTGTGATGGGGCTGCAGAGGATAGCTGGAACCATAACCGATCTGGTAACTGAAGCAGCCTCCGTCGTGGTTGTTGTCTCCCAGTATATAGTTAATCTGTTCAATCGCCCATGTCCTGTATGTGGCTGTCTGAATGCCTGCCTCAGCAGCTATAAGGGCCAGGAAGGCAGAGTTGCCAGCATATCTAGACAGAATAATATAAAGATAACAGACAACCATGCATCAGCCGCTGATGTAAAACTGTATTTGTCTTTCACGACAGATTTAAGTGCATAATTCAGTTTTAAAGTCTTACGTAACACTGAAAAAAAAAAGAAAGGATGGGGCGTGAAAGCAGTGTAGTTTCTTCTATCTGTGTAAGAAAATCTTTGAGTTTAGCAGTTCTGATGTGAAAAGACAGTCCCTAACAGTAGAGAAACACAACTTGAATACATGTTCCAGTCCTGAGTACACGACTCAGTGACCGTTGTAGGGTCTGTCACAGCTTATCAGATCGGTTTCATTTCAGTAATATGTATTCTTTTTCGAGTTGACGTTTTATATTCTAAGGAAGAAAAAAAATAGTAACTGACTTGTTTTGTTTTTAATCGCTTGACTTTTTTTGGGGTAAATACCAGAGAAATGTCCATGTCTTTGCTGGGGCAAGATGAACACGTTACAAATATTTCTCCCAAAATACTGATTATTATATTCTGCTCTTACCTCGTAACAGGTGTCGCTTCCGTAACGTGTGAACAGCATGACTTAAAAAAAAAATAAAGCCCCAAAAGCTAGCATTTGACATCATTCAGAATGGCGCATAAACGCCAAAAAGGCCATAAATGACAATGGTACACTTCGTGGATAGGGTTCATTGTCGAATTTACTACAAAGCCACAATATTGCGGCTTTTTTAAACAGTTGCCTTCTTACACTGGCTGTGTCAGGTAGAACGAACTTTTCACTCATTTTAATTTGTTATGTTCTTTTAGTAAACTCTACGGTCTGTGTCCCAATGTGCCTTTCATACACTATTCCATTGATCTTATAATAAATCGCTTTACCTATTGGCTCCCCACTTGTCTCTCCAAGCTAGGCCGCACGGTGTGTAGGTAATTGACCCACCAGGCAACCATCCGCTGAAGAACCCAACCACTGCGTCCTTGTATGAGCTGTCCTGTGTATCCTCATACAGCAGTTCTTGGCAGGCCACCTGTAGAGGCAAGTTGCAGCATCAGTTTTTTGTATGAGTCCGTCAGGCCGTCCTTGAGCCAGTATCATTTTAAAGTGGAAAATGACTTTTTTTTCTCAAAGGAGGCGTGAAGAAAAATTGTCGTGCCGAGCAACATTCCATTTTTGCACAGGCCTACGTGGTTTGTGTGAGAGAAGTTCTGGACACCCCGTTTTAGAAAAGTGCCGGGGCCACAGGTGAGTGGTTAACAATGTTTTGTCCATACCATGCAGATAGACTTTTATTTTCGTTCAGAACATTCACTTTGATGACATGGCGTTTATGTTGTGTGTTTTTTTTTTCCTTTTCTTTTTTTTGGGGTGGGGGGCGGAGGGAGCTGAAAGAGCATACCATGCAGAGAATTTTTTTTTAAGTAAGAGAATTCACTTTTACAGTATGGCGTTTTGGTTGTTTCTTTTCGCAAGAGGTAACAACTTGAATGTAAACCATGCACATGTTCGTTGGGTAAAAAAATAAAAACAAACTTAGACATGACACCGGCTTTTGACCTTAAAGAATAAGAGTAATGAACAAGTCGTCCCAAGAGAGCGTATCTGTTGGATAAGTGAATATTCTAAATGAAAAATGTGATAAAAGAACAGAACTTGGTCATATAGATGGCCAAAAACGTTGAATTCTCTAATGTGCATTGAATTTACGAGACAATTTTAATCAATCTATAATCAGGTATTTTGTAATTCATACTTGCTTTAAAGATAAGTCGAACTGGCAAAAACTTAAATTAACTGCATAACTGATATACACCAAAGCGATGCATCACTTCTGCCACTTTTACGGCTCAACAACAGTCACTGGCAAGCATTTTGAATGCGAGCTTAATACCGAATAAGGCGCACTTGACAAAAGTATAATTATGTCCGTTTACGCTTGAATTTAGCAAAGGCCACAACGGCTGAGATATTTGATTGTAATGTCTGACCTGGTCTTAGAAACAAAGAGCAACAACAAATGAAAAACGGATTCACCTTCTTGTCATCCCAACTAAGCGCCCATGCCCAGGCGGTCTCTACGTAGGTCTTGGCGTCAGATAGGTACTGGTTGTTCTTGGTAGCTCTGTACAGCCACATGCTAGCCTCACACAACTCATCTCTGTCCGCACTTGAGGAATAGAACTGGCTGGCTCCTGAAAACACGCCCCTGGGAAGGAAATCAAGATGGTAAAGATTAGTTGGAGGTGAATGAGCAGAGAGATCAGCTGCAGCAGCAAAGATTAGGCCAACCGCTTACACCAGATAAGGAGGATGTGACACCGCTAATTGAAGGAAGAAGAAGAGATCAATGACAGGATTAGAGCATATTATCAGAAAAAGCAGTCTTCCAAGGAAAGGCACGGCTTGTGAACTGTCACTGCAGATAAACAGTATGCAGACATTCTATTCGCATTTCGGAACTTTTGTGACATCGGCTCCAGGACCAAGTAAAGACTAGTCACAAGTGTACAAGAACTTGTAGATAGTGTGAGTGTTTGCTGTTTGGGCATACTTGTGCGGGCACATTCGTGTGTAATTTTTATGCGAAAGGAAGAGAGACTTATGCTACTGTACTGTAGGTGTTTTGGTTTCTTGGATCTGCACGACAAACTGATGAAGTTGTTTGGACCATTTAATGACTAGTCACGAGTCTAAGAAGAAGTAGTAGATTAGGTGAGTATTTGTTGGATGGGTATGCTTCTGCGAGCACACTAGTGTGTAAAATTTTATACGAAAGAAAGAGAGACTTAAGCTGCAGTAGTGCAGGTATTTTAGTTTCTCGGGTCTGCCCGCCAAATCGGTGTAGCGAAACAGTCTCCTTACATTCAGAGAAATAGTTCACATATCAGAATGGAAACCAAGAATCCTGCGCAGAGTTCTGGTGCAGTAAACTTCCAGTAGTGATGTAAGTGGCAGCTATACAAAACTTTTTGCTAGTTCTGATTCGACCATTTAATCTTGCTTCTATTCCCAGGATCTCGCGGCGATGTTCTCCATGGGGCTTTCTGAATTTTATGGTTATATCTGCACAGCCAGTAACTGCGCCAATTCTACAATATCAAAGAGGGGATTAGTGGATGTCTATGTCCGTCCTATTTGGTAATCAGCTCATTCACTTCCGAGCAGGCCAAAGTGTCTCGAGCTATAAATTCAAGTGAGCCTTTCATCTCCTCTGACCATTAAATGGCCTGGAGTTTATTGAAATGTGTCGTCTGTGTGGCATAAAGCCCGAAAATCAAGACTTTCTATCACCTGGAGTAGGCTTATAATGACATAACCACCATATGACCCGACAGTTCTCTTTACTCTTCCAGTTCCCATTACCAGTATAATCTTGGTGAATCTTCGAAGTGTTATTCGTTCAGCTAGATTTGACTTTTAAAAAAATGGGCCCTTTTTGCTCTCAAGGAAGACTATGCAATTGACCTTTTTTTGGTTGACCTCTTTACCAAGGACCGATCACATCAGCCGCTCCTTTATGAGCTCAAAATCACAAAACATAAGGAACGTGAGTATGCTGTCCCCGAGCGAGAGGAGCTTCCTGTAACTTGGAAAGTAGATCACTGCTCTTTTTGTATTCAGACGGCCTATTAGCTTTAACTAATTGAGAGCTATCGCATTAACAGTAGAATATCTCACTATCTTAGAAATTACATTAGTGCACAGGTCCTATCTACATCTTTAGTAGCTTTCAGCATGCAAAGTTAATGTAATTTCTACGATGGTAAGAGATCCCATCGTTGATGAGCAAGTTTTCAGAAATCGGTTCTCCATACCTGTTGGCCTTGGCAAATGCGTACATACTCTCAGCTGCCGTCAGAAGCTGAGTAGCGTAGGCGGTATCTCCCTTGTCTTTGAATGTTATGGAGCCGAGTGCCAAGGCAGCTGCTGTCTCTGCCGCAACATCACTACCCTGTGACAAATTTTCATACCATTATCTGCTAGTTTTGGTTGTCTGTTTGTCTGCAGACTTTTGCGTTTGTGCACCCTTGTGCACGTGAGCATAAGGAATGAAAGAGATGAGGACGTAGTGCAAAATATTTGGTACGACATGATCTGACGACATTATGTGATCAATATTATAAGTGGTTTCCAGAACAAAAGAGGAGATGCATTTACTGATAATAAAGTCTGTGTTCTAAGTGCACAATATATTTACAGTCTGGTTACACATCTAGCTACACCAATGCAACATTCAGTGCCTTGACAGACGAGCTACAATTGTCGCGCAGTAAATTCTGCGCAGAAAGTGTCGCTTACTTTGTGACGGGCGACATGTAACGCTACAGCTCAGTTCAACATGGACGATCGGAGAGTCAGGGTGGCTTTGGTCGTGGTGNTGGTCATGGTGAGTGTCGCAGCGTACCAGAATGTGGGCGACACACATCTGCTACGCCAGGACTGAAACTACTGCCCGTCGCTCGTGTGACCGCACCCATTTGCCACAGTGTATCTCCAGACTGCGCAGTAATTCCTGCTGCGTTTTTTACATCTCGTCTGTCAAGGGCCTCAGAGAGATTAATTTTCCTGCTTGGTTATTGTTTATATCTTGGCTTCGTGAGCTCTTGTCTTGTTGCGTTTACGCGCGAGTATTATTGACTGAGGTTTTCACAGAGCACTTCGCACTTCAGATGAGACAGATCCTTCAAATGCCAGAATGACCTGCCTCTGAATAAATGATAACTGAAAGACATTACTAGTTACATAAAAAGAACTGTGGATTCGAACTAATGAGGTATTTTCAGACGGGTCAGTTACACCACGTGATCTAGGGATTGCTAGGCTACTTTGATAAATGACGAGTAATCATACATGAGCAGAGCATGTAAACAAACCAACGTGTGAGCAAGATTTCTTAGGTCACGTGATGGAGCTGAAAATACCTAATTCCGGCGTCTTATCCGTCTTCTTCTGCGAGAATTAAGGCAAATTTCTTGATGGTCTCTGAAAATATTTTCTCTTAATCATAATTTTTATCTCCTTGCATATATAGGGGATAGTCGCTATTGGAAACGGAGGGCTAAATATAAATGCCAGCCCACTGTTTCAGGTGTTCCGGACAATGTGGCTATGAAAAAAATCTTTGTAACCGGAAATGCAAGAGCATTAGTTGGTGTATCAAAGAATCGAGCTTGTCTTTTAAAACTGTTTAAAGAGATTAAAGCTTATCTACTTACGGGAGAGCTGGGACTGACTGTTTGACAAGGACGAGCCATGGTCATGTCTTCAGGTCTTCCCCAGAAACTGTGGTCAGCATTGCCATCTCCTACCTGGACGACAAGCTCTTTACTGGAAGGGTTCCATGCATTCAGGAAGTAATCCAGTGGCCACTTAATCATGTCATACATCATATCCAGCTGACCTGCCGCTACATAACCGTCCTTGAAGGCATACAGAGACCACAAGAGCAGAGTGGAAGTGGAAGCCATTGGCAGACCAAACTTGACGTGATCTCCAGCATCGTACCTGTAATATAACACTATACATCATACGACGGTATGTCAAAAAGCTCGTGGTCTCGCTCACAAAACATGTGAATTTTGGCATGGTGAATAAATCGGAGTCTTACAATGTTGTTCATGGATTACCTCAACTTTCATTTAGTTACAGTTTTATTTTCTTTGCAAAAAACGGGATCCTAACATATGAAGGAAACTGAGTAAAAGAAATTTAGCAGCATTGTCGTGGCATTATCTGTTCGCTGCGGGTTCAAATATCTCCCTAATGTTCACATTCAACTTTTATAGTATCATCTAACTTTGATCGCTTTCGGAAACTGAAAAAAAAAAAAAACACCTGCAGTAACTCACTCTTCTGAAAATGCCCTCCCCTATCTCAGTTAGTCTTGTCATTTTCCAGGGAAAAGTTATATAAAAATGGATATTGTTCAAGGCTACTGTCGACTGGTGGATTCACTGTTAAATTCAATCTCATCGGATAGGTACCTTTGATAAAACCACATAATTAGATATGTTCTGGATCCTCTAGGTTACACTGACAGATCTATAGGCTTACTGTGATTGAAACATGTGTGAGGGTGAAGTGTAAGCAATTATTGAATGTATTATTGAAAGGGCATTCGCCGGCTCACAAATTCATGCATTTGCAGTAGCACCGTTTATACTCAAGTACTTGTTATAAATTGCACTCATAATGTGAACATTTGTGAAACTGGGCTGTGACATTATTTTTTAAAAGTCAACGTATGTAAAAGGACTGAATATAGTCTAAACTGAATTAAATAGGAATGAAAATTTTTTTGTGCAAGAAAATTTACATCCCCACGGAACTCTAAGACATCTATTAAGTGTCCGCGCTAAGTTTGGACACATGTGGTGCCAGAGTGAAATCTGTATCATCCTATGATTCAAACGTGTTTGAGAATTTCTTGCAGTATAAACTAGTACGAGATGATGATGGTAATGACGACGCATTATTACACTAGGTGTTTTATAAATGAGTCAAAAAGACTTTTTTAAAACTCTGGCATTGTGTAACAAATTTAAGGAGGAAGAGGTCCAAATTCCTTTTACTTCACGTATTACTGTATCTATTAAATGTTTAAATGTTAAGGGCAACACATCATTCATTCAGTCACAAATCAATGTTGTGATTGAGCGAATGATGGAAGAGTGGTTTTGATGAGCGGGCGAATGAATTAACTGTTGAGAACACATTTTTTGCTTGCTTATTTACGGCTGGATGTTGTCTGAGCTGAATAAACGTATTGTTACTGTAATTATATTTATTGTCTAAAAACATTGTACAACAAGATGATAAGTTTGTGCCACACAAAACTTACCAGCCTCCAGGAACACAGTCGTCTAGCGCGGAGTCGCCTCTCCACGAAATGGGGTTGTTCGCTGGGAGTTTACCGGATCTTTGGGCATCGTAGAATAGAATAGACTTGGCCAAAGCGTCAGCATAATTCTTTGTGGAAGTTCCTCCTCCTGCAGACCAAGAAACAGTGACGAATATTAAGCAAACATAATCTGTTTGACATGTCATTAAAATCCATTGGATACATAAACTAGAATGAACGCTGTAGTTCTGTATCTAGACCTATGACCCATGTCTGTTCACACGTGACAACGCAAAGATCAGTGAAAGTTTCTGTGCATATTTTTGTATCTATAAAGCCGATGGGACATATTAAAATTTTTAAAGCGAGCTGAGAATTTGAGAAGGGGAATTTGATACAGATTCCTCATTCTTTTTTTTTTCAAATTTTACTTCATTTCCACATTCTTTAATGAGTTCAGCAGAATGCGGCAGATCTGAAACATCTGCCAAAACAAAAACAAAGAAAGCTCTAGACCTAGGCTGACTTGCCGACAGCATTTCAGAGAATCCAGGAATGGACAATGATCGTACATTACTGAGAAGATGCTTGCAGTCCAAAAATTAAATTATATTGAGACTTACACTGCTAATAACTGGATGCTGAGTTTACGAGATGTGAAATTAGTGGCAACAAAATACCTCGGGGGTAATATCTCATAGCTGTTTGTAACTTCTGAGCATTTAAAATAAGTACCATGGGGTATTCAGGAGTGGAACCTATTATTTGCCAGCTGTTTTGAACTAGCTGAAGGGCCTCGGCATTGCTCGGGAAAGAGTGAGGCAGGGGGTAATGAAACTTAATATATACAGTCTTTTGTGTGCGCCCCCCCTTTCCCTTCCCCACCTCCGGGCATTACAAAGTCATATAACACCACTTGCACTTCTCGCGGATGAATACGTACGTGTAGGCCAACTTTGATGATGTCATTCGCTAGCGATTTTTTTTTTGTTTCGTTTCCCAACCGGAATTAGAAGTAACCGTAAAACGATAGTTCTAAAATACTTTTCCTTTTTAAATTCAGTCATTCCAAATGGCCACAACAAAGGCTGTCTTGATGACGACGTACATTTTTGTATCCTCACGCCAAATTTGAAGTCTGTAGCCTAAGTCGTTCGTCCGAAACATTGACATAATAGGTATTTTTAAGTTACTGGAAGAGAAGATTTTACCTAATAAAGTAAAAGCAAGGCATTTTAAAATAATTATATGAATTGGACATTAGGTGACCAAAGGCTAAAATAAGACATGCCATCCATATGGAGATCCTTGCATTAATGGAATCTGGCACCTTCGGTGAGCAGACACTGACGCTGCATCTCCTTCATTAAATTTCATATAAGTTGGCTGTTCCGATCGGATTTTAATTAGACTGGTTTTGGAATTACGGGCGTTGGAATATAGCGTGCCACGTCCCAGATCCATTCTTTTAGTATAGAAATATAATTATGCAAAGGTATGGCCTGATTCATGGTAACAATGCGGAGTTCACTTGGTAGTTTCTTGAAGAGAGGGGAAAATAAATATGGTCTCGAGATGATTTTTGTTACGTACCAGTGTTAGGAACAATTACAGGCACAGGCGTCGTTGGGGCCCCCACCACTGGCCCACTAGTGGGGTTCACATTGCTGACCGACCCGTCCATGCCCTCGATGTAGACCGTCGTGGTGGGATTGATGTCACCTGTGGAGTGTCCAATGAAGGTGAAGCAGAGCTGGTCACCCACGTGCTCCTGGGCATTGTAGTCCTTGTTCTCCAGGACGTATTCCCTCGGGCTGATCTTTGTCACACTGGCCACCCACACCTCAAGACTGTCCACGTCCTGTGAGAACTTAAGATGCGCCTTCCATCCGTTCAGCTCTTTGGTGATGGCGATACATGCTTCGCCTTGGAACCCTCCCACCCAGTGGCTGATGATAGGAACGTTGGTGTCGCAGCTGGCTAATGCAACCAGCAATGTCAGCAAGTTGACGCTGAGAATGTTCATTGCTGCTTGTTGTGAAGACCCAGTATCTAGATGGGCTGATGGTGGGAAAGGAAACGTAAATGGATACGATACAGTTTTCATGGTGTTAGAGTAAAGGCGACCCCTTTTGATTGCAAGCCTTTTAATCTGTGGGGTTTTTTTTTCATGTAACAGAATGCTTGTTTTAATAGGATTGACTATCTTCCCTTGTTGAATGCTGAGTATTATGCATTTGCTGTGATATACCCTGCTCTTTTTTAATTAAATGCAATTTCCATGCAAAACGGCGCATCAAGTAGGCATTCTATGTGGTGGGTTTTCTACTAATGAGAGTGGTGAACTTAGGAGAGCTTTATTTTAAAATACAGATTTTAACTTCATCACCAGATTTCTTGTTCGTATCAAAGACACATTATTGCAAGTACTTACAGAAGCGTTTTATTTTTCTGAGTATAATTTTCATTACATGTTTTTAGAGACAGCTGTTTCACTTAATTTCATATCCCTTATTCCTTAGACATACATACTGAAAATTCTTCTATAATTATAATTTGTCCGTTGTTGTGTCTTGGATGCGTGAAATCTTATGGTGAAGTAAAACTTATATTTTGAGATCAAGTTTTCCAAAGATCAATATTCGCAACAGGGAAAGTGCACTATCTAGCATTTTGGTGCGCAAGCACTTCCTAATGTCCTCACTGCCTATAGCATGCCGTCTTTTTAATCGCTTTGCTAAAGTCTACCTCATATTTTACTCGTTCTATCGATATTTGCCTACAATTACCTTTACTTGATGATGATGATGATGATTACGATGATGATGATGATGATAATGATAATGATGATGATGATGATGATGATCCTCCATCGTATTCGCCGATGAACACTGGTTCAGATGATTTAGTTAGTGTGGGTGTGTGGGCATGTGGCTTGTCAGCCCTTATTCTAGCGCAAAAGTGTCTTCTACATTGTTTGCAAGTGTGTGTGATTGATGTATCGCGCTAGTAGCTCTATCTTTGCTTGCTGCTCTGCGGTGTTGGGAAGATGTGATTCTTCTGATTTCAACTTAACTTTCGTATGAAGCAACCACAGAAGTTACCACAGCAACAACAACAAACAACAGCAAAGGCAAGTGTTACTGTAAGAAAGGTTACCATTAGCGGCAAGAAGAAAGAAATTATGTTCAAAAAGCACCACAAAACAATCGAATGCAAAATAATACCTGTAAATGTAATCACGACGCTGGCTAAAAATGTGATCTGTACAAAACTGAAGCAGACTGGCTCAGCGTAGGTAATTTATACACTATCTTGACACTAAGGAATATTCTGCAGCCCACAGACAAAGGAGGCGGGGTCTCCCACATAACCATATTTTAACCCTACCAGACCTGGGTCACTAAGATTCTTTTTTCTGTGCCCCAGAAACTTACCAGAATGATCATTGCTGGCATCATCTTCCCACCCCGCTTTTTCATTAGGTTCGCTTTCTCACTATGTAGCAGGCATCCTAACCTTTTCCGTCCTTATCTATGTACACGGAGAAAAAAAAACCAGTGACATTGGAAATTTCAACGTGACAAGCGCAGCTGTTGACGGTTCGTGTAGGCATTAAATGCAGCCCACACTTTCTCCTAAAAAGGTGAGAACGAACGACCCCGTTGGTGCTAATTCACTTTTTACTCACCTTTGACTCGCTTACTGACTCACTGACTCACTGATTGACTGACTGACTGACTGACTGACTGACTCACTCACTCACTCACTCACTCAACCACTCACTCACTCTCACTCACTCACTCACTCACTCACTCACTCACTCACTCACTCACTCACTCACTCACTCACTCATTCACTCACTCACTCATTCACTCACTCACTCACTATAGTTGAACCACGGAAATATTAAATTTAGCCATTAAAATATCATACAAACTCGCTGTATACCCTGAATAAAAGCGCTCATTTCGTATAAGAGTATGTAAGGTCAACATCTTTACAGCCTTGGTTGCGTCTATCTTTAACCCCTTTCACATTTCGAAAATAATCCACTTCAAGAGCACTCCTTATTTGGGTCTGTAAGAGATCCGTGGCAGTTACATTAATGAATGCATGCAGTAACCACGGGAAACTCCGAAAACATTGGTAGCGTTCACTTTAGTTACTGCACTACGTTAATTAAAGTAAAGTTTATGCAGAAGAGAAGCCAGAGAGCTTCAGGTTTAGGGTAGTCTAGAAGATCGTTCAGGACAGACCCTGAGTGCCATAACGCCAGACCCTTTCGAGAACTAAGAGCTCGGGGAAGCTTGTATGACCTGAGAATGCTCACTTGAAATGAATGTGCATCAGAGTAAATACTTTATGTTAAAGGGCATAGGCAAGAGCCATTGTAAATCTTAATGGTCGAAATTCGAAGTCATCGAAAAGAGCAAAATGACAAGAGACAAAGGCAGAGACAGAGAACTCCAGAGGCAAAGTTTTGAAACACATCTGCTCCAAGTATGTTTGTTTTTCTATGCTCGGGAAGATCAGAACCAATTAGCGTTATCTCTGTCACTTATGATATGTGAAACGAAGTAGGTATTGATTGTCATCCACCTTGTAGCTTGCAATGTTTAGGTTAATTAAGATATTATGGATCATTGTGGACACTGCCTTGCCAACTAAATCACTGTACATTTTACAGAATGATCAGCATCACAGTGAGATTTTTTGCATTGAAGGATGCCCACGTATGAGAGCATGTGAGCATCAACTCACAATTTCAACCCCTTTTGAGATACATTTGATTTCAAGGGAGCTTCTTGCAGTGGATTTCACCCCAATCGAGGCTCTGTCTTTGTTAGAGGCATTATGAAGAACAGCACACGCCTGCACACAAACAAAATTCGCAGGGTGTTTTACAGCTCGAAGACCCATTGTGAGAATCTGTGTGAAAAGAGTTTTTACAGCATTGGAGTTGACTTGTGCAATGGTATTTCACTGTCCATTTAGGAGTGTGGAATCTTTAGCTGCATCTCTATAATCTGATTTCTATGGCAAACAATGGCGTTCAGGAACATAGCAACGCCAACAGCAAAACGTTGTCTAATCTCTCTTTCGAAGGAATGTATCCTAGTTGTTGGCATGATCGGTTACTGTAGGCGAAGACAGGATGTGTTGCTACACCCGCGTCCTTGAGATGTTATCTCCAGACCAAAAAGAAGGGCACGGAATTCTTGCGTGGGCCTCAGCTATGTTGTTACTTTTTTGAAGAAAAATTAGGACTGTGTTCATCTAAACATATTACTACCATTTTCTTAACGTAGGTGGGTGAGACATTTTTTGCACTCGACTTCGCTTGATCGCAAGATGCTTAACCGAGACCACCGCTTAATGCTAATGCTTTTCAGAAAGCAGCATAATAATATTGCAATTTACAAATTATGGTCATTGAAAATTAAATTCCTAATTTCTCCAAATCGAGGCTCTTTTTCTGCCTCTGACAATTTGTTATAATATGTATGATTGTATGGCTATCGTTTGTGCGTAGATGGCCCGATTTCAGTTCCCGTGTCTGGTGCACAGACATTTTCCGAATTCGACGGCTGCCTTAGGCAGACTGCCTTCCTGGGCTAACGACCTCTGCAGCTGGAGATGAGCTGATGCAGCCTAAGCTAGACAGAGGTTGGAGATCTGGTCGAACGAAGCCCAACTGTACAGTACAGTGCACAGGACCCGCGACGACCTCCTGCTCTGCGCAACGTCCAGTTTGCAAGTCAGGCTGGACTGAGCCAATAGCGTGGTCAAATTATGAAAGAAGAAGTTGTAGTTATATGATTTAAAGTCTCTTGTCAGCACAATTGTCCCTCTGAGAGGGAGCCCTCTGGCACCCAAGAGGGAAACTGCCGTCGACAGGATTCGAACCCGAGCGCTTTCACACAAACGTTCTACTCTACCTCTTGACCACACTGCCACTGTGTTTTCAAGTTGTTGCGTTTAAGCGAAGCAGTATAAAATAAAAAAAAATTCCAGACAAGAATTAGAACAGCAATGACAAAAGATAAGAGTAGGCTAAATTGCGTTGCATTGACAATAGCCGGTTTTGGAAAAGCTGCACTCTTTGTATTTGTAATTGCGAGTGGAGTCTAATACTTGCCAGTTTCCAGTTAACTCTTTGAACCCCTGATTTTCATAAAAATAATAAATATTCTTATCAGAATAAGAATAATGCGGTTAATGAGTCTCGTACCCAGGCCGATGCCCACTCGCGCTTCTTCATATTATTGTTATCTCAGCAGGCCAGATCATTCTAGGATTTCTCATCTTCCTGGGGAGTATACAGTGTCGTTGCCATTTATAGGCGTTGAGCACCAGCACTCTGACAATATTTTTCACTACCAATAGAAAGGTATGCATTTTACAGACGGTGGACTCAGGAAAATACTAATAAAATGCTTTCTCAAGGAGCCTACAAAACCACTGAATTGAACCTACGACTTTTAGATATTGAATCCACCACCGCAGCAAATCTTCCATGCTGCTCTATAATATAATCTCTATAGACAAAAAAGAAACTGTACACAAGAATTTCTATTCCTTCTCACTCTTATCAGAATAAACTCAAAATCTAAAGAGAACTGGTCAGTGGTAATCTTTGGGAACGTTTGAGATTGGAGATGTCTAGGGACTCTCTGAAATTTTTGACACATTGTGGAGCATAAACTGAGAACAGAGTTGTAGTGTTCTGCTTCTATACACAAAAAGAATGTCATTTCCTAAATGTTATATGGGAGTGTCAGAGCGAAGGGAGGCATATTCGGGGGGTAAACACTTGTTGTGGAAAGGAGGTGTAGAACCTCGTGGTGCGCATGTTTCATTTCTCACTCTATTTCTGTGTGGTACTTTCAACCGAAAATCTTCCAAAATTCCAGAATTCTAGGGTAAGTTTGTATTACTGTCTTATATTGCGATGCTACACATTTGCCATCAGCCTTTTGGGTCCCGTAGTATTGCTGTGAGGCGGATATTACCGACAGTATTAAACTAGTCGTTTTGAAGTGCTTGATAGGTGATGTAAACAAAATATCTGCAGAGGGATATCACAAGCTTGAATTCACCTTTCCGAACCAACCAGCCAATACAGGAGTTTGTAATTGTCATAGCGTCAGAGTAAAGCTCGAAAACATGGACATCTGGGAAATGCTTCTGTTTATTGGTAAATAGGTGTTGTGAATGCAAACTGAGCTGAGAAAGGTTCTACTTCTCCAGGATGCCATTTCCTTTCTCATCTGGTTATACTGTCTGTTTGTTTGTTTATTTGTTTGTTTGTTTGTTTGTTTGTTTGTTTTGTTTGTTTGTTTGTTTATTTGTTTGTTTGTTTGTTTGAAAACAGAGTTTTAGGGCTCTACTTCTCTAAAATGCCATTTCCTTTGGGTTTGTTTGTTTGTTTGTTTGTTTGTTTGTTTGTTTGTTTGTTTGTTTGTTTGTTTGTTGAGAATTTTATAGTTCGGGTTCAAAGGGTTAATTTGTATTTTGCTTTTTCAGTCTACTGTTGTGAAGTGCAAACGTGTGGGCCCAGTGATTATTATTTGACACCAGGGCGAACAAGTTGTTTTCAAATTCTGCACCCATTAACTGGACACACCTCCTCCTCAAGAAACTTACCACTCAAAATGCACTAATGCACTTGGAAGTTTTGGGTTTTGAACAATAGGTCAATCCTGTGGGTTAATTTTGTAGACTTCTGTACACGCATTCATATTCTCAGAATTCCTGAATGTGAATTGTGTTGGTGGATCACGCTTTCTGGGACATGGCTGCCGCAGCTGTGATG
This sequence comes from Ellobium chinense, assembly GCA_033807755.1. Taxonomy (NCBI): domain Eukaryota; kingdom Metazoa; phylum Mollusca; class Gastropoda; order Ellobiida; family Ellobiidae; genus Ellobium; species Ellobium chinense. The sequence continues at coordinate 693,891 of JAWQUT010000300.1, read as the reverse complement.
CCTCCAACAACTGCCAGTGAACTCTACTGTGAAGGCCAGTTATATGTAGGTAGATACTGGTCACGACATGTTGAAAACTTTTTTTCAAACTGATTCTGTGACTTCTTGAGTCTCTTTTCTCAAGCCCAGTCAAAGAGTCCAACAGCTATGCCATATTACTGTGCTCGCATGAAATATTACTGTGTAATATATTGTCTGGTCATGAAAGAATAAAGTTTACATGTTTAATTATTCAGTAATTTAGCTTGCCCTTAGTTATAAGCTGGGGCACGTTAGCAAAAGGATGATATTTGTAATTAATTATTAAAAATGTCAACAGAGTGCTATGGATATATCACAGCTGTTAAAAAAAATTAAGTAACTATAGCATGCCATGTGTGAGTCTTTCACATTAACCCCAGCAACAGTTACCTTGGTCAGTGAAACTTGCAACATGCCCCTACTAGCCTCAATTTTTCCTGGCGCCCACGCCTCTGGAGTGTGCATGGATGAAAGCTGCCCTGGGTATTTTTGGGGATCTGGCCTTTTAAAGTAAGGCAGAGGGGGACATGTCCCTACCAACCCCCATTCCCGCCTGGCCCCCACGCCTCTGGAGTGTGCATGGAGAAGGAGGGGGGGGGAGACTTTTAGCCAGAGCTACTGTACAAACCAACGGCATCAGTGTTATGTGACCACATCTAACACAGTCTCTCAGCAGCCTCCTAACATTACGACGTTGCTAAGCGCTGAGATTTCATAACGTCGGTCCTCCACATGTGAAAATGTACATTGTGGGCCTATGTCGAAACTGGTGGTAGCCCGAAGTAAAAGCATATAACTGGAGACCACAGGGGAAAAACGACACATGTCACAGATTTACAGTTTTGAATAGACCAACATTGAAGTTTGAAAGTATTTGGCTATTCTCTTATGCCATCAATATCTACTCTAATTGTATTCTAGGCCGGAACAACCATTTACCGTTACAAACCAAATTTTATTTTAGTCCCCTGACCCATAGTTTGATAATTTTCCGGCGGAAAAGCTGAAGGGGAGGACTTGAACTTATGTCATTATTCTCCTGGAATTTTGTAATATGTGGAATGTGCTCTTTTTTATAAATAAACCTCAGTTTATCATACCAATAGCATCAAAATCACCATAATCATCATCATCACCACCATCATCATCATAAACAGCAGCAGCAGCAGCAGCGTCACCAATACCCCATTACGCATCTGTCGTTATCATCTTATCTCACCAGTCATTATCATCATAATCACCGTCATTATCAGCACCACCATCACCACTATCAGCATTGTCGTCGTCATCATCACCATCACCGTTATTGTCGTTATCATTACCATCACCACCATCATTGTTGTCGTCGTCATCATTACCATCATATCGTCGTCATTATCAACACCACCCTCACCATCATGGTCACCACCATCATTGTTGTCGTCATTCTTGCCATTCTCATCGTTATCGTCTTCATCGCTATCGTCGTCTTCATTATCATCGTGTGTCATTTTTCCTAAGTAATAGTGGGACATATGTCGTTCTTCCCCTGTATAAGTAATTAGTTTTTTTTCATCGACTGTGACTAATGTCGTTTTTAGTTACAATGACATATTTTGTATGAAAGTGATGGTCAAGCTATACGACAAGGGTCATAACTTATAAAATCATTTTTAGTGACATATGTCGTTTTTCCCCTGTGGTCTTCAACTGTGACCGCAGCTGACAATGTTCCTCGCTGGATCACCTGGACTGCAATGGATGTGTATGTAGGCCTATGTCGTCAGTACCACAATAAAAAAAACAAGAAAAAAAAAATCCAACCGTTGAACGGACTGGTGCATGTGCGAACCTGACTGCAAATAACAGTAATGTGCACCCTTTCCTGGTTCGTATAATGAATTATTTGAAGTTTGCGGTTTACACTTGCAGTGTGTGTTTGTGTGTGTGTGTGTGTGTGTTGTATGTGTGTTGTGTGTGTATGTGTGTGTGTGTGTGTGTGTGTGTGTGTGTGTGTGTGTATGTGTGTGTGTGTGTGTGTGTGTGTGTGTGTGTGTGTGTGTGTGTGT
>JAWQUT010000300.1:674612-691749 GCA_033807755.1 Ellobium chinense | reverse complement strand
AAGTAACATTATCTATAAGACAGATGAATATTGGACACTGTTAAACAAGGCTTGACTAGTGTGGATTTTTGATGAAGAAAAATACTGTGTTGGCTCAGAGAAGGAAATCACAGTTTGCTTTCGGAAGTTTGAGCTCCAAAATTTAGAACTATAAAGAAATACTCTAAAATTGAAGAAGTGCAATTAAAATAGTACAGACTAGTTCGAATTGTGTTCTTTCTCTGTCTTTTTTTTCTCCCTCTCTCTCTCTCTCTCACTTTCACTGGCTCACCTGCTCCCTCACTCTCTCCTTCTCATCTGTTTCTTTCCTCATTTTTTGCTGACTTCAGACAAAAGATGAAACAGGTCCCTAGTCTTGCGACGACATTCTGACTAAGATGTGAAGATAAGCCAAAGTTCACCAGTGGTCATAGCGGTCAAACTGTTATATATATACATATATATACTCTAACTTGACCTGAGGACTTAACTGACCACGGCTGCTAGGACCCGCTGCCCAGAACTTTGCTTGTACCATCATTAAAGCTTGAAGGTAAGAAAATAGCATTCCATGTGATAGCCTGCCTACTAGTGTAACATCTCTGTGGTCATAAAGACGAATGACGGTAGGCATAAAGTAATATTCACCGATTCGATGTTTGACACGTAAAGTTCCTGCAGAAAGTGTTTTTATTCTAGTCAGACTACATACAGTTTTGCAAGCCTTGACTGAAGATTTTTTTAGTAAAAGTAATGCTACTTTTATCAGTGATAGAACTTGGGCATTGAGTGCAGCTTTACTGAAATATATCACCTGTCGTTTTTCCCAAGATTTTGACGGCGTAAACTAACATTGAACAGAAAGGGCATAATATTATACAGGCATGAAATGGAGAAAGAGCAAGACTGGGGATAGATTTTGTGTATGGGGGAATGTGGAGGGAGCAGAGAGAAAGAGAGAGAGAAAGATAGGGAGAGAAAGAAAGCGGCGGAGAGAGAGAAAAGATTTAAGAGGAGAAAATGTGGGACAATCATGGCTGGGAATGTTAAAAGCCAGAAAGAGGTTCTGCACAGCCCAGTGATACTGTTTATTGACAATCTAGTCGTTATTGTTCATAACTTCTTCTTTTACTCTCTTTCCACAAAATGTTAGTCTAGTGTTGAATCGTGGACGTTGGTGAAATCCCATGCCTGGTTTCGATAGTGTGTGTAGAAACAAGGGTGTCTAGATCCCAATATGTCTATATTCTCGTATGTGTGGGTGCCAGGGCATCTAGGTGAAGGCGCACCTAGATGCCAGGATGTCTAGATGCCAAACGGTTTAGATTTCAGTATGCCCAAGTGCCATCATATCTAGGTGCCAATATGTCTAGGTGCCAGCTTGTTTAGGTGCCAGCATGTTTAAGTACAGTAATGGCCAGTATGTCTAGGTGCCTGTACGTCTAATGACGGTATAGCTAGGTGTCATAATATCTAGATACCAGTATGTCTATCACTATGTCTATTTACCAATATATCTAGATACCAGTATGTCTAGGTACCAGGAAGTCTAGGTGCAATCGTGTCTAGGTGCCAGTTTGTCTAGACGTCAGTATATCTATGTGTGAAAGAGATATGTCTAGTTATCAATGTATCTGGATGCCAGTGTCCTAAGGTATCAGTATGTCTAAGCTCAAGTGTATTGATATGGCCGTATGTCTCGGGGTCAATATATACCCGTAACAATGTGTTTAGATGCCAGTATATCTAGGTACCAGTATGTCTAGTGTCAGTAAATCTAGGTGCCAGTGTGTCTAGTGACCAGTATGTATAGGTACCAGTGTGTCTAGGTGCCAGTAAGTCTAGATGCCAGGATGTCTAGATACCAGTATGTAGGTGCCAGTAAGTCTAAGTGCCAGGGTTTCTAGGTACCAGTATGTCTAGATGCCAGGAAATCTAGGTGCCATCGTGTCTTGGTATTATTATGTCTATGTGTCATATTTCCAGGTACAGTACTAGTATGTCTATATTATGCCAGTATGTCTATATGCCAGTATGTCTAAATATCGAAGTATCTGAATATCAAAGATGTTCATGCTCTAGTGTATGTAGACGACAGATGCTTCGGTGTCAATTTATTCCCATAACAAAACGTTTGGGTGCCAGTGTCTTTAGTTTGTCAAGGTACCAGTATTTCTCGGGCAGAACCGAAATGAGAGAAGAGTATTCGGGGTGGGGAACAAGGCACACGACTTTAGCATCTGCAATTAAGACTTGAAGTAGGCATTGCCCCGCGTGTTCGGACTGCTATTCTATATCTTGCCCGCACATTTGGATTTGTGCTGCGACACTAAAATTGTAGAAAGATTTTGATGAAGGTCCAGTTTTAATCTGTAAATAGCCCTGCATTTCTACATCAACTCTAAATATGTATACAGTCGAAGTTACCTAATCGAGTGTATTTCTGTTGTTTCTTTTAACTGCCAACTTGAGCAGTTCGTACATGTATCAAGTTTGCTTAAATGGAAGATTATTTAAGCACGAACAAACGTGAATAGAGTAAAATAAGTCGAGGCCAGGGCTGGTGACCAAAGGCCAAAAAGACTTCTTTGTCCCATCGAACTGATTTCCGTGACTGATTGGTGCACGTCCCCTGTCATCTTATTACCATTCACTCCCAGGTAACCCGTTGTTGGATTCCGTGCACAGTTGCCAGATGATTTTTACTTGGTTCACAACATTTTTGGTTATAGCATTCCCATTAATTTCAAAGAAAAGGTAGATCTGTACCAATTTCTGCACAGCCCACAAGTAGCTCGACTGGTGCATACACTTTATCCTTCATTGGGCCATTTATTACTGGTCAAAATACACGCAAGGATGTGACTGCAAAGATCAGTTATCTGCGTCTGATCAATATGCTGGTAAGTTATGGAAAGGTAAAGTTCTTTTCTGTGTAGGCTACTATTTACTGATTTCAGAGGCTGTCAATGTCAAGGAGAGATAAGTAAGGGTTGATCAGAATCTCAGAGCTGCCTCTGTTAGTGTTTTGGGTGATGTGTAACCCGGTTTTACACGAGTAGGTTACTGGAAGGTTGACCAAGAATGGTGACATTTAAGAGTTTGCGCATTAACGATGGGATCCCTTATCATCGTAAGAATGACATTTGTTCATCGATGCCACACGCACGTGTGATGGTAGAGTTCACATGCAGAGTTAAAGTAGTTCTTACTTTGGAAAGAGATCCCATTGTTAATGCGGAATTCTCAATTATCATCATCAATTACACTAATAATTTCTAGTCAGCCTTGACTTTATATGGGATCCACTAGCCGAGGCCAACGGGCTTCAGAGATAACCGTTCATATGTATTTTATTTATATTTTATCCTCCATACTGCTGTGGCAGCATGGCCGAATGGTTAAGGCGTTGGACTCAAGATCTAAAGGTCATGGGTTCGATTCCCGACCACAGTCATGTTGTAAGTGCCTTGGGAATGCATTTCATTGACATTTTCCTTAATACACCCCTCTGTAAAATATGGGTACCTGGCTATAGGCAATGGAAGATATTGTCAGAAAACTAATGGCAGCTGCACTGTATGCTCCCCAGGATGCTGAGAAAGTCTTGGAGTGATCAGGTCTGCTGAAGTCGCGTGAACAGGCATTAACCTGGATCGGGACTTACAAACCGCATTAGTAGTAGTAGTAGTAAATATGCGAATGTATATCTCCAAAGACAAGACCAAAGCTAAATATTCCAGTTCCGCACTGGACCTACCAAGGTCGATTACCACCGAAAGAGAATCAGTCCATAATGTGAATCTATATGCAGACACTGCCAGTCTCCTTGCGAAACAATTGGCCACATTCTATTCGAATGTCCAGATCTAAGCAACCAACCATCCCAAACACCCTGGGGGCCTTTGGACCAGCTGAAGAAACCTCAAATATTTACAACTGGTATTGGCTGACAAGAGACAAGCGTGAATAACGCACAGCATAAGTTGGCAACAACAACAACAATATTAACAACAACAACAATAATGATGACGACGACGACGTTGATGACAGCGACAACAACGACAACGACAACAACAACCTCCATACTGGAACCTCTTTTCAAAGGAACGAAATGTGCTTGCTTTATAAAATTTGTTGGGTGTTTTTTTTTCACGTATTTCTTGCGGCATGATAATTAACCAATTTTACTTGGTGTTTTCAGTATGAACCCACTGTGGTTGTATGTGGTGCTGCCGCTCTTGGCCGTGCCATGCAGGGGCGACTCTTACAACATAATAAACCACTGGAATGGTGGATTTCAGGCCGACGCTTGTGTTTCCATTACACAAGACCTGAATGGATGGACAATGCATGTTCAGTTCAGTCAAGTAAGTTGATCATGGTGATTAGTTGAGATACGGTTATTTACTTTTCCACTTTACTTTCAGAGGGTACCACATATATACGGAAAACAAACCATCGAATTATGTCAAATTAATAGTGATCTTTTTACATTTATTACCATGGTCAGATAACACGAAGAAGAAGAAAAAGACAAAATGACAGACTAATTTTATTAAGGCCACATGCACTCTCAAAAAGAAAGTGGAATTAAATTATTTGAACCAAAAAGTCAACTTGGCAACTCTGGTCTGCCATTTAACTTGATGTTGTCAAGTGCATGGTCTGTAGGAGTCAACGCGCCACAATGGTATAAAATCGAACAGGTTATTCGGATATGGCAAAGTCTATTTTCTATAAACTCAAAGACAGGAGATGTACCGCTGCTAAGCCAAACAGGACCATTGAATTAGTGACTCACATAGCAAATTCGAGTGAATTTGATCGGTAAATAAAATTCTATAACTCTGCACAAATTCGGGTGAATTGTTATTCTTTAGGTTAAGAGAGGCAGGCAACCAGCGGGACGTGCCTTGCTGATAATAAAACAGCTATTTGTGTTGCCTGTCTCCCCCCTTTTGCTAACACAGGACATGTTTCACAACTATATGACATATATTTACTCTACCCTCCACAGGATGTGGATAAGCTTGAGATCTGGGTTGGAAGTCCGAGCAAGATCAGCAATAGGGAATACACAGTCAGCAGCGGGGCCTACCAGCATAATGGCGATAATCTGTGTTTTACAATGGTTGGTCGTGGGAATGGCGAGATCCAGCCATCAGCTACTTTCTACATTGAAGGTATGCTAGAGGAGATAATGGAGAGTGCTTGTTTTCAAATTGGAATATCTTATGGACTGATAGAGCAGAGCTGGACATGCGCGTACAGCATTGCCTGATGTTAACGATTATAATTTAAGTTACGGACTTCTCGTGAAGTTCACGTTTGATTCTTGTTTGTAATGTGCAAAATGATCGTAATACCAGGAAATGCTTTATGCGCATGCCTATTTACTCTGATATAACGACACGTACGAGACTAGTCTTCTCCTTTGTACAGACTTGCTGCAACTGACCCGGTGAGAAAGAAAAGAAGAACAAGGCAAAAAGTACCAGAAAGGCTGAAACAATAACCCTCCAAATTCTTTCCAGTATTTGGCAGATTCATAGTAAAGAAAAAAATTTTAAGGACAGGAAGGAATGTGAAAGAAATGATGATTTCCTGACCACATGAATGTGTGGGTGTTGGTTCGACTGGTTATTGGTCACATGACAATGCTGAACACTGAACATGTTTCGCGAAGGCATCCCAAATATCTATGCTGACTGACATGCTTGAAAACTCAGACATCTGTGTGCGGTAGGTTGTCCATCCCATCTTCCCTGTTTAAAAAAAAAATTAACTCTCACAAACCGGTACTAATTAATTGACAGAGGGGTTTAAAGACTATCTGCAAACGCAACACCCTTCCGCCGCCAACACACACATATATTTCCCTTCCCCCCCCCCTCTCCCAAGCACAGCCATTCGCAGATAACAACAGATTAATGGTTAATAGCAGTCACATTAAAACAACGAAAGACTGTTTTAACATGTCCAGTTTTTGGATTTCAGGATGCGGAAATGACACATTTTTGAAGTTCTCTACCTTTAAGAATCTGCTCGATTGCAGAACCTAGATGCAAGGACAATAAACATGACAATAAATGTTCATTTTGTCAGCCATTTCCAATTTTGGTCCACAGGTATGAATGGAAGTCCGTCAGGAGGCGGCTCTGTGGCCGGAACCGATCCAGGTACCAGCACAGGTGGAGGGGGAACTGGGGGGAAGAAAAACTACGGCGACGCCCTTGCCAAGTCTATTCTCTTCTACGATGCCCAGCGATCTGGAAAGCTGCCAGCCAATAATCCCATCCCTTGGAGAGGTGAGAAGCCGAATGCATAGTCCTTGCCTTTGTCTAGAGACTTCAGTAATGAAGACAAGTTAGGCAGTAGATAAAAAGCTAATCTATGTTTAGTAAGTGGAGTACCTGGGGCAGTATGCAGAATCCTTACGTTAGTTAATGCACTGTGGTAGCCACGGAAAATTCTGAAAACATTAAAAGTATACACTGTAGTTAACGCAGCACGTTAATTAGCGTATTATGGATTCTGGTCCTGATCATAATGCCGTGATGCTGTAGTAGAGTCAAGGAAGATAACAATAAAAATGACAATTATTCCCTACTTTTTGTTATTACTTCCCTTATATTATCAACTTTGAAATGCGCCCCCAAAGGAAAGGGACATGTTAAAGACTTTTAATTTTCTGGTTTGCAATGACAAAGACCGTATTACATAATTTGTAACAAGTACGGCTGCTATAGACACGTCGGAGAAATGCAGCGTGGTTCACATGAAGACATAGGTTTCTGTCAGTGACCTTACCTAAAAGTACTTAGTGCCTACGTCGATGTTGTTTTGTGTTCTTTGAGAGGGCATGATGCCCTTTTTCTTTTCGTCCTGTAGGTGACTCTAACATCAACGACTGCGTCCCTGGAGGTTGGCATGACGCCGGTGACCACGTCAAGTTTGGGCTCCCGCTGTCCTCAGCGGCAACGCTTCTGGGATGGTCCCTGGTTCAGTTCAAGGACGGCTATGAGAAGGCAGGACAGCTGGACATGATGTATGACATGATCAAGTGGGCTTACGATTACTTCCTCATGGCTTGGGACGAGAATAAGCAAGAGCTAACAGTCCAGGTGAGAACATTCATCGGCTATTGTTTACCATGAGTGCGAATGCAGAGGAATTCGTCTGGTTTTTGGTGTTTTTTTTAATGTCTCCATAAATTTGGCAATATGCAGTATCATTTGTGCGGATCGATACTTTCGATACTCAACAACTTCGATTCAAAACCAAAACTCAGGAGTGTCAATATTCCTTTGCTTTTTTTATCAATGTAAGCCGCTACAATTTTTTTTTCATCTTGATTGCCTAAGGTATTAATCCTTGTGATGCGATAATAGAATTTACTCTACCGCCTGCTGGCTACCTTTGAATGTGGCAATAGAATGAATACGGATCTCTTTGCCAAGCGCTGGGTGCTAGGATCGAATTTTGCACCCCGGTGTTAGCTGATCGACCGGCAGACCGCACGTACAACAGTCGTTACCCACAACAGTGATCAGGTAGCCAGCGGGAGGCTGGACCCAAGGCGCCTCGCCTACGGGAGTTACACGTCTCAAAAGATATCAAAATGCTTACTCTGTACTGTTATCAAAAATTAAAATGGTATTGACACTTTGGATACCCGTGGCATAAAGACTGACTATTGCGATATCTTCAGGTATCGGCCCACCAGTGAGTGGTGATCACTTCGGTGATTCACATGACCACCAGCACTGACAGTCTTATCACCTCCTGCTATATATTTTAACCTTCCAATATTTTGTGTAAAGTCTTTCCAAACTTCCAGCGTATGAAATTTTCTTTGTGGTTATTTTGTATTGGTCTGTTCTGTCAGGATAATATTTAATCCGGGTGTCGATCAGACCTTTGACTGCGAAATTCTTAAAGATCACAGAAGGTGCTGTTAAATATAGATTATGCATTTGCTTGCCAGTCTCTCTTATCTAAGCCTGCCACAGGCAATAGGTTGAAAAATAAAAACGAAGTTTTTTTTGTTAAATTTGCATTGTAGAATGCACACGACTTGAAGACTCTTGTGTTGTGTTGAGTATAGGCATGTGGGTGAGCTTGGAAATGAAAGAGCAAATCGATTTGCAGGGATAGTATCAGTTCAAGACAGGAAAAAGACGAATTGAGCTGATATTATCAAGGTAGTGGAAAAGAAATGCTAGAGGGATGATGAAAATAAGAAGGAGACCATCAGTATTACGAGAAGGGTGGAGATGGACCATGAAGGAGCTGTGAAAATGAAGATTGAGTAAAAATTTGGACAGGTCCGTTTTGCAATGACGCTGAAGATCAGCAACAACAACATCAAAAACAACAACAACTACAACAACAACAACAACAGCAGCAATAATAATAATAACAACTCATATGTTGTCATGAGCATTGTAAGTTTCGATTGAGGATATAGCATTTTTCATTGTTGCACTACTTTTGATTTTTTGCTAACCTTTGAATCTCAGGTAGGTGACGGCAACGCTGACCATGCATATTGGGGCAGACCAGAGGATATGCATATGTCCAGACCTTGCAAAGTAGTTAACTCCGGCACACACGGAAGTGACATCGCAGGAGGCACTGCTGCTGCCATGGCAGCAGGCTCCATTGCCTTCAGGACAAAGGGAGACACTGCTTATGCTGATCAGCTACTGAATGAAGCCAAGAGCTTATACAATTTCGCCAAAACCCACAGGTGAACTGCAGTAGATTGGTTGGTAGTTTTTTTCGGTAAAATGAGTTGTCATATTCACAGGCTTTAAATAATCGAAAGATATGTAGTCGAATGGCCTGTTATAAACTTCATTAACCCCATTCCCAGAAGAGCACACGCATACCAAAGTTTGGTTTTCTGAAATATTTCTGTATTATTTTGTATCCCCAAAGGAGACCATCCAAATTAGCAATGGAAAATACCTCGTGCTATCCATAGTTGCTTGATAATAGGAATATAGGTCACATTAAATGTTGTTTCTCAATTCCTGAAACTGTCGGTCTGGCATGGCTTCACCATTATGTATTTGTCAACCATTTTGGTACCAATTTACAGAGGTGTCTTCACTGGAGGGGCTCCTTTCTATGGATCAAGCGGTGACAAAGACGAGCTGTGTGAGGGAGCTATGTGGCTGTACAAGGCAACACAAGACCAAGGCTACCTAAATGACGCCAAAGGGTTTGTTGACCTGGGTACTGCATGGGGTCTTGGATGGGATGACAAGAAAATTGCTTGTCAAGGTAAGACTTTAACATTCAGTGAAATCTGATTTACATCCGTATAGACTGACAAACACTGCCTGAAATTCATTAGGATGAACTTGTTGATCTCTTAAGAATTCCTCTTTGGTAGGTACTTATGAAAGATGTAGCTGGGAATGTAGGGTGTTACGTTCCAAGCAACACTGTGTTAATGTCATTTTCTTCAAGACCGGTATGTTTTGTCTTTCAACTTCCTATCTTAAATAGATGCGCGGAATATCGACGAGACTGAAATAACACAGAAATAGACCGTGTCCTCTGGGTTCGTGGTAACTCAAAGGCAAATGCCTCAATAATTATGAGAGTTCCTCTTGGAACTGCTTACAGTCGCCAAAAATGTATAGAACTGTTCATTTTCGCATACTTTATGTCAGTTGTTGATGTTTGCTCTTAGGTCTGTTGTACGAGGCCACTAAAGAAGGTCAGTACAAACAGGCAGTGGAGGCCTATTTTAACAGTTGGTTCCCCGGTGGTGGCATTACCTACACCCCCTGTGGCCAGGCATGGAGAGATAAGTGGGGTTCCAACAGGTAATCATGTTGTTGTTTTTGTTTTTTTCATAGAGGATGCACTTTTTGTGCACAGTATTTACGCATTAGAACTAAGCTTACAACACACATGTAGCGTAACTCATGTGTTGTGAAAGAAGCTCTAAACAGAATTGTCGCTACATTATGCTCTTGTTTGCGGTCAGACGGTAGTTGTGTGTAAAGCTATGACCAATGCCTAAAGAAATTGGAATGCATAACATGGAGTAATATTCTGTATACCAACGACCTAATGTCAAATTGTTAACAACAACAACAAAAAAAATAATAACTTGAATGAGCTTGAAACGAAAGTTACGTCATGTACCTGTATTTTTCGACCCTTCGGTATCTTTCTTCTGATTTCCTCTGGTTCTTCTTCCTTGTCGTTTCCAATACTGTATAGTTCTTTCTATGGAATTATTGACTACTGTCACCAAGATATTTCCGCTAATTCCTCTATATCTGTTGAGCACCCAAATTACTCATAATCTTCTACTGGACCAGGTACGCAGGAAACTCTGCTTTCATGGCTCTATTGGCCGCTGAGATGGGCATCCAACCAGACTCATACAGGAAGTGGGCCGTGGAGCAGATTAATTACATTCTGGGTGATAACAGGCATGATGGAGGTTGCTACAGTTATGAAATAGGTAAGTTTATATCTCAGAGCGTCGACACTTAAATGGCCCACCGAGTCGCCGGGAGATAGAGAGAGTGTCTCTAGGTGCCAAAGCTCCGTGTTAGAATATGGTTGGTGATGACTTTCACATTGGGAAAAGAAGAGACAACAGGAAGAAGAAAAAAAAAGGCATGAGGCTGACGACAACAACAACAGCAGCAGCAGCAGCAACAACAACAACAAACAACAACAGCAAGTTTATAAAGAAAAAATGCCAAATCACAAAGTGGTACGTGGGCATACATAATAACAACTGACCGTACAGATTAACATAAAAAAATCATCAGTCAATGAATTAAGAAATCAGTCAACCAGTTAGACATCATTCAATCGATCAAATAATCATGCCACTCCTCAATCAGTTAATCAAGTTATTCTATCTAGCACTTATCTAGCCTCCCTATTAATGTCATGTTGTGTCTGCGCCAGCTGCAGCACTGACAGCCATTCTGAAATAAATAATTTGGACTATTCAACCACACCTGACGCCGTAATTCTGGCAAATGATCAGGGTGCACCGGCATTCTCCAAGGGGATAGAGCTGCGCCAATGGATTTTTTTGCGTTGTTTCAATGACTCCCACTGTCTGCGGCCCATCGGAAGTATGAAAGCCATAGTTGTGCTGAAGGAGGAAGTTTAAAGCCTACACATAAATATTAAATGTTATATAAGAAGCTTGATTAAGGTCTAAGAATGTGTTTCATCTTATTTTGACCAATGTCAACCACAATTTGAGTAAGTAGGTGATTTCGTAAGGGAGTAATAAAGAAGAGACGCAAAGGCAAAATGCTAATTCTTTGAGTGAGCTGTGTGTAGACTACTCTCTTTTGCCACACACAAAAAAAGAAAGAAAATTTCCACAAAAGCATCAATTCCTCTAATTCTCAAAAATCGCTATTATCACCATTACTCTTGTAATACAAAAATGCGAGCAGTGTGAAGCAGTTAAAAGTAGCATGTTAGACAGAAGCATGGAGCTTTTGCAGAAAGGCTTATTCGTAACTCCATCATAAATATAATAGCGGTAATAAGACGGTTTCTTTGTCCTTCCTTTTGTATTTCTATTTGTGTTTTGCTCACTTAGTTTAGCGATAATTGTGTGTGCATCATAGAGTTCTAGCTTCCAACAAATAATTAGTAATTTCATTTGGATATTGTCAAAGTATCCTCTACATTCTTCTGTATATTACAGGCTATGGTTCAAAATACCCAAGAAACCCTCATCATAGGGCCGCCTCTTGTCCTGACAGACCAGCAGGGTGCAGTGATGCTCAGCTTTACGCCTCTGGCCCCAGCCCACAGATTCTGAACGGAGCCCTCGTGGGCGGCCCGGACGCCAATGATAACTACAATGACGTGAGAACAGACTACGTTCAAAACGAGGTGGCTCTGGACTATAATGCTGGCTTCCACGGAGCCCTGGCTGGCATTGTACATCTTGAGGCTACAAACAGTATGCCTACAACAAATAACAAATGTCCATGTTAGGGGGGAGGATTCAGATGGTCGTTTACCGGAAGTAATTTGGAGCATTGCAAGGCATAGCTTTCTTCCATTGTTGTTGTTTGTTAGTTTAATTTAACGTGCCTTAGAGTGGCTGTCTCATTTGGACACTGGTGGATTCTCGCTAGGAGACCCTTTGTTCTTTCTTATACTGTGCCTTGTACTGCTTGTTTTTATTGAACGTATTTTTCTGCTTCACTTTCATCAAGAATCTTAGGGAGAAAACTGTTGTGGCTGAGGCGTTCATTTATTGATAAAGAGGATGAAGAACAAAGCACATGAACAGCTTCTCCTGTCTCTTATCCCAGTGTCTATTCTGAAACAGAAAGAAATAAAAACATGAAATATTGGCCCACATTATAATCTTTGGTATTTTTGTTTACGTAACAATATTAATGATTAAAGCAGATACAGAAAATATTCGTAAATAATTATAACTATCATCATTCATCATGACGTCCTCGTTTGATTTCAGTGTGATCTGATAGCAAAACAAAGACTAAGGCTATTGTGTCTATCAATGGAACAATGGATGTTTAATCTGAAAATCATAACGAAAATCCTGTTGTAATCTACTAATATCTACTGGCTTTTACGTAATCAATCGTTTACATGTCGACGTTAGATCCATGCCCGGAATTAGCTTAAGAATGAACTAAGCCTTGTATATGATATGAGTAGACTCCGAATCGTTGGTTCTAAACGTGTTATCCATCCTATTGAAAGGCTAAAGCTTAATGCATGTAGGAAGCTCTACCGTAGCTAAGATGCTGAAGAAATTGAAAACTTGAAAGAAAGTCTTGAGGAGATCAAAAAGTCATGTGATATCATGATCAGAACTATTCCGTTTTAATTGGTTAAAAGACCCTCGTTATGTGACGACATAATCAGAATTAAGTTTTTTCTTTCATGTGTCTGCTTTTGTCTAATTTTGATCTAGTTATGAAAACAACATCAGTGAGGCAGATGCACAGAATGTCAACCGTATGGTCGCTTTTCTGGTCATAGCCTACATAACCTAATTGGTGGAAGCATTATGTGTTTATTTCGTTTCATATTTTCTGAATATATAAATTGGAAGAAAATGTATAAAACCTGTGAAAAATTTACATGTATATCATTTTCAGTCAAAAGTTTCTCTGTCTCACCCCTTTGTCTATTCACTCATGGTATTACAAACTTTTGAGAGCTTTGCGACAGACTGCTGCAAACACCCCGCATATATGGGAAATTATTACTGACTCCTAGAAAGAATGTAACTTGTATTGCGAAGCATTATGAATTAGAATCTAAGATATCCACACAAGGAATTATTTTTTTAAAGGAAGAGAATAGGTGGGATCTACTTATACTGTGACTAGACTTGGTAAATATCGAGTCTCTTTCATTGAAAGCTATGGTTTAGTCACCTCCTTTCAGTTTGGGTTTGGTGATGGCATACATTTCTTTTTCATATTGTTTAATTGTGAGGAGAAAAGTAATTTAGTTTTCTGGGAAGGGATTGCCTATTTCTCTCTTCGGAGTTTGAGAAAGGGTGAAACAAACTTTAAAATATCAAGATGGGGAAAAGTGACAAAGGTGGAAGGAAAGTGTATATTGAACTATGCAAAGGGATATAATCTAATTCATTCTCTTCTGAAACTAGAGGGAAAGCACTTCCGAGTTATTGTACTTTCCTTGACTTTGATAGCTATTAATAGTTGACCAGTTCAACTGAATCAGACATAATTTTCTTCAAGAAATATTTGTATGATAGCTGGAGTTAAAAACACTGTCATATGGTAGTTTCAAATGGCTAAGTGTGTTATTTTAAGGTGAGAAGGCCGGTTCTTAAAAACAGATCAAAATTATTTGAGTTTCATTAATTGGAAAAGGAATTCCACAAGGCAAAAATAAATTTAACTAGACTAAATCCCTATGGAATCAACATGGCTGACAGGCAAATTTATAGGACAGAGACAGTGGTCTACAGATTTCATTATCTAATCGAGGGACAACGAAAAAGAGATAATGGGATATCTAATACACCGAATTGCACCATAGGCGAACACCTAAGACGCCATGAAAAAGTTGGACTGCTTGATCGAAACTATCCCATCCAAAATAAAAGTCGAACACAATACGAGGAGTGTTCTTTTGCCGATTTTATCCGTCTAAATCAGTCAGGAACGGCCTAAATGTCCTGGAAATCAGGTTTATATATAGCGGGATCGCCATGACTAAATTGCCAGATCAAATTCATGCAATTACTTTTAAGTCAAATTTTATGTTGAAGAGTGATGCGACGTTCCCGTTCCAAAAGTTTAACCTCATTCAAGCAAAATATTATGATTTTTTTTTTTGTCTTGCACTATTCCCCTAAGCTCCGGTACGCGCGGTCCTGGGAGCAGCTCAACGGCGTTCAAGAGCTACATCATGGGGAGAAATCATTGCAAATTATTATTGCTTTCTTTGAATTTTAACGTCTTAACTGTGATCCAGTCACTCGCCAAACACCCAGAAGACACATCTACAAATAACAACACGTTCTTTTGTGTGTGAATTTTTGATTGCATTCTACAGCTTCTTCGCGCCTGTCTCCGTGTTACAAATTTAAGCGAATAATTTTTTTAACATAATTATATAGATAAAGATGCCCCTGTCTTAAATCTTCGCAGCGTGACTCTCAGTCTCAATGCCATAGCATAAGAGAGAACTGACTGGGACAAAATTTCTTTGCATGAAATAAAATTCATAGTTACAATTCGTAAGAATATGTTGAGAAGAAGAAAATACAATACAAAATAACAAAAGGTAAAGATCAGTATTCATGGTAGAAATATACTTTATTCACCTGCGGTTTTGTTCATTCCTAAAACATAAATAAACCAGAAGATAAGAACAGAACTTTTGTGAGACCCATGAACTGAAGATGCTATACATATATATATATATCGAGGAATGTGTGATCGATTGAGAGAGCTTTCATTTTCAAGTTAGAATCTCCTACTGATCATTATGTCAAAGGTAGGTAAATGATGGAATTCCTGGTGTTATGATCATAACGTAAACACGCACTGCAGTCAGTAACGAAATTTCACATCAAGCTCGTAAAGTCAAATCCATTGTATTACTAGGATCCGATACGATCCGAACGAAATTCGAATTTGAAGATAAATGCCCCTTACTGGCTTCCATTGGTTGATGTATCTATTACTTCCGGTTTATTTATGAATTGACTTTTCTCGATTAATCAAAACCTCATTGTTAACACAGCTCATTTACTGTAGGATAACAATGCGAACCTCCTATGGGAGAGAGCTGTGATCGTATGCATAATCCGTACATTAGTTCACGTACTGCGTTGTCCAAAGTGAACACTACTAATGTTTTGAGAGTTTCTCGTGGTTACAGCTCTGCGTTAACTAACGTAAGGATTATGCATACGGTCACTGGATATCTTTTATATACAAAGTATAATAATTTCTGTTGGCTTTCTCATGCATGTAATGTAAAACAAAAGAGAATGATCTTACACCATATTAAGCACATCACAACAGTCATAATCCCATCCATATTCCCAAAATAACGATGGACTAGCATGACTTTTACATAGCAATTATACTGTAAAAACCCACATACATTCGCCTCGCTAGAGAGCAAAATACGATTTATTTGTGCTGTACAATCTTGAATAAGTCAATGTGAAGGTAATGACTATTCTCAGTAATCACGTATATCCCATTTGTAATGTAAATCATGTCAGCACCTCTTTGGTAGCTTTTTTTTTTTTTAGGTCCCTCTACATTCTTACCGATAATGAAATCAACAACGATGTAAACCCTTGATATAATTATCTAAGTATGCACAAAGACCGATACACACTAGTCCCCTGGGAAAAGGTGACCATGGTGCTGTACGGCAGTAGATAAATTATAGGTGTATTGCATTATGTAATATCGTCCTCCATGCAAGAGATTCCTGTTCTAGTCGGATATAGTGAGTTCAATCATGCATGCATTCAAACTGACATCTGACATCATCGTAGACAAGTATACATTATACAAAACACCCTCCAGTGACGTCCTTTCAAACGAGGCAAGCTGGCATCGAAACTTGACCTTCCCTACCTGATATTTCCATCACTGTCAAAATACTGGATACAATATGAAACAAATGCGATGAGAATCAGTGTTACAAACTTCACATGAATACAAGTCAGATGAAACTGATGATGTTGAAACTGTATGTATTGAAATGAAAGAAACAAGTACAGAAAGATGTATACAGGTACAAGCTTTATATGTAAAATCAATAGTAAACCCATCCTGAAAGGAGCAGTTTTAAAATATTCAGTACAGCTCCGTGAGAAATATCAAAGTCGCCCTAGTTTTGTATTTTCATGAGACCAAGAGTAAATGAATAATATGAAGATACATATAATATTTATGCAGGCAGTTAATTACAACACCCAAATTTAATGATGCATACATATCGCCCGTATTTACGTATAATGTGGTATTCTATAAATCAGATCATAACTATAAATTTTGCTAGCTTTTATTCACGGTTTTAGATCGATTCTGATGACTTTATCAGGATTCATGTAGGACCTCAAACCCCAGTGCCAGATTTTGAATTTGTGAGACGTTAAGCACATAATTAGGACATTTCTTATTTAAAAGCAATCCAGAAGTCAATTTATTTTGAGCCAAAAAGCAAATCTGAAATTTCGGTAGGCCCCTGGGGGTTACGAGGCGCTTAACAACACCTCCTTTAGCTCATACATATATCGGGCACTGTTAAACACATAAGGATGTCGTCAATCCATGAGGAATTATATTTTCTTTATGCTGGCAGAAAAAAGTACGCTATTCGTTTCACTCCAAACAACATTGATGTAGGATTCGTTATTATACGTCAACACGGACGACATAAGATCTTTGGCGGGAAAATATTTTTTTTTCACGGAAGAGTTTTATGCCCAGCAGTACATAAATAAAACAGGAAGTTTAAAAAAAATGTATGAAGGAATCAATCAAAGTGATAAATATCAAGAAATATAATTAGCTAATGTGATCTGAAACATCAAATATAAAACATCACGGTTGATACATCCGAACTTCCGAATTATTAGGAATATTCTTTTATA
>JAWQUT010000300.1:661628-673135 GCA_033807755.1 Ellobium chinense | reverse complement strand
TATATGCGTTGCCTCCCTCAGCCATAAAGATCTATGAAAGATCCAAACTTTAAAACAAACACTGTCTTAATAGTTTTTGTTTTAGTGCCTCTGCTTTGTTGCCTTCAGATTCATTCTGGATACGCATCCTCGGAGATTTACTCTTTCTAAACAAATATGTACAGGATGGATTCTTCAAACATAGGTCTCAGGTGTACCCTCTACATTCTCATTCACTTTCCCACCATTCTGCATCAATTTCATACTGACATCACAGTCACCTATAGAGGTTACTTTCACCCTGATATCAATATCGCAGCCATTATCTTTGACTAGTTTCGTTGTTATATCCTTGCAGTATCCACCTATCAGGCTAGTATAACAATCCGTATCGTCGCCGTCCGTTTTTCTTGTGCTGTCAGAATAAGAGGGTAATTCATCGTCCCGTGGGGAAGCCCCATCCGTGTCCTCTGGTTTCTCAGGAGGACTGATTTCGATGTCTACTTCACATTCTGACCGTGCCCATTCCATCTCGGTTCCACTCCCGAAGATGAGATAGAAGAGCAGACACGCCATGGAGATCCCAGCGGTGACAAAGAACACCCTTTGCCACTGTTCTCTTGTTTTCTGTGAACAAAAGCAGTACACGGCAGATAAGGGAATTCTGCTATAGTATACAAATGAATTCTTCTGTAGTAAACAAAGGAATTCTTCTACAGTAAACAAATGAATTCTTCTATAGTAAACGAAGGAATTCAGTTAATCAGCTGTTGTTGTAGGTTATTGAGAGGATGCAGTGAGAACAAAATTAAGGAGAAACAGAGAGAGAGAGAGAGAGAGAGAGAGAGAGAAAGAGATAGAGCAGGAAGAAATGTAAGGATTTTATGTGTTTTTCGGTAAGAATAGATATCTATTCTCCTTAATTCCGTCACTACCATGGTCATTGTTTTAATATGGAGTATACCAAAAAAAGCTTGTTTTAGAAATACTGTGCCACCTGTGTCGATATGGCCGCTCAAGCAGATTAACAGCACAACTTCCTGCACTGATTTCTAAAGCTGTGCACTGATTTTTTTTTTCCAATCTGAAAACCTACGATGCAGTATTATCGCCCTTTGGCTGGGCAGTTTCCGTTGCCAGTCCTATTGCCGATGAGAGTATTAAAGGTTTTCCTGTAACTCCATAGCCACGGGCTATCTTATCAAGGTCAGACGTTGTATATTTTGTCTTTAAACAAGTCTAAGACTACCGTTAGACCCTGCCTTTAAATTGACTTTGCCGTAAGTAAAGGATTTTCCATTTTGATGAGCTTGGAAATTAAAGACATCAAATTCAATGCCTTCATTTGATCGTCTGGTAAAACATTAAGTAGTGAAGAAGAAGGGCGTTTGATACATATCTCTATAATATTGTTATGTTACCAAATATGACTGTATTCGTGTATAATATCAGTCTTTGCCGAATTCAAATGGCCTTTTGTTTGGGACAATAATGGTCACGAAAGCTACAGTTTATTTTCTCTTCTACGTTTACATTTTATCAGTACATCCAGCTGCGATTATTAGATCACACTTTCATAGCTATCATCATTCCTAAATCAAAGTTTTACGAAATACTGACTTCACTATCATCAATCCTAAATCAACGTTTTACGAAATACTGACTTCACAAGTCAACTCAAAAACTTTATTAGTTCAAATCAGAATATCATTATGAGCATTCAAAAATCAAAATGCGTGTAATATGAAAATTGACAGTAAACACAATGTATCTGTATGTAGCACCGTTTAGACGGATGTTAAATAGGAATAAATGATAAGACAATTGTACAATGCAATGTAAAGCTTGTGAGATCAATTACTGCAACTCCTATCACTACTATTTCTGATGCCATAGCTACTATTGCTACGACTATAACCACAAGTATTATGAGATTTATACTCACATCGGGAGTCATGGCTGCCACCAGAAATGGTGATACGATTCCTGAGGCCACTGCTACAGTGTTGGAGAGGCAGAGGATAGCCGTGGCATATTTAGGAGCTATGTCGTATGGGTTGACCAAGAATCCCTGAAATGGTAAGCAAGAAAGAGTAGAAACGTCGCCTCGAATAACATAGCAGACGGTGCTTAGCATCAGCATTACCATCACATCAAAACCAGACTTTTCTGGCATTAACAGAACCACCATTATTACCATGATCAAGTCACCATTTGTCATTGGTGGCACTTATATTAGCTACGTCCATCCATGTGACATCATTCACTGCAACTGTGAAAATACCATTTTCTCAACTTTCTTAAAATACATCAGCCATCAGCCATAAGTAAACTGTGCACCGAAAATGAGCTGCCAAAATACTTAAACAATATAAAAATTATACAATACAGGAGTTGAAACCAAATACTGGACCCTATAACGCCATGTAGATGTCAGAAGTTGCATGACTGAGTGGTGAATGAGCATTCACATTTATGAGTTGTGAAAGCCATCATTTCTCCATCACTGAACCTGACAAATCACACCATAGGCTTCTCATAAAGATGTCCGAAAAATGTATGCTGTCGAGTTATAACCAGTTAAATATCATTTCTCAAAGTAAAGTAATACGCTGGCCTAACAAACTTGATTCATCAGTATGTCTTTCACTCATATGCCCTGGCAGGTAAAGTTTGGAAAAGGATTTCACTCAGATTAACCACGCTTTAATCATTATCATTACAATCAGTTCAGCTTCTGGATTAGCTCTGCTGAGGAATACATGTAGATGGCGAAAGGCATCATTACGCCAAATTTCTGTCAGTGACCATGACCGAGGTTATTACAAATAGTCTATATCGCCTCAGTTGTTGAGCTTTACCTGCATATTAGTTCCAGAGATGCCGATAGCACAAGTCATCAGTGCCACTACAACCATGGCGTGAGAACAGTCCAAGAATGAGATGATGATGTAAAGTGCTGCAGGAATCACGTCCCCTGAGAACAGATATTATTAGAATATAATATGCATTTTCAATCAGTAGTGTCTGTTAATGAGTAAATTTTGTGTTCTGGCTATCTCGCCTCCGCAGTCCACGTTTGTTAGCTCTCGTTATCAACGCCATAGCAGTGAAACTTTAACATATATTTATTTGGATGTAACCCTCACTGACATCTACTTATCTGGCTCGTTAACGAAGAAATAATGAATTAACTTGTTAGAAGAGCAAGGAGTAAATGATTTTACCAAAAAGATCATTAAAAAATCTTCAGCTGTCTCATCTACACATGTATGGTGCAGAAACATAACCATCTAAAACTGGAAGACTGCCACCGATTTTTTTTAATCCAGTAGACTAGGAAACTTAATCTATGCGTCGAAGGCATGGTGTGGTGAACATTCAAATGCATTGCATATTTGAAAACGAACTGCTATTCGATACTACATTATTTCTAAAATTTGAAAAACAAACAAAAGTTTGAACATTAAAACGGAGACAATACTCAGGATGTCAGCCTGTAACATTTATTGAGGAATCTGACCGACTGGTGATTTCACTGGCTGATGCATGTCTCCTGCGTTTGTGTTTACTTACAGAAGTGAGTAAACAACTTCCGTGAGATACTAAAATACAAAAACGATTTACCACACTCCATGTAATGCACTAAGAGGTTTTACTCACCAATTATGGTCGACAGTTTCCGGACCTTGCAAACGGACAGGATTCCTTTCGTCATGAGAGAAGCGCTTGTCAGACCCCACAGGTTGGTGAAGACATAATGAGCGATATGTGGCATCATGGTATACAAGCCGTTCTAAGAATAAATATATCAATCGTATTAACATCTCCAAGCGGGTACACAAGCTACTTAGCTGACAGCTATGACTAAGGATACTGACTTACTTAGTTCTTTTAGATGGGTATACCTTGGAGCCTAAGGTCTAAGAGCCATTTCAACGAATATGTCGGTGATCCTAGCGACATAGCATTTAGCAGCTATCTAGAACAATACAGTGAGACAGTAATATTTATTTGCTGTTCAAGAGAGACTTTTACATAACTAAGCCAATGCTACATAAACATGATATTGTTGTTTGCCACAGGAGACCCACATTTTCGCCAGGAATATGGTATTTTTCACCGATGTCACAGCTTCGTTCTGAACGGGAGAACGTCGGTGTGAGGAGTCAGCCATCTGCGTCCAAGGCGAGACGCTCTGTAGGAGCACTGCCATGCTCAAAGCCGGTTCCAAACGAGAATGCATAGAATGCCCCAGGCGTGGTATGAAGACCTGAAGAAGAGGCTGCAGATTTTACGTAACTCCACATACAGAAATCTTACAGATGTCTGATTCGTGTCAGTCTTATATTTATTGGTTTGTTTTAAAAGCCCTTCGGGGTATAAAAGGAGAAGAGAAGCATGATGAGAGATGGTCACACGCTTTCGATTGGAGCTCTATCTGTTTTCCGAATTTCAAGAGTAAAGGATTCTGCACTGCATTGCAACTTTGAAGATTGCTTGTTTTCTATCACTCCGAACATTGATATACAGATGCCTAGTGTTTGAAATATGATACCAAATTCACCCGAGTCGAAGCAGAGTCCACTGCAATTTGTATATGGAGCTTGTTTTCCGACGATACCTGTCTGATGGCGCAGCTGTAAGGAAATAGATAATATATGCCAAGTCTAGCACAGCACCCGATATATACTGTCCTTACCTTAAACCATGTCCGAGGGAGTTACGCAATTCTGCCAGTGAAGCGCAGGCAACTGAGACAGGAGCACGGAAAAGAAACTGACTCACGGTGAGGAAGTGCGGTTGAAGGAGGGAGTGAAGGAATTGGGAAGAAATAGTGAAGATGGACCAGGAAAACGGACAAAACAGGGCCATTTCCACAGCCTTATGTCCCACAACGCCATGTTCCCATAGCCTCATGTTCTCACAGTCCTTGTCTCTTAATAATGTTCCCTGAGTGCATGTGTCATCAAAATGCATAATAAGACGCTTTCTGTGAAACTGGCTTTGTCTTGCCCCATGTACAGTAGCATTATAGGTCTAAATAATATCACTGTATCCATTCGAAATCAGCCCTACAACCAAGACAGAAGCACGGTAGAGAAGCTGACCTTATCCACTTCATTTAGGATTAGACTAATAGCAAGATTATTGCTGCTGTGACAGGCTTCTTCATCCTCTTAAACAGTGACTTGTCCAGCAGTATGATGAATACTCATAGTAGAGATATAGGACATATAGGAACATAAGAATATGAGAATAAAAAGGTTGTGGGAACATAGAACTGTGGAAACATAGGACTATGGGAACATTGGGCCATGGGAACATAGGCATGCTCCCAAGAGAACTAGAAGAAGAAAATGATTTCTTACCGACTTGATATCAAACTTCAGAATTTCTCTCATGTACTGAGGAAGCACAGCCAAGAGCATGAAGAAAGCATAATCATAACCCAACTGGGCCAAGACTACAGCCCACACCGGCGGTGACCTAAGCAGCTTCATCCATGGTATAGCGCCCTGGGGATAGGAGACACCAGGTTAGAGAGGCACAGGTGTAAGAAGAGGTGCTAGCCTTTCCCAGAGGCTGTAATGCAGATTACATGATGTGTAACTTATCACCATAAGTGAATCGGAGTTTCTATGCAAAACTGCAAACCACAAAGCTTAATGGTGCATTTTTTCTTTCTTAAAGGTGATGATCTTAGGACAACTGTCACTTGCGGTTGTTTGCCACGAGATCTCGCCTAGAGTCTCTTAAAGACATTTATTCATGATACCACCAAAGCTTTTCTGGAATTTCGGTCTAGATACATAGTTACTTCATTTTACACCAAAGAGTTATACAACCGATGCTATCACAAATGACAGTTGTCCCAAGACCATCATCCCCAAGGGATGAAAAACAAGCATTATTCGGTCTTTTGATATGCAGTTGTGCTCAGAAACTTCAAAACAGTTATGATGATAAGTTGCACATCTGCATTTCAGCCACTGAGAAAGGGTAACACTTCCCCTTAAATGTTGTAAAACAGCTATTGGACCACAGTTTTTGCGGAAGGCCAGTTTGAGTATAAGTCAAATATAATGTTGAAGAGTGATTTGGTGAATTACCTATTGTACCTACCGTTTGCACACGAACTATGACCCTTATATTTTGTACTGTTTTACTTGTTCCAGCCTTCTCAAGCAATTGCCGAATGCAGTTCAATGTATGTCGTTGAATGTTATTTTCAGGTCCTAAGATAGAAGACTAGAGAAAGGCGAAATGTGTTCCTTACAGCACGCAATGCACACGAGCAAAAACAACTTGAGGTCGTGCATAAGTTAACCATATCCTACATATATCATATGTTTATATCATATACCTTCATATCCTACGCTCGCGGATGCTCGCGGATGCTCGCGGCTGCAGATAGTCTCTAAGCTCGCTCTGGATAATTCGACTCCAGCATTTGTTTGCATAAGATTCTCCATGTCCTTACCTTGTTGTTCTGGTACACCTCTGTCCACGTGCATTGTCAAGATATAACAAAACCTACCTTGTGCTTCTGATTTCTCTCCCCTAGACTCGTGACAATGAACACCTTCTCATCAGGGTCGATCCTTGGATGTGCTTCTGGAGTCTCAAATGCGAATATTGCCCACACAGCACACCAGACAAAGCCAACAATCCCAAACACATAGAAAACTGACGGCCATCCGCCACCGAACCCATAACGGCACAATAGGCCAGAAGTTGGGTATACGATGGCATTGGCGATCATGCTTCCAGAAAAACAAATGCTCATCAATTTTGTTCGCTCCTCAGGGGGCGCCCACCGTCCCCACATAGCGTAGATGGCTGGAACACCTATTGCAGAAGCAAATCCTTGAACAATTCTGCGAAAGATGTTAAGTACATTTATTATAGCTGTGTCACGTATAAAATCATGACACGATGACCTACATAATATCACTGGTCACTTCCTGTTCCTGCAAAAATATATGTCATGATTTTGACAAAGACATTTGACAATGAATGGCGTTCTCCTATATCCTGGTGATGCACCTACCAAGTAGTAGCAGCAGTCTTATCACCATAACCACTGGCTCTTTAATCATCAGCACCACTAGTAGTACATAATGACCACAACGAGCATCAATCATTTTCGTTATGATGTGCAAGAATGCATCCGTTTACATGTGGTACAGACAGGCACTTGATTGTCAGCTGCCTTGACGAAGACATCTGATAATGAATGGCTTTCTTTTACATCCTGGTGATGCTTTCAAGAAACAGCATCAACCATAGCCATTGTTACATTAATCATCATCACTGCGATTAATAACATCAACATATGTGCCATGTCAGACAACGCAGTGGTCATCTGGTATATACAATTGCCCTACTGGACATCACTCGTTTTCGCTACGGCGTGCAAGAAAGCATCCATTCACACGTAGTTCCAGACAAGCACTGGCTCCACTGAGCGCAAAACTGGCTCAGTATCGACGACAGTGAAATTAAACAGTGTCCAGTAGCAACAACTGCAAAGTCGGGTGGCAAGATCAGATTTTTAGATCTGTATTAAACGGATCAGTGCCAAAATGTAGGGCATAATTTACGACGAGAATGGTAGAAATCAAATCTGAGGTGACAATGTGGGCGTTGCGTAAAAATGACCTAAGAATATTACTTTATTAGGATTAATTGATAAAGGGGCCTGAATATCATTGAATAATCTCGTAGAAATAATATACATATCTGTTAAAGATTATATTATATTGGACACTACTATGATGACAGAAAAGCTCTCATACCAAAGTTGCTTAAACTCATCACGCAGAACAGGAATGCACAATGGCCAACATAATTTATTTGGCCACAAAACTGTGAGTGAATCCATGTATGGATCGAAAGAGACAGAGTCCCCTGTAAGGTTACATGGATGCCAAACACATCATGAGAGATACAACATTGTTTTTCCATTTCAGTGCTAATGTTATGTCCTGAATGCCGTTGCCGATACCAACCAAGTTTTTTCCTCTTACCTTATGGTCATGAGCGCCCAGGGATTGAGTCTCGCTGCCAAGGGAGCGAGCATAGTCATGGTGGACATGATTAAGACGGAAGACAAAGACACCCATTTGCTGCCCAGCTTCTGAATGATTCGCTGAGAAGGGAGCTGGATGATGGCATATCCCCAGTAAAGGCCACCCAGAATGATACCCTGCGTCGCTTTGGTCCACACCAGTTCTCCATCCTGGCCAAAAAAAAATAACGCAAATGTGAATTAAGTGATATGTAATTAGTCCTACTATAACAGGTACAAAGTCTAAGACAACACTAACTTTGGCTGCCTAACTTGGTGCAGGAATAAAGAGAATGCAAGTATAACTAGTCCAGCTCTAAAAGTGCAAAAAGTTGCACAGTCTGAACTGGACAATACCAGATCGTTTTCAGATTCAAAAAGCTGTTTCTTGGACAAGCTACGAAGAATGCATCAAGCATTGTGAAGACATCACAAATGTCTATATCTGTTCTTGATTTTGTAGAATGAACTCTGAAAGTTTGAGGTCTGTTCCCAATGATGTGAGTTATCATGTATGAAGAATAAATGTCGTCAATATAAAACATAACCTCTCATAATCTTTTTCAATAAACTTCTAGCACTTTGAATATTAAATGATAACCCTTATTTTAAACAGTGCTTTCAGCAAGCTCAATGAATGCCCTAAACACTACTGCCCATAATACATAACCCCCCACCCAATTTCCCACATCGAGATTTGGGAAGTAAAATCTGTGGTCTGTTCACTTTAATATTTCCAATTACCGTTTTGAACTTTTTTTACAAGACCCTCCGATTGAATATGGTATATATTTTCATAATGATCGTGTCATTTTTCTTTTAATTATGCCAAGTTTTCAAAGCAGAGACCAGTAAGGAGGTGTTTATGACGGACAGTATATCCACATACGACATCTTTATCCAAGATTGACAATGAAAAAATCAGATCATAATGATCATGAGATCATAGCATTGTTTCTCTGGTCCTAAATTGACCGCACTGGCATGGGAATTGGATACTCATGGCGAGTTACATGGTAAGTGAGACGAGATCCATCAAATGAAAATGTTCTTCATGCATCAACTCTAAAATTTCAACGCTGTGCTCGTGTGTTTTGGTGTAGAAACTGCTTGTATGATACAGAACCGTTTAAATAATCAATGAGAAGATTCATTCGGGGGTAGATTCAGGTAAAGGTGACCCTGTATCTTACATTTCCAAGCTGGTAGAGTGATATTGATTCTCGTGATTTAGAATATCACTCTTTCTTCATTTCTTAATATTCACACACGAATATGACTGGTCATGGGCAGTGCTAGTCTCTATAATCTGATATAATACTTCAATCTGAGGCGACGAGTGCAAGAAACTACTTTCAAAAACGTGACCCAAGACTTGCATAATTCGGCATAGGTAATCGTGGAATTTGCTGACTAAGACTGTAGATTCCACGGCACAGCAGAGTGTGCGTGGCTAAATATTGAACTTTGTGCAGGTTCGCTTTCCCACACAAATGAATTTTTGTTCTTCTTGTCTTTCATATTCTTGCTGTTCTAAATCCACGTGGCTAGCATGTGGAAGGAGTAATAAGGTCTATTTAATGCATAAAAAGTGGAATTGAAATATCCCTAATATTTTGCATCGAAACAAATTATTCTTGGTTGTTTGGAAGTCTCTGATTACGGCAACAACCAAATAACCAATCAACTATTTAATTCATACAAGCACCCACATCCTAACACCCAAATCATTTGCCTAGCTAATAGCGGGCCGACCTTCGCAAAGATGGACGCATTACTAGATGGAGGCACAGGATGAAGGAGAGCCAGAAAGACGAATTGTTGGCAGAAAAAGACAGATTGTTAATGTCTTGATTCAGTCCCCATGGATATATTATTTATATCTTCTTTCTAATCGGTTTATCCTTTCTTCAATTATTACTGCACTGTTATATAAATGTCCCTACCTCTCGTTCAGTTCCATTCATATTCAGTGCCGTGCATGATTCTGAAACAAATCATAACAAGTAGTATAATACAAGTAGTTAGTAAAGAGCCTTGCCACCATCACAACCATCTACATCGTCGTCATCATCATCATCTTCTTCATATTTTCCACGGATTTTGTAAAAGTCCATGGAAGAGGAAATTACAGACTTCGTAGTAAAGGGCATAAATGGTAGATTACACATGTGAAGTCATCGTTGTTATCAACATATGTTGTGAAATCTAACAAGAGTAGTTTTAAATATCATCATGCATTATGATCGCCTTAAAGAGTTTTAAAGAATGAACAATACAAGTAACACAACGATTACTAGACCCGAAAGAATTCACAGGTTTCAATAACTGTCTTGATCATAACCCCAGGATCCGGATATTCTTCAAATCTTAAAGAGATGACGAGACCTACAGCACCGACACTGTGTTTCGTCACAAAACTCAAGCTTCACTTGTTTACGTACATCAAAACGATCTCGGAGGGACGATGAGGGGATTGTCGTTGCTGGTGTGCCTGTGAAAGAAGCTGCCTTGTTTGTTGTTATAACGGGTCCAGTTCATCTTAGGTAGCTGCATCTACTTATGCGTTAAATACTCGTATATATAT
This sequence comes from Ellobium chinense, assembly GCA_033807755.1. Taxonomy (NCBI): domain Eukaryota; kingdom Metazoa; phylum Mollusca; class Gastropoda; order Ellobiida; family Ellobiidae; genus Ellobium; species Ellobium chinense. The sequence continues at coordinate 662,495 of JAWQUT010000300.1, read as the reverse complement.
ACATGAAACATCATGCTTCAATCCTGGTAAAACATGGTTATATTTTCAGCTGCTCCTATGGTGAGTAAACGATTATAAACCCGGGTTCAGCCAAAAGTAATCATGGGTTTTTGGGGGAAGAGGAGTAACTTCGGAACCTGGGTACCCGATTCTCTTTTACCAGGCATAAGGATTACCATCCTTGATATGTTATAAATCCCCCTTTGACCGTATGCACCACAGCCAGCACTCATGGCTGGTCCATGCGTTGGAGCTTACAAGCAATATTGGCCACAAATCAGAAAACAGCATTGTTTCTCTGAGTCTTTTATGACCATGATGGCATGAGAGTGGGATATTCATGGCCAGTTAGATCGCAGATACGTAACTGATTGCTGAGGGCAAATTTTGGAAATTTCGAATCCTGTTCACAAAAGGCATGTAATTGCTTATCTGCAGCGAAGAGGCTAAGCTGCTATATTATGATTGTCATCGTCGAAAGACGAGTCCTGCCTACAAGTGACCATGAATGTTGTCTCGATGGGTCTGCTTCCGCGTATCAAATACTGGACAACTTTATATCAAATTTCTTTACTATACCGTTCGGAAAAAGAGTGAACCAGCGATCTGCAAAGTCCATCTGCCGGGTGAAATCCTTCACTTGCGAAATTCGGGAAAAAAATAGCGTTCCGGTGTAAAGCGTTCTATAGGTTACAGACCTGTAATTGTACTTTCACTTTGTGGTCCTACAACTTAGGGGGTATATTTCATCTCCCCTTTTCCCTCTTTTGGCATGCCCTGCTTCCAGTAATAAGGGCTCCAGGGGGGAAATTTTGATATCATGGGAATCTGTGTCCATTTTACTTTATTTTACCAGGCACTATTTAG
>JAWQUT010000300.1:631849-661061 GCA_033807755.1 Ellobium chinense | reverse complement strand
TCCTTTCAGTGGTCCAGGATCCCTTCCATTTTCCAGACCCTACTGATTCAAATTCAAAAACAAGGCTCAATCTTTCCACCAATTTTATTTTCTGAACAGGTCTATAAGCACAGTGTAATGAAAACGCTTCTTTGTACAATTCCTTTAAAATTATTTGGAGTTGTCTCTTCATGTAATACCGCATAAAAATGCATGGTTTCCATTAGAGACAAGACTCAGTTTTTTCAGCAAGTTTCGCTGATATCTGAGTAATCTTGCTGGTTTTCAAATAAACGAACAAAGCCGCATCTAAGCATAATATCCTTGGGGGAGATTATGAAACTCCATGTTCACTCGTAACTGAAAACACTGAATCATCCCGTATCGTCCGTAAAACAAAAGGACTGCTTTTAGAACAACAGATAGAGAGAAGAAGGAGAAAAAGAGTGTAAAAAGGGCCCTACCGTACCTCGTATACTACTCTCAGGATCGTAACTATCTTTGCGTTCAGGAGGACTCGGAGGGGCGGGGGTTGCATAGTTTGGCGGTAGTATGCAATGGTATGACGAGGAGTAATCTGAAAAATAAAAGCGCCACTATCGACAAATTTGAAGGAAGACCCTTAAAAAGGCAATTACAGTTCTATCCATTTCTGTCTTTTTCCATAGCTTGGCAGGAATTTAGAACACGATAGATATGATTACCAGGGCAAAGGAATTTTGACAAAGCTCGTTTTTCTATGGACTTGGACCCCAACTCATCATCCTTGTCCTGATTCCCCCACTTCCCCCACCCACCACCCGTCCTCTTCCCATCGTGGGATTTGCGTGAACAGTAGCATGTTCTAGAGTGGTCCACTTCAGAATCACCTTGTTGTTGGGTCCCCTTATCCTGGGATTAAACCAAATTCTTGGACACCGAACTTGCACCTTAATGTGACCCAGATTTTGAAAGTTTACGTCGTAAACACAATGATACGCCATTTTAATGACAAAGACTAGGGGCTATTTGATAAGGACTGTCAGCTGACATCCATGTTCGCATTTCAAATGACGGTAAAGGAAACTTACAATATGAGACAAAGAACTCGAATTTGGGCCTTTCAAAACTTATTAGTATTGGTGGAAAACTACCACAGATTCCAAGTCCCCAGGTCTTTAATTCATGAAATGCTTGGAACAGGGGTCTCTTCCCATGAGATTTATCTTCGTTAAATCTATTCTTACCAGAAAGTTTTCATTTGGCATGTAGAACTAGTCACCTATGCACCTGATTTTACGGGCAGTACTTTCACGTTATTCTTTTTAAACCTGAATTAAAGATCCTAAAGCAGGAGTACACTTATCACTAAGGGTGCAAATTTCAGGGTATACACATATGGCGTACCTATCAACAATTACGAGCTAGTCATTGTCCTTAACTTATATTGTTATGCCTTTGTGAGTCATTTTAGGGCAATGGATGAATGAGCAAATGAACTGATCATCAAGAATACAATTATTGGACTGGTCATTTACAACTGGATGTTGTCTGCGCTGAAGAAATGAATAAACATATATACTGAACGTTAACGATACGCAGAAGTGTCTGAGGGCGGCAAGGGGTACTTGGACCAAGATAGTTTCGGAGCCCCTGTCTTTAAGTATATTTTCCCATACCTTACTTCAAATCTTTATTAGTACTTATATTATATTATCATTAAATGCCATAGCCATTTTTTTCTGTCGGTGAATGGGGGAAGGTGTGCTGTTTGTGTTTTCACTGAGCAACTCGGCGTCTCGAACTAATCGTATCCTATACTTTCCGTGTTTTCAAATTTGTGACATGTTGTCGTCGGCAGTATTTGGGATCAAAAATAATGAACTCAGAATCTCAACATTACAACGAGAGTATGTGGTTTGAGCGCACTTCAGTTAGAGGTTAGAAAGCTCTAACAATTTGAGTCCTACGACCTGCATCCATTCCATAATCTGAAGTACACTTGGACGATATTCGAAAGGTCTTTGACCGCTTCCTGAAGATATATTTTCCAGCTCTTTTCTTTTTTATTTTATGTGAGCATTCTCGTATTTGCTGACGATGCTTCACTATTTCTACACTTTGATGCCTTTGTAGGTACATATAAAAACAATGACATAGTTCTAAGGAGGACATGATAAGTGGAGTCCTGGTTTCGCTTATCTTCGAATCTCAAAACGAAGGCGGCCGTAGTCTTAGATACTAGCAGCAAAATAACTAAGCTTTTGACCCATTTGCTAACGGTGGAAATTTCCCCACCAAACTGACAGTGTCGCTAGACAGATCAAGATTTAGCTCTGTTTGTAACTATGACTACATTCACTATCAGAGAAGTTCAAAGGGCACGGTACTGTTAGTCTAAAGTACATCAGAATGTAGGCCTTCTGCCCAATGTCAGGGTCTGAAAGAAACCACATGTCTTTATTAATTGTTCTTCCTATGTTTGGTCCTCTTCTGCAGAGACCGGCAGATTCATTTGCTGCAATTATATCATTAAATGAAATTTGTTTTCACCTCTGACTATCCCAAAATCTACATGCCATCTTGCATTGCATATCTACACATTTATTGCACTATTCTGCAGACTGTACAGACCACGCTGTGAACAGCTGGTCTACGCATTTATGTAATAACTCTACGGGCTACTTTGTTGACCATGAACTACTTTGTAGACGAAGTCATTACATTTTTTTTTCTAATTATGTGCACTACTTTGTTGACTCTACATACTTTCCAGTTAGCTGGCAGCATTTCTGATGCATGCACGACTTTTTAACTGGCTCAAACATCAAAATTCTGTTTAAGGTTAGATCTCGAGACAATCAATCTCGATAGGCAGAACGTATGTTATATTATCCAGGTAAGAAATGTCACATTAGTAAGCGTGGTTTTAAAAACTTACACCTGTCAACGCCATGAGTTGGTGTTTCCTTGGACTCAGCCTAGAAGAAATCTGTTAGTTGCACATAAGGACTAGATAAAAACCATTTCTATTAAACAATCATGTAGACTATGCACTTTCGGTATAATCGGGTTGTAGGGTGGTTAAATTGATAATTCAGGAAATTTGCAATTGCTGTGTCCTGTGACAAGGGGAGAATAGCATTATTTGGCTTAAAAAGCTTTTTTCATAGTAATCCTGAATTAACGCCAGAACTTAAAATTAAATTATTTAATAACGTAGTGGCACCAGTCGTGTCGTACGGATGCGAATTATGGGGATTTTGTGAGGCCGACCCAATCGAAAAGCTGCACATTAACTTTTTAAAATCTGTTTTACAAGTACGTAGAAATGTCCCAAGCTGTTATGTTTATGGAGAACTAGGTGTTTTTCCGTTAATAATGGAACACCAAATTAGGATTATTAAATACTGGCTTAGAATGATAAGAAGTGATTATGGAGTCTGTGAAACTGTCAGATGCATATACGAGCAATTGTGGGAACAAGTGGAGAGTGACAAAATGATAGTAAATTGGGTATCTCTTGTAAAAAGTTTGCTGTGCAAGTACGGGTTTGGATATGTTTGGTTTAAACAAGGTGTAGACAGTGAAGATCTATTTATGGGTGAATTTAGGAAACGGATTGAGAACTGCAACATCCAAGACTGGAGAAGCCAGGTGGAAAATACTTCCGACAATAGGCTATATAAGTTAATTAAGAGGAATTTAAATATGAAAACTACTTGAACATTATTGATAACAGTTCTTTCAGAGCAGCGCTTTCAAAAATTAGATTGAGATCGCATAGTTTTATGATTGAAAGGGGGCGATGGGTTTCATCAAAGTTAGAACTACAGAAGAGAAAATGTGAGTTGTGCAATGAAGTAGAGGATGAATATCATTGCTTCATTAAATGTCAGAGATTAAATATCATAGATTCAAAGTCCTACGAAGTAAATATCTGACATGTTCTTTGAAAATTAAACCAAATAGGGTACGATTTATTATATGTTTCAAACAGACGAGCCCAAGCAGACACGGAAATTAGCTATACTCTGTTTCAATATTTTAAAAAGCTACAAAATTGGCATGTAAAACTGTGCATCTCCTGGCAAATTATCAACTTTGGCAGATAGGTACAAAGGTATGAATATTCCTTTTTTTTTTAATTTGTTTTTGTTTTTGTTGTTGTTGTTTTTTATCTCTCCTTTTTCATACTTTCTGAACTGTTGATACGTATTGTAATGTGATTGGCTTCGGCCTAAATAAACTTGAACTTGAACTTGAACTTATCTGTCAAATCAAGTCTGTTAATGAGAAAATCTAATGGTGCCCAAACTGAAGTTACATCAGTTTCGCGTGTAAGATCCATTGAAGGAAAATAAGAGACAATTTATTAATGACTAAAAGAATAAACTTTACATATATCCATATCGTATGCTACAGACATGAATTCTAAAGAAAAATGGAACCGCAAAACAACCTTCTTTGAGCATGAAGAGAGTTAATAATTTACAAGTTGTATGACCTATGTCTTCTAGCCTGCACATGGTTCCTAATAGTGTTATTGGAAACGGCTAAAAACTTTGGTACAGAATGATATCAATCTCTGTATAGTATGACCTAATTTGTGGGATACGAATTATTAATGAAACTGAACAAAATGAACATTTTATTCTTAATTTAGCACAAACTAACTGATATATTAAGATGAAAGATGATTCAGTGAATAGCACTTACCAAATGTGAATTTATTGCCGAGGCATATATATTCCCTAGGCTTAATAATATCAAGCGGGCGAGTCATTTCTGCTTAACCGTTTTCACTAAGCAGTGCTTGTTTAAAAATGTTGACACAAATGAGGTCTTTCAAAGAATGCTCAGCAAATAAATGCATGTGCTTAAGTCTGGTTGACCTTGAAAGTGGACCAGCCATCATGAAAACTGATGTGGATCCACTGGTCATAGGTCGGACAGAACTGATGGAATTGTTGAACCTCAGAATGTAGGTTAACATTCAACATGTGTGACAATGAAAAAAGAAAATGGCTATGCCTTTGTCGTGGTGATCTGTAAATGATATGAATGATTGTCCCACTTCAGAAAACCTCGTCCAATCATTAATGGCGTTGTTTAGTATAGCCCATCTTCTGGCATAAGATATTCCTTATTTGGGTAGGAAAAATTGTAGTCACAGGACGGGTCCATTTGTACAGCCAATCGAGGACACAGAGGAAACACTTGCTTTGGATATTTAAGTGCTCGCAGAGTGGAAACTGGCCATTTAGAGACCCCAGCGCCTATCTGTCGTTCCGTCGACCACGTTCTTTCTTTAAGTTCAGAGTAACGGTGTGTATTTCTGAAGTTCCGGTCGACGTGTGACATCATGCAACGTGCTTGTATATCAAAAGGTAACCAAGTCAATCATTTGTTCGATAATCCTAAACCCGTTGTCCGCGTTCGTATAATTTGTTATGCCGTGATGATAAATAAAGACTATTTGTGACAATGATGTATACATCATCTCGGTAGGGTAATTAATAAGGTAATTAAAGCCCATAACTTGCAGTCTATCTGCATAAATTACCACAGGTTCTTCATAAGCTTCACAGCATCAAGCCATTATACTTAATGCAGTCATGAAAAGGACACTCCGGGCTGCACCTTATTACACATATGCAAATATCCACAATCTGCACCTCTCCAGGTTAGGGCATATTTCGGTACTCGGAATCATATCGGTCTAGGCAATGTGTAGTATATGGACTGCACTGAGTGATAGTGATAAGTCATGGAAGATGTGTTGTGTACTAAATAGCTGACCGAGTGACACAACTGATATCACAATCTCTAACCGCAGATCATCTTGTTGCACCGATAACTGGTTTATGAGGATGAATAAACGACGGTCCAGACTGGGCACGTATAATCGAGAACTGAAGTGAAATCGAAAAAAAAAAAAATTAGCACATCTGCGATCAGAAATCTGAATTTATGTAATAGTTAGCTTGTGCGTGCTCCTCGTAACATAATAGCTTTGAGCATAACTATGATGGCTTTGATTGTAGTGTCTCGCGAGTTTCTTACAACTCTACAATGTTGTCTACATAATGCCAGTATCTCTCAACGTTATTCAATATATATTTTTAAGAAATTATCCCATGACCATAAGCTTCTCTTTATTTTTCACGGTCAAAAATATAACGAGGAAGTAATGTAGGCAACAGACAGGATGTTGGTTTTAATAATGATTATACTTTACTATAGGATCATAGCTGTTGTAAGAATCATTATGATAATAACAACCAGTTGACTATATCACGGAATGGCCATGGCATGTACTTGTATATATATGAACATATACCGAGATACGCACCTAACAAGCCACAGTATCGTATTAATATAATATATGAACAGTGCATTTTACTTGTAGGCACTCAATGTGTTAATTAACACAAAATCACTGCAGTGTAAATGTTCCGCAAAAGAAGCGTCCGGTATTCTTGTGATCTTCGCTCATATTTTTTGCAGGGAAATGGCCAAAGAGCAACGAAATTTGGGCATCACTTAGAGGTTTTCAAAAATTGCCATCCCCATGGGGATGGATTCTTTTGCACAGTGATATTCGCCCTGCCTGGGAGTTTCGAATATGTGGTCAACTCTGTGGCGACTTGTCGCGATATACACAGATATAGTCAAAAAAAAAAAATACACCACACTCATTTTGTCTTGTTTGAGATTCTTTGACATACAGTGGTGCATCGGGGGTGTCAGCAACACAAATTTCGTAATTTGGAAACTATCACTCAGATTTTTCTCACAAATTTCGTAATTTTGAAAGTAACACTTAGATTTTTTTCACAAATTTCGTAATTTGGAAACTATCACTCAGATTTTTCTAGTTAGTAGATTCAACTGTGCGCCATTTCGACAAGGAACATAGATTTACGATGTAAGAAAAGCACAAGATTAATAGAGAAATAGAGAGACGGTGACAATTATGGAACTGGCAGAAAAAAAGTTCACTTTGCCCGTTTGTATCATACTCGAAAACAGTCACAAACTAAAAGGTTTGCAAAAACAGTATACTTAGTAATCAACAAGAAACAATGATAACACTTCTCATTCTAAATCCACTGTGTCAAGAGGGTAATGATACAATGAAGTCCAGCTTTTGATTTTATTTTACAATGGCACACATTAGACTTAAAGCATAGCTGTTAGGTTCTTCTGGGATTAAACAGTTAATCTTTCTGTCTTGTATGTACCCCTCTTGTAGCAAAAATATGCTTTATAATAGGTGACATAAAAGGCCAACTATACCCTTACATTTTCAAGTGCTTGATAAATAAGGTATAAATTCATCTTCCGCTGTGAGAACATATAACAAAATAAAAGACTCAAGGGATCAAGATTTTTTTTGTTGAAAGTATCATTGACTGTTAAAGCCTGCTGATAATAATGAAAAGCAGAACATACACGCTGAGCCTAGGTGATGTCTTTTCCAGAAAACAAAAATCAAAAGCCAAAGATGATGTAAGCACAGTATCCGTTATGAACTCGGGGAAAACATATAGTGTTATGTGAAACAAGATGAAAGACAATAATAAAGAGTTAATGCCTATTTTAGAATAAACTGACATGGTTAATACAGATTGCTTCTGTAATTCCAAAATCTCTTTAAACTCACTAAAATCATTATAGTAGGAAATTAAATTTCACAAATGTCTTTTACCCGTCATGGTTTCTCTTATCCTCGAACAGAAGAATGCGAAAGAACTGAATTAACCACCGCAAAATGTTAACAGCTGATGAATGACGCCTTCGAACCCTTGTTCGCTATCTCGACCAATAAATGAGAACAATCGAATTCCGAAGATAGTTGCTACAGCAATTTAATCAATCCATTCTTACCTTTGTCCAGCTTTTTAATCACTTCTGAGGAAGACATGGCACAAGGAGGAGTTTAGGGTGGTATTCGAACTCTGTTGAAGTAATGAGGTCGTTCTTGCTGGTGACGTATTATAATCGGGTCACTCACTGTATCAATATATAGTTGGGGACTCCTTCACGTATGGCGCATCAGAATCTGTCCAACGTCTCGCTAGTCTACAGTTTCCCAACTTGGGCATATCAGCGCGTGGTTTTGACCCAGTGGAAGTCTCGGACTGGTCGGTTCTGGTCTCGCGAGGTCAGAAAAACAAAAGTCTGTGTCTTTCCACTCAAGCCTCGCACAAATTGATAAGATGTTCAGGTCCCAACATTCAGCAGATGGTTTGTCTCTTCCAGTGCGGTTCACACCGTATTAGTAACGGTGGTGAATGTAACGGATAGTGTAAGGGAGTGGTTCTAGCTGGCTCAAGCCACATCAAACTAGTTTAGACCACCGATACGTCAACGTATATTATCCAAAAGCAAACAAGTCCGGCCTTACGTATCTGATAATACAGGGGTAACATCAAAGAGAGGTTACTTAAATAAAGTGTTGGCACCACTTCCACTTTTCAGTTTTATTCCTGGACAATCACACATAATATGTTTTTAAAAGTTTTCCGAAGTTTTTTCACATATTATTTGCAATAGGTTTCCCGTCCATTCCTAAGATTCTTGATATCGCCTCTCTCATCGACGCCTCTGACTCGACCGAGATCCCTTGATGACCTTAGAGTAAAATGAGATTGTCAAAGTGAACTGTGCAAGCGGTGCTACTGTCAGCCATGTAACTGATGTCACGTCTTGGCTGCAAGAAGTTATAGATCACGTATCTCTTACCTTGGCCTCGCTCCAGACTACTATTGTATAACTTCTAACAGCTGTAATCTGCACATTCAACAGTAATAGCCATAGTTTTCGCGGAAATGCAAAAAGATGCACAGTCTTGCAGTTGTTTTCCTCTTGAAGATGTTCTGTTAACTACACTAGAAAGAGTTTAGTTACAGCCTCTCCTTCGACACGCTTCAATATGCACACTATACGTTTACACTGCCCTGCGAAGAATACGAAAGAAACCACTATCTTGCTGTCACAGACATACCCCTAAAGTTTTCCTAAAATGTTTATGTGTATGCAACAAGGAAGGAGCACAAATAAATAGTTCTTTGATAGTTCATACACATGCAAGGATCCATTGTATATTTCCAAATTTGCCATACCGCAGTTCTCCCATCGCCCTTCAGCACAACGCTGCAGCGTCAACTTTGACCATGATTCATGAAATAAATATTGAGTGGCTAACTTTTCGGAAATGTACGGAGACCAAGAATGAATAGACCTACAAAATTGTGTGCTATGGATCTAGATGGTAAACATTAAAATTTGTACATTACCGTAAGATTATGATTTTGATGACAGTTGACATTTTTATAAGTGACGTTTCCTGGTATGGCAATTTCCTTAATATCATTAGAATTCGAGGCACCAAAGTTGTCATGACCAGCGACAAGACATCGAAGAGTACGCCTTGGACATTGATGGGACGTCGTTCACTCATATTAAATATATTTTGAGGTAAATTTGAAATCTCCGAACAGGGCACCTGGTTCTAGACGGGCAGATTTGAAGGTTTCCGAACATGTCATCTGGTTCCAGATGGGCAGTAAATGCCGCTAAGCAGGCAACCAGCTAAGGTTTCACTGACCTCCGACGCCACAATGCATATCCCTAATCGGTCAACAGTCAACTATCTAACAAGATAACAATTTTTTTTTCAGCAGCATGCTTTCCTGAATAATATCTAAATGCTCTCAATTTGCTCGAGAACTTGTACGAGATGCAGCTCTCGTAATGTTTTTAAAAATTGCCTTCTCATGATCGTATAAATTTATGGCTTGCATTGCTTAAAAGGCTCCAAATAGAGTTGCTCACACAAAGATGCTTGAGAGACCACCAACGATAAAACGAACTTATTTATTTATTTATTTATTTATTTATTTATTTATTTATTTATTTATTTATTTATTTGTTCTCATTTCTAGGGCCTCCGTGTCCTCTTTGTCAAACTCATCATGGTCTCCCCAGTTCAGCTAACACTAAAAAAATGTTGATTCAAACAGCTGTGGCTAAGTCATAACAAGACATTATCATCACACTGAAAGATAAGCTCCTGGTAAAGTTAACACTTAACGAAATAACGATGTGAAAATAAAATCCAGCGCTATTTATAATCTAACTACATGATAATGTTTTTAAATTAGAATTAAATATGCTTAGGCATGCATGGCATGGCCTCGACTTAATGACACGTAACACTTGAAAACAATGTTATAGTTCAGGTTAGTGGCTCTAGTTACGTGAGATTGCAAAAGGGTCAGGCTAAAGTGACCAGGACGAGACAGGTGAGATTGGAACGGGTGACGTAGAGACAGCCCGGTGACAAAGGTCACTAAGCACAAGATCAGTTGACTTTCTTAAAACAATAGTAAAACCCAAACATATTGAGTGGTAATTATTTGTATCAATCAAATATTTATGATTATTGTTCCGCAGCCTACAATAAATTTGTTATCTCTTCAGCGGCTTTGAATCGTTACTACGGTAGGTAGAGAAGCTCTTTAGAGTGTCAAACGGCCAAATACTTGTTAGACCGAGGTATCTTCCTCTGAAGATCTTCTACTGTCTCACTATTCAAGTAAGAGCATTATCGTATCCATATACTGGATTTAAAAAAAAAAAAAACGCTGTTGAACTTCAAAAGGTCATCTCCAGGTCAGGTCTAACACAAGAAGATGTCAGTATGTTGTATTATCAGTGTGGGTTTCTAGATCTAGATCCGGTGCACCCTGTTTCTGGGTGACTAATCTACAGGAAGAGTTTCTTATGTAAGTGAATATCGGACAAGGAGAGCATTTGGTATAGATAACAATAATATCTCTGGTCAGCTGATTTTGATAGAAGTAGTGATTGTGTCCTTTTGAGTATACCTGCAGGGGAGTGTCTTTATAGTACAGCATTCTATGTCAGTGGGCCCATTTTGTCGCCGTTGGATTGTAACATTGTATTCTATATAAATCAAGTTTGGGGGAAATACGGGATTGTATACATACCACTTTTAGTAGCAGAAAGAAGCCTAATTTATTCTTCGTAAAACTATTGCGTTCATAATGTTTTACCTCGTATATGACTTCCGAGACAGTCCTTGAACGTTAAAATTCTGAAGAAAATTATGCCGAAATCTGTATTTGATCAGAGTTTGTGGAATGCTATCCTATACATGGACAATTTGTGAACATGGAGGCTACAGAAGGATTCATAGTTGTCACGACCCAAGACTGACCATGTCTTTAAGAGAGTCAGGAAACACTTGCTAGATTTGTGGTCTCCGACACATAAAGTTTCAAAGTTATTCAAAACTTTTTTCTTTCGTCTTTCTTTTGCTACCTCCATCTACCTGATCTTGCCCGCTAATGTATACTGTCCACAGAATGATTACTTCCTGCTTGTGGTAGAAAGACTATCTGAATAGTCTTCATGGCTAAATTGCCTCATACTCGCTGACTTAAAAATGTCTGCTAAAGGCCCCACAATTCTTGTAGCACTGAATTCTATCTTAGCAATCACTTGCTCATAAAAATCAGTCAGAGGATAATGTAACAAGACGATTAAAATCAAGATAGCAAACTATAAACGATGACGTGATTTGATTTTTGTAAGCACATATAGAACAATCAGAAGTCCAGCTATTCACATTTTGACACCTGGATGACCGTGGCTGATCAAAAATACCCGTTTCTGCACTTAAGGTATGTTTGGAACTTTCTAATACGAGAGTCGAGCACAGTGATTTCCGATTTTCTCACATGGTCTTAAAGCTACCTGTACTTGCGTGATTCTTGTTCTACATACAGTTTTATCGCTGGCGATGATATGCCAACATTTTTTAAAAATAAAAATTTCGAGTAAAACTGTTTAAGCAATGCACATTAATTTATAGCTATCACACCTCTTCTAAAGTTCTTATTCAGTTTCCCAGTCAGGATCTTTGAAACAGTCATGTACACATCTGAGTATTGATTGCTAGATTGCAATAAATTGCCTGTGGATTGTATGCGGTGTCACTCTTCATAAAAGCGTGTGTAACTGGGAAGAGGAAGGATTGTCTTATAGTTCTGTTTATATCTACAGCTTTAACAACATGCTATCAAACGATCGCATAGAGAAGTAATGCATGGCTTCCCTGTAAATGAGAAAAAAAAACACGTTTTCAAGAAGACGCCACTTGAAACCGCCATTGAATGTCATAAAATTTAGTTTTGTATAGTATATTCAGTATACAGTATTGTAAATATCAGTAAATAAAAAAAATAAAAAAAGATGCCTCCGATACTAGGAAAGACATTATTATTTTATCACCAGAGCAGAGAAGTTTGGTTGCTTTCTTCCTGAAAGTTGGAAAAAAAATGTTCAAAGCATTTATTCAACTTTGTCGCCCTTGAAATCACCTTGCATAACAAAATCATAGATGTCATCGGGCCTAACAGTTAAGCTGACACATTGAATGTCATCGTGGGACTAGATATCGGCCGTTATTGCGTAAATACCATATAACTCGTTTTCTAAACGACTTTCGAGCTTATGGCAGCTTTGCTACAGGTCGACGTGACATAACACCTTACAGGTTTCGTAAGAGCTTTTGTAATTATTACACCTTTAGCATACGCACCCATTCTTTGAATGGAACATTAATTGAATAAAATAATATTGTCTGCTATATGGAGATCCTTCCATTATCACTGTAATGGAGTAGCAATATAAAAAAGAGAACCAACCAGCCTGCATTCCCGCCCGGTAAAAGGCATAAGGCTGAATGACTACATATGGGTTTGTTCATTGATATAATGTTCGGCGGCTTCACACCGCATGGCGTCGTCAGTGAATGGAATGCGTAATTCGAAAATTTCATTCATCCTTGAAATCAGCGAAATAGGGGAAGCAACACAAACTTGCCCAAATATTACTAATGGAATCTTGAATCTTCGGTGAGCAGACATTGACGCTAAACCTCTTCTATCAAATATTATGAAGTTTGGAAAAGCTTGACGGTTCCGACTGAATTTTACATACGGTGGGCTCTGAGTTTATCGCGTTCGAAAATAGGATGCCATGCTCCGATTCATTCTTATAATATATATTTTTATACATGGGAAGATTGTGCTATAACGAGTTTTCATTTCAAAGAATTACGAAGCCTGCCGGTGATATCGGCGGGCCTAAAGTCATTTCACTGAATCTTCAGCATCTTATTTTCGTTCTTTGCTAACCGGCCATAACCCATCTTACCTTCAAATCTGCCTTTTTGGAATAAATTTAAAAACAAAAAAACAAAAAAAATAGACGGTTTACATCACCTGGAATCGAATCACTCTCACCCTCCACAGAATGTAGTTCTGGCGTTTTCATCATTTTTCTTCACTAAATTAAGGTAAACTCCTGAATCTTTCGCATTGCATATATATACCGAATAAGCCAGCTGTCCCTGCCCACCGCTTTATATCACTTCACTAATGAGAGATATCAGTATCGCAAAGATGATACTGAATTCTAGTTGGTTCTGATACTTACTCCTTAGGTGTTTGGGAGAACCACTTCAAGGATGTGTTGTTTTGAAGAAGTACCACTTCAACACCATCTTAGGTTTGCTTATCACTTTGGAGAGTTTGGCGAAAAACCACAGTGCTCTGGGACTGTAGATTATACTTGGGTTTAGAAGAACAGTAGGACTACGCCAGAAATATACTATGTACCCGTATACGGTTTTTGAATAGTTCACCACGTTTTATCTTGTGTTGACGGAGAAAGTCGTTATTCACATATACGAGATTTAGAGGGAAAGAAGTGGATCTCAGCCAAGGTTTAGACCGAAGCACTTCGTGTGAGGCTCCACTGAATAGTTCGTGCTTCGGTCTTTACCAAAATAAGATGAGCCAATAAAGGACATTTTGCACCATCAGTGGCAGGGACAAAAACCAATAAAACTTTATAGTTTTGGCAGTAGCTTAGTAACCTCTGACTCAACAGACTGAACTTTATGATACAATACACCGCATTCACCAGTAGAACTTATTCCCGAAGAATCCGTTTTCTGAGTGCAATTTTATGAATATTTTTGCTTCTTCTTAAAATTTGAACTTTTGATTTTATTGGGATATTGCATTCAAACGACGATTTAACCTTCGTGGTGCTATGATACGAGAATTAATTCTACGTTCGCTCTTTAAGCTTGAATACGGCAATAGAATATGCACGCATGTCCTTGCCGAGCGCTGGGGACAGGGGCCGAATTTTGCAGCCCAGAGTCAGCAGACCGGTCGGCAGACAACACATGTCATTATCCGTAACAATGGTCACGCAGCCAGCAGATGGCTGGACCCAAGGAGCCTCGCACTACCAGAGTTAACACTTGACCATTCAGCTGTCACAGTTGAGATTCCCAGTCTGTATGTCTCTTATGGAGATGATCTGGACATTATTTTTTGGATGCATTGTTCCGTGGTCCAGTACTGTAGAACTTGGCTGATTTCAGGGCTGTTCTTCATGGTCTGAACACACAGCTTCCACGTGTGCCGGCTGTCTCATGTCCGAAGGTTGAACTGCACCCGATAACAGACTGGACAGCGAGTGCTCAGTTACGTCACGTTCTGACAAGCTTACCAATTTTACTGCAATATTGGTTTCAGTGGCGTCATGTCACGGCACTATATCTAGGGCTAGGGACTAGTAGGCAGCGTGGCCGTGAGGTGATGTGAAGACTCTCACCCCTAAGGTTTGTGCGTTCCGCTCTCGGGTTGGACGGTGCGCGCTGTTCTTGAGAAGAACACTTGCTCTTATTTCTCACTCCACTCGGGTATAAATGATGACCTGGCTTTAAAGCGTAGGGTGATGCGATATGGATTTCATCTCTAATGTTGTAATGTATATTTGTATAATATTTGCTATTCTTTGTGTATGTGTATTATGAATAAGGTCTCTAACAGTATATAGCAGTGTAAATCATTTATTTGCTCACGGGATGAACAAGAGTCCAATTTTCATTTTCTTTTTTTCTATTACTTACCCCTAGAGTGTTATGAAGAACAGACATGAAGAAGACAGAAAATCAGTCCCTATAACGTGTACTGAATACCGAAACAAGAGATTTCTTTAAAGACCAGTTCTCTCTGGCCTTGTGCGGGTCCTGTTAGACACATGGCAGAAAGTAACCTCCAACAAATGCTGACAACAGCAAAAACGTATGCGACAGGCTGCACGGAATTCACCTTGGCTCTTTAATGTGCCAAGACAGTCTCTGTAAGACAGTCCTCTGCTTAAACTTTCTTAGAAATACAATGCGAGATCATCTTGCTCTGTTGCAGGTTTCTAAGCCATTTAATCCAAGCTAGCATCTTGAATATTGCTAGCCAGTAATACAACGAAGACTGTCAGTTTCTCACCTAAATACTTAAAGAAATGCTGACAAAGGAAGACTTTGACAGAATGGGACAGAACGAGGTCACAAGTATCTATTCAATCCCCACTTAACCTTTTCAACTTCTTAGTCTGCCAACGAGTTATCAGACGGTTGAGCCCTCCTTAACTCAGTATGATAAGAAGACAAGACTGAATTAGTAACAATGGAAATATGCCTACTATAGGACATCGCTCCGGTTCCAAAATTGGTCCAGTTCATAAATTCCGATATTGTATGTAAAGTGTTCGGATTCTTGAGGTCACTTTAAATTTTTTTTTTTTTTTTAAACTACGAGACCTAACGTCTAAAGCTTTACGACAAATCTTTGGGGGTGCCGAATATAGAATATTTGAGTTCTTGAGTCGTACTGCATCAAAGCTTCTACGGCTTAACCAGACAAGATTAGTTTTAAATTAATGGGCCTAAGGCCAGTCAGAGCGACTGCCCTTCCCCCACCCCTTCCTCCCCCTTTACTTTACCTTCTAAAACAAACATTTGAAATATAATATCAAATGAGTATATGTCCAATGTAATTTTGTTCTCAAATTCAAGAATTTTGATATTCAGGTGAACGATTTTGACTATGGCCGAAATTTAGTTTCGAATTTGGTAGAACAACATTACTTCTCCAGAATATGAAGTGCTTTTAGCAATCTTTTTTTTTTTTTTTTTGTGAGGAGGGGGATGGGGAAGGGGGGTTGGTTTCCGAATATCTTTTGCTCTTCACATAATAATGGAGCTTGGGCCTAACGTTGTTCCCGCAAAGGCTTTTTAAATACCCAACGTAGAGGAATGAAACCTGGCACACGTATGTAGAGTATACCACACCTGTACGTGGCCTAAACAATTTTTTCCGAAAAGGCATATATATTTTTCAGAAATAGAGTCATAATTATCATCTATCAATTAATGATTGCGAATATGACGTGATAATGTACTAATAATAATAATAACAATAATAATAATAATAATTTTATTCAAGAACTACCACTTTACAACGGGGGCAGGCAGGCCGGTGTAACCTGTCTGCGTCTTGTACACACATGGAATAAAACAATGCTATATACAAAGAAACATTGTGTAAATCTGTATCACATTACTTTAAAATCGTATCGAACTGCAGTTTCGTAAAAATTTCTTCCCTAAGTTATCAATTATACTGCTAAAAGTCGAGAATGAATTTGAATCTAAAACAAATATAGTCCTTTCCAAATTATTCAGGCTTATAAATGTATAATACACCCACTCGATATTATTATCCATGCACACTTTATACAGATCATTTAAAAACTGCATTCTTACTCTTTCGTACGCCTGACACTCGAACATAAAATGAACAATATCCTCTTTCACTCTGCTATCACACATGCAACATTCCTCGGACTCTCTCATTTTCATTCTGTATAAATCCGTCATTTACGTCTCAGACCGGACCTTCCATTCTCAGATCGCACGACATTTGGTGACCGTGACTTGAATTCTCAGATCGCGCGTCATGTGGTGTGGTGAAGCTGTGTTCATTTTTGCGGACCGGACGTAAGCATTGTTTTAGCTAAGCCGGAAGGAAGATGTTGTAAATGTTCGTAGAACGGGTAACCTGCTATTAACTTTAACTGGCGTTTTATGAAAACTGAAATTTTGTCGGAATGTGCAATTTCATTGAGTTGAATGATCAAAAACGGCCGGGTCATGAGTTACAAGATGGGAACGGGGTATTTAGTTACAGAAGTGGTGAGTGAGGTGATACAAATAGATGCACAATATATTGGATTGAATTAAAGGGAAAGTGCTTAAGAAGACAGTGATTTTCGTTGTCTATGAACATTAATTTGTATCCACTCACTCTCCACTTCAATTATGATTTGTGCATGATTCACTGGTTACGGAATCATTTGGTTCAAAATACAGCTGGTCTCGTAGAGAGTATATCAGATTAGTTTGTGACCTTTGAAACGATTGGCCTAGCAGGACGTAGAATCAGCTGTAGGTTGTAGTAGGCCTACTTTACCGTAGAATCCGTTACAATGAATCAATACAGTCTATACTGTCGTTCATCACAAAACACCGTAAAATCATATCACCACCTTACGATTATACGGTACTTTGTCGGTGCATTGCGGTATAGACCTACTCGTTTTATCTGACCTCCTCCAGATCTATGCCGTGGTTCGCTCAATGACCACCAAATATAGGGCACAAAATTAAGACATGACGCAAATTATCCCGGTTAATGATAAACAGAATTACATGTACTTTGTACTACTGTTGATTAATTTGTTATTGTTGTCGTTGTTAAGTGAATAAATGTGAGTCTTAATTACTGCAAACGCATAGATCTGACTAGCTTTGACTAACTCTTTTCTGATCTTTTCTGATCCATCTCTGTATGACGATATTGCTGGCAGGGGCGTAGCGAGGATGATTATTTTGATAATCTGGCATTTATAGTCTACTTTTTTTTTGTCTTTGGTGGGAACAAGTGGGATTTTTTTAAAATTAAAAACAATGGGTATTTGGCCCCAAATGAGCCAAATCTGGCAACCCTGGTACGGTCTAGACAGCCAACCTCTCGTCGGTTTGTCGCCGACCAAAAAAAAACGGGAAGTAAGGATCTTGCGTGAAAAGAAACAACATAACACCGTTAGAATAGTGGGTAAGCAAATTTTGCTCTCAGATTATTGACCACCTTCTTAAAAGGTTTCTCTCTTTACGTTGCTTTTGGACGCTTTGCAGTGAGGATATGGGAGCGTTGAACATGTGAGACAGTGTATAGGCCTTCAGATTATGGGCTAGGAAAACTAGTTAAGGTTGAAAATGTATTGCCAGTGTTTGTAAATGGCTCATAGGTGAATAGGATGAAGATGATGTTTGAATATTTTAGAAAACTTTGAAGATTAATTGAACTATAGTAGACAAATACATAACAAGCTGGTAATCTCAAATTCATAGATTAGATGGACGCTACACCCCTGATTGCTGGCAAATTAGATTCGCATGTGAGGGGCACTGGGGCAAGATTGTTCACAGAGCTTCTCTATGACTGAAAATTTGACAAGGGACCATGGCTTACTTAAGACGCGCGGGGCTTCTTGGGTCATTTGGGAGTTCAGACAATGGAGCAATGGCCCCTTCGATTCCGTTGTTATTTCGTACTTGTTTGGGAGGATGCTTGCATTTAATAGATAAACTGAACACCATTAGGAAGTATCCAGTGCCTCCTCAATGACAACTCCCGAGCTCCAAGAACATCGTTAATTTCCCTCCCTCCCCATACAATCATTGCATAATTTTCAACACTACTATTGTCGTCGTTACCACCTTCATTATCACCAACACTACCAACATCACTGTCATTGTTGGCCTGTCTGGTTGTACGGATATTTCCTAATAGGGTTCAGTAATACATCTTGAGCCTCTAACTAGCTTGGCTGAAAATAAAACACGCGTTTGGGGTTTCTAATGCACCACACCGCTAGATCTAGATCTAGATCAATCTCATCTTCGCAGTACACAACAGGTTTGTCGAGTACAAAATCCAACAGCTACAGGGCGCAAACCCACAACATCCACATACAGCACGACATGGTAATCGGGATGCAGAAGATCCCAATAATGCGATAACGTCAAAGCCGTGTCGTGGTGTGACTTGACGTACTGTATCTGGTGGATTCAGCTTTATCCGAACAACAGTAAGAAAGAGATGACATACAAAATGATGTTCGACGACGTGACATACCGTGTTCGAATCCGATGGGTTCAAATCCTTAGGGAGATAGATAGCTACAGTAAACGCTGTAGATCACCCTGACCGCATTAACTCTATGCGTGAATAGTCAAGACTAGGGACATTGCTTGAATAATCGACCACATCACCCATGTGAACATTATAATCATAGAGAGTATGAAAACAGTTTTATATTGTCCGTGTTGACGTACTTGTATTATGTAATACATGTATGCCACAAAAGTGAGATCCAAGGAAAGCAAGATGCCATTCAATATATTTATGAAAATGAAAAGACCTACTTCTTATAATTTTGGTCCATTCTTAATAATTCTTTCTTCTAACCAGAGTCATGAATTTCGAATCTGTCATTAGAAATGGCCTCAAATTCTTAACAGAATGATACCAAAAAACTGGGATTTGACCTAGTTTGTGGGATAGGACCTTATAAGTCAACAGTAAGGATATGTATATCTCGATCTAGGTCAAAAGGCAATTCTTGATGAAGGACACCCACTTGAACTTGATGAAACGAGTTTTTGTTTTTACTATATTGTGTCTAGGAATGGTTTAAGAGCTCTTTTGCAAGCGATAAAGCGTTATTGATAAGGTCTCTCAACAAACAGCTGTGAGTTGTATAGGACATTGTGACCCATTCAGAGGACATTGGCTCAGTTTAGAGTGGAAAATATTACAGGTAGACTCTTAAGTTTGATGTGACTTTTGAAAAAAATAGACGTTTATGTAATGCGTAAATATACACCTTAGGATATTTTCAGGTTGTCATAGGATTGTCCTACCACAGCTGTGACCTAATAATTGTCTGTTACCCCGATGTGGTAAAAAAGACATGATATAAAAATCTGTCTAAGATTGTCTGAGATAGAGCATTTCACCGGCTCTTGGCTTCCCGGTCGTAACGTCAGATTGGATATTAACTGCCGAATTATTTGATTGAATCAGATCTTAATGTTAGTATCATTATGTTTGGAATATTTTTGGCTGGTCCAAATAATATAAAGCCAAAGTGTAGAAATAGGGACTTGGAGATGCCTGTTTATGACGGGCACTGTGACCCAGCAAGGCGAAATTATGAATGTTTATTTGTGTCCGTACTAGCTAGTCCATCCTATAACTTTAAAATTATTCTGTGATTTTGAAAATAAATGTCTTAAAGAATAAAACAAGCTAGGCTATAAAGCTAAATTTTAACCTTTTGAATTGAAAAAAAAAAAAAACCGGGCATGACACACTTACATCGTAACTCCGTTTTTTAGATTCAGATAAGCTGGAGAAGAAGAGTGCCGCCCCTGATTTTTTCCTTAAATAGGTCGAGTGTCAAACTTGGATTACTGAAATAGCAAGCAGCAAATTCAAACCTTTTTGTTGTTATTGTTGTGGTTGTTCTGTAAGACGCATATTAAAACTGAATTGTATAAATTTCAATACAGAGAAAACAGTGAACAGGTACAGATGTTATACAGATAATCAATTTCTAATACAAGTACCAAGGAATTTAGGAGCTTGAGCCAAACATACACAAAACAAACAAACAAACAAAAAAAATGACGTTACAACTATTTGAATTGTCTTTGAAAGGAGAAACCAAAAAAACAAAAAAAAACCACAGGGAGGTACTTTTAAGCAAAAAGGCCCAGTACCAACCTAAGTCTTCAGTGTCATTTGGTCAGACTGGGTGACATTTTCGTCGCAGTGAAATGACAGAACACAACAGAAACAACATAATTTGGTTATATGTTTATGCTGTGTTTTGTCTTTGCGCGACGACTTAGCCCAGTGAAAGCAGGACATACCAATGTTCAGGTTTGTGCAGATGGGCGCTCATATTGTGAACGCTGTTCTCCGGTTGCTCTTAGAGTTCACATGAACTGAGTTTGACTTGACGAATTTATTTGAATTTTAATTTGAACTCAAACTGAGCCCAAAAAATGCGAACTCAAATCGAGATCGATCGTTATGAGTTGAAAAGTGGCGATCGAGTTAATGACTGCATCTGAAATAATGGTGTCCTTGACATAGAATTTTTGTTATACATGTATCATGCATATGTGTGTTGGTGCATTCATTATTCGCTGTGATAAACGTATAGAAACTAAATCTAGGTCAATGATATTCGCAACAATCACGGTCAGTTCTCTTCTCTTGAAAAACACCCAGCAACTCCTAATCATAAAAGTGGTTGAAAAGTAGTTAAAACTAACTATGTACTTTAAAAAGTAATCTGCTTGTCGACTAGTTAATTACTTTTTGTTTTCAAAAATATTATATTTGTTAAGAATGTCTTGTTTTTCCTACTTGTAGTTAATTACCTTATAGAAGTAGATTTAACAACCCTGGTTGCGATGTATATATACATATATAAGCCTCACTGTCTCATATTTGGTCATATTGAGTGATGGAACTGAAGTACTGTTTCGTAGCTTAGGAACTCGAATTCCATCTCGAATTCGATTCCAGATCAGTTCACTGAGGTCTTGGAACTGAATTGGACTTCTGTTCCTTATAAAATTCTCATCGAATTCGAACTGGAACTAATTCACATTCTTTAAAAAAATTCTTCTAATTGCACAACCCTACCAGTGATCTAAGGGCGGATTTAGAGATATGCCGAATGGCTCATGGTCTAATAATAAGTCCCCGCTTTTGTAATGAACCCCCCGAACACGAAAGAGAAGAATGTTTATGAAAGAAACCAAGGACAGATGAAGACACTGTGAGAAAAAGAGAGTGGGGTGAAGAGGAAGAAGTAGAAGAGAGAGATAGGGGAGAGAGGAAAGGGATAAGGTCGGAGAAATTCCATTTCTTCTAAATTACTTTTTATATTTATCACCATGGCAGTATTTGGTCCAGATATGATCGTCTTATGATCCCACACGGCCCCCATTATTACGGATATGATTTACCACAACAGAATCGTTAAAAATGTGTTTGTGATACTCAATGTTTATAAAAGAGACTGCCATATTTTCAGGCGATGTTACTTTCAGTGTCTATATGTTGTCTTAATATTGTTGTTATGGACTGTAATGAACGGACCCCTCACATCTTTCTTCAGCTCAGGCCCTGTGGATTCCAAATCCGCCCCTGCAGTGACGAAACTGATACAACTTTCAACGGCTAAAAGAACAGGGCATTTTCACTGACACGCTCATGCAAAATTAATAAAATTATATGATCTACATGCATACAGAAACAGATATTACACGACGGCCATATTCGTATAAATCAGAAGGCAAGCACTGAAATTTCTTTTAAGAGTGTGAACGCTTAACATGTTCGAAATTGCACAGGTTTACCAAGAGAGTTTCCTAGTTATTTTTTGTGAAGGGAGATAACTTTCAAAAATCAAATTTGGTATCGCATCTTAAACTTCGCTCTTCAGCATGGAGCACATTCAGAGAAAAATATTACGATACTTGTATCAGAATTGCAAGTATCAGATATATCGATAATTTCCACTCGACACTACTCTACTAGAAAACTGAAACCGGTAATGCTATCGCCGTTCTGTTGTGAAAGGGGAGTCAGTCAGGAACAACATTATTGTTCTGGTCAAAGTACACCTGCGGTATATCGATCGGACAAGCAAAGTGATGTGCAACAATTACATTAACTTGCTAGTTTTTCAAGTTATTGATCTTTAGCGAAGGAAGAGCTCGGCTCCTTTTATGAGAATATGCCCGAGTAATCTGTGTTGCTATAAGTGTGATGACGCTCTTTAAAAAAAAAAAAAAAAAAAAAAACACCAAAATGGGTGGGCATGGCTGTTGGGGTACAAACAGCAAAATATGCATAGCCTACTTTCAATTATGCGTGTTGGACTTACACTCCCAAGCTACAAAATAGCATAAAAAATCATACGCAACTTTTGCTACTCTGTTGCTTAGAGGCATCAGTCGCTTCTGATAACAATATCGGAATTAATTTGAAAACTCAGAAACTTGCGGGTGTAACGATTTTATAAAGAATTAGCCGAGGTGTGGAAGGGAAGATGAAGTCGGAGAAGAGTGAGAAGGGGGAGGTGTGGACAAGCGCACACATACCTGTGCCACATCTAAACGTATACATTACCCCCCTTAAAGCAAACTTATTTATGGTTGGCCGCAGACCATTGAATAGATCCAGCCTTTGCGACTTTCAGATTAGACACTTAACGGTCGCCTCGATGTTTTGCCTATCTTACTTAAGACTTGAGAAGGGGCGGTTACGTTAGACAGGTGNTAGGATTGGACCCTTTTTTCCTCTATGGGCTATATTAACATTTTGAGCTGCCCTCTGAACCCAAAGTTTTAGCTTTCACCCAGACCCATACCAGATTGAAGCTCATTATGTGGCCCAAATTTTAAGACTTACCCAACCCTAGCAAGCCCATTGAAATTTTGAGCTTGGTTGCTATTTGTAAACAGACCCTACGTTTTTCATGGGTCAATGCCAAACCCTTCCTCTTCCGCCTGAGCACACCCTTGACCTGGCAGTTCCAGCCCAGGGCTAAATAGTGCCTGGTAAAATAAAGTAAAATGGACACAGATTCCCATGATATCAAAATTTCCCCCCTGGAGCCCTTATTGCTGGAAGCAGGGCATGCCAAAAGAGGGAAAAGGGGAGATGAAATATACCCCGTAATCGTAGGACCCAAAAGTGAAAGTACAATTACAGGCCTGTAACCAAGAGTTTCCTATTTATTTGTGAAGGGAGATAATTTTCAAAAATCAAATTTGGTATCGCATCTTAACAAGAACCCTTCGCTCTTCAGCATGGAGCATATTCAGAGAAAAATATTACGATACTTGTATCATTATGACAAGTATCAGATATATCGATAATTTCCACTCGACACTACTCTAGCTATCGCCGTTCTGTTGTGAGAGGGGAGTCAGGGACAATATTAATATTATTGTTCTGGTCAAAGTACACCTGCAGTATATCGATCGGAAAAGCAAAGTGATGTGCAGCGATTACATTAACTTGCTAGTTTTTCAAGTTATTGATCTTCAGCGAAGGAAGAGCTCGGCTCCTTTTACGAGAATATGCCTGAGTAATCAGTGTTGCTATAAATGTGATGACGCTCTTTAAAAAAAAAAAAAGAAAGAAAAACACCAAAATGGGTGGGCATGGCTGTTGGGGTACAAACAGCAAAATATGCATAGCCTACTTTCAATTATGCGTGTTGGACTTACACTCCCAAGCTACAAAATAGCATAAAAAATCATACGCAACTTTTGCTACTCTGTTGCTTAGAGGCATCAGTCGCTTCTGATAACAATATCGGAATTAATTTGAAAACTCAGAAACTTGCGGGTGTAACGATTTTATAAAGAATTAGCCGAGGTGTGGAAGGGAAGATGAAGTCGGAGAAGAGTGAGAAGGGGGAGGTGTGGACAAGCGCACACATACCTGTGCCACATCTAAACGTATACATTACCCCCCTTAAAGCAAACTTATTTATGGTTGGCCGCAGACCATTGAATAGATCCAGCCTTTGCGACATTCAGATTAGACACTTAACGGTCGCCTCGATGTTTTGCCTATCTTACTTAAGACTTGAGAAGGGGCGGTTACGTTAGACAGGTGGTCACAATATGGAGTTTAAATGTGTGAGAAGTATCAATGAACAGTCGTCCCTGAATCCTGGTCATCTTGGCAGGTTGTCGTCAAACGCAGGTGGTCGCCAGACTAGTTTCAACACCACATTATTAGCTAGATAGCAAGCCTACAGGTCGATTTCACTGTTCATAAATGCCTAGTGCCCTCTCTGGCTCGACTGGGTTTCAATGATTCAGCGGCCTCGCCGTCATTCCAAGTGTAGTGTAAGGCTCAAGCTACCAGATTAGCACGGACAACCCGCTAGTCGTCGAGTCGGTTTACACAGCCGGGACACACAAACCAATGCAACTAATTCTTAGAGCAACAACTCGTATGGTCTGCCTTAGCAACAGACCTGCCGTCTGAGAGCGTCGGTAGCAACCAAGATCTGTGGGGCCTTTACCTGAGTGTGTTTGATTCCAACTGTTAACGGAGGAGTGTTATGATTGCAGTTCTAGAATTGGGGAATAAACGATTTATGACTGTCACTTACCGCTGACGGTCAGATCGTAACGTGGAGAGGAAGCTCTGAATGAGGCAGTAAAATATACTTGAAAAGCTTGTCAAGTAAAAAAGACTGTAGATCTACTTGAATCAAACTTCTAGCTCCATTCGCCGCGCAGTGTTTCAAGGTAAGGGCGGTGTTTTTGAAATTTGAGCCCTATCTCTTTAAATATATTCTGATTGTGAACAAAAGCATTGCAAGACAAGCTGTTTGGTTCATGCCTCATGTTTTATTTTGTTTTTAATTCTGTTTGGAACATGAAGTCTTAAACGGTGTTCGGTGTTTAGACCTGTTCGAGAATCATATTACAGATTATATAAATCTCTGTCGCTCTACACCAGTCAATTGTCGTTTTATGGCAATTTCTCGGGGACACAGAAAAAGCTGTGATTTAAAAGATTGCCACAGTCCAGTTACTTTTGTATAGAAGAAGCAGTGTTATAATATCTGAAAGGTGCAGTTTAACGAGTGCAGCAATTATACACTATTTGTCTCAATATATTTTTGCACAAAACTCGACATCTGTTATATTGTAGATGCCAACACATTAGGTTGAATGAATTTGATGCAGTCAGTGTTTGGAAAATTACCAGCTGATTAAATTACCAGGTCATTTTTTCCTTTTAATGACTGTCTAGTTTCAGACAAACAGAGATAACGTGCTTTTTGTCACTTTTGGTAATCATAGTAATACTGAAAGGGACGTGGTGTAGTTGAACCAGTAGACATTCTTACTCTGTCACAACCATTCTCTTATTCTCTCTCTCCTAATTATTCTCATTCTTTCTCTCTCCTCGTCTCTTCCTCTCCTTCTCTCCTTCTCTTCTCTGTTCTCTTCTCTTCTCTTCTCTCTTCTCTTCTCTTCTCTTCCTCTCTCTCTCTCTCTTCCTCTCTCTCTCTCTCTCTCTCTCTCTCTCTCTCTCTCTCTCTCTCGCTCTCTTCGTTGCTTTGACAGATTTTTATTTCCTTGGATTCTGATAATGTGTGTGCACAGGCCTATCATTTCCCTGGGAGAGTCCATCCTGCTCTAAATAAATCCCATTGAACGGCCTTGACAATGCTAAAACTTTCGCATAGGAATTTAAAAAAAAAAACTAAAACCAAATTGAACCAAGCCCTGATAAATAATGGCCTAATGTGTTTTTTATTGCTTTGTTTTTGTTAATGTTGTTGCTGTGTCTGTATCACCTCCAAAAATCAACAACGGCCTTAATAAAGTTAAGTGACGTTGTAGTTTTTCTTGTGAATTGATGAAACCTTTTTTTAGTAATGTGGGATGGGCTCTCATCCTCAAAAACCCATTGTTCCTACGTCCCTATAATTCATAACCAATCTGAATCTCTGCCTGGTAGATCAAACCTCAATCCTTTCTCTTTCCAACCATATCCACAGGATGGCCGACAACGAACAAGACAGACCACAGACCACTGACGAGGGACAGCAACAAGTGGCAGACAGACGTCACTCAGAGCAAATCCAGAGCCGCGAGAAAGTCAAGAAATCAAAATCTGCCGGCAGCAAAAAGGGACGTGCTAACAAAATCTATCGGACACCGCCTACTCCCACTCCTCCAGAGCTGCTGGTGAAGGAGAAGACATTTGTCTTGGATTGTAATGCCACCAGCAGCATCTCCAGGGACTACTGCAAAGCCAACCCCAAGCTGGGACCCGTCATTCCGCCATACAACTCCCAAAGGGACAAACACGTCGGCAATTACTTCAGGTTTTACGGGGTGGACAGGACGTTGAAGAGAACTGGACAGGTGAGCCTGAATGATCGTTCATGTTGATGGATGGATGGATGGATGGATGGATGGATGGATGGATGGATGGATGGATGGATGGGTGGATAGATGCATGGGTGGATGGATGGATGGATGGATGGATGGATGGATGGATGGATGGATGGATGGATGGATGGATGGATGGATGGATCTTAGGCTTGTTGGGTTCGCATTTAACAGAAATAAGCAGCTGGTGATTGTAAATCCACTGGTAATTAAAGGCTTCATTTCAGCATTAAACTGATAGACTGTTCAAACATAATATTGAGATTGATTGACCCTCCACTTCGTCAAGTTTTAATGCTTGACATAACAAAGGAAGTTTCTTGAGACGTGCTCTTATCAGTAGCACCACTGTAAAGCAGGAAGATTTTTGAAGGGTCTGATAGGAATTGATCAGTACAGGTTCCTCCTTTTCCTCCCCCCCCCCCCCCCCCCCCNACCCTTTCCATTCCCCAGCCGGTACTACACCTCGCTGCTCGGCGAAACAAAATGTGAATTCGCACGACGTATTCACATGATAACCTTAAAGGGGCAGGGGTAGATATTTGTTTCACAATCTAAAATAGCCAAATATCTTGTCAAAAACATTAAACCGCATACACTTTACTTCCGCCTGACCTATTCCATGAAAAAACTGCAGGAATGTTGGGATTTTCACGGTTCTTTACACGTGCTGAATGACGTCATAAAGCAAGAGGAGCTAGCCGAGGATTGACCCAGACACATCCACAAACTGTCTGGACCAGTCATCTCATTCTGACGTCACGCACCACAAGTAATGGTGGCCCGATATGCCTGCGGTGTTTTCTCAGAAACTGTCATGCAAAATGAAAGATATACGCGGTTTAAATTTTATGAAAAAAAAATAATGTGGACTTATTAGGCTTGTTATTGAAGCAAAAAACTATCCCCGTCCCTTTAAAGTTTCTTGAAGCCTCAGCTCTACGCGGTTCGCATAACAGCACGACACTTTAATCCAGAGCTCTACACGTAACATAGATCTAGGTATTGATCGTCGCGTCAAGAGATTCGGCAACTTTTCGTAGAAGGGTTTGGGAGAGTCGGCGAAAAGGGGAGAGAGAGAGAAAGGGAGAGAGAAAGGTTCTGAAAGCGAAGTCTGCACATTATTGTCCTCAGGTCATTTCCATCCATTTGTTATCATTTTCTTCGGGCACCCCTTCCCCTTTACCGCTTCTAAAATTTGATCACAAGAAGGAACAAACGAAGCGTATAAAAGATATTCTCAATATANTATGGATCTTAAGTCCATGAAACGACTCAAAAGACTCGCGTCTGAACTGATTCAAAAAATTATCCCAAAATGGTATAGGTCTTATATTATATTAAGTGGGCTCCATCCTACCAGGGGATGCATTACATTATTGAGTCAATTTACTAGGGTCGAGGGATTAAAATTCCAGGTAATTTAGAATCCTTGATTTACATTTTAACCCACCTTCCCAGTTGCAGACGGTTATTATTAAACTCTTACCATCCTAAGAATTACATTTGTGCATCGCTGCTGAATGCACCCTCAGTGGCGTTTAACATGCAGAGTTAATGCTATTCTTACGATGGCAAAAGATTCGATCGTGAATGCGCAAGCTCTGAATTGCCCAATGCGAATAGCAATTTTTGGCGTGTGAACCCGTTTCTAATGGTACGCATTTTGTATAGGATGAACTGGAATATTGTATGCTGTAAATATCGACTCTCACCCACTTAACACTACTTTCTTTTAAAGAGGCGATCTTGTTGGTTCAATGTTAATTTCATGTCAACGCAACTGTGCTTCTACACTGTTAAAGGACTCTGTCATGCTAAAGGCACTTATTAAAGGACCCAGCAGTGTGTCATATAGCCTAATACAGAATGCCTTATCGGATGGGTGGAATTACATTAACACTATTGATTAATCCGGATTATGAGATTATCACTTTGGCCATAGTCTACTTTCCAGCTGCCATATGGCTGACTTATGTTTCTCCCAGGTATTTAATGCCTGGCTTTAGGCTGTTTTTTGCCTCAGGGATATTTCTTGGCTAGGAGGTATCTTTTGGCTTTAGGAATATATACCTACAGCTCTGTTTGGACATATTGTGCAACTTCTCTTGAGTCTTCGATCTCATAGAGCGAATGGTGCTGTACTGTTAACTGTATTGTAAAGATCAAGAGCAAAGATGTGTAGATAAGCTCCTATTCCTCCCCCCCCCC
>JAWQUT010000300.1:596717-626247 GCA_033807755.1 Ellobium chinense | reverse complement strand
TTTTTTCGCCATTTTTGCGGAATATAATATCATGCAATGTAGCGAGTAGAAAGAGAACACCATTATATTGTCGGCATCGCCTCGACATTTCGGGCTATTTTATGCATGATAGTAGACGATGTAATGTCATCTTATCCGTCAGAAAAAGTTCACTGTGCCTTTTCTCGTGCAAGTTTTGTCACTTTCGCTGGAATTTTGGGTGGGGCATTGGGATTTACATATCACACATGAATTTACACATCATGACCATGAGAATTTTTAATAGCATTACAAGTTTTTCATTCGACATTCTATTCTACACTCAATCCACTCTATATCATGCTAGAAGATACACTACACGTTTGGTCAATATAATGTATGTTCCATAATACAATGTGTAGATCTACTCACAGTATATTTATTCTATCAGTATTTCAAATCCATTAGCAACAGCAGTGAATTTTTCAACCACTGATTTACATTGTTGTATATGTAAGCATTGTTGCTTCATACTTTACAACCATAATATACCATTTCTGTTTTCTGACAGTATTATTTTTATGTAACTGATATCACTGTTGGCGATATTTGTAAGTCTTGTCACAGCCACTGCATGCATTTCCATCACTGCTGTTGCTGTATTACCTAAGATTATCAGCATTTCAGCGTGTATGTGTTAATTTTAATGTCCCTTTCAGCTCAGTTATGTCAATATCACACAGTTGTACATGTCGTATAATCAATAATTGGTCTCTTGTGGTTTAGAGGAAAAATACATCTCATTTGAATGAGAGAAATTCGGTCCAGCTCCTGTTCTCTACAATTTCCCTTAATACCACATTAATTACAGCTCTCTTTTTCCTTCCATTCTTTTGTAAAATTAACAAAATGCTGTGAGCTTTTCTCTTTTTCCCTCTCTCCCTTTCTCTCTCTCTCTCTCCTTTCTTTTCAGATGCGAATGTAATTGTGCATACAAACTGATCTGCTATTACTTGTATATTGTGTTAAGGCTTTTAAAACCAGACTGTTTCAGTAAAAGTTGATATTTTTATGTCTCAATAAAGGTTAGTACAATAGGGAAACACTCCCAAATTAAAGATACATTTATTAGCGCCAACATAAAGCTCTGTTTTAGTGAGGTGTCCCGCCTGAAAGATATATTTATTAATAGCTTGGGATACTGCATTGATTTGTAATGAAGAATATGACAGCATTATATTACATGTTTGAAGCATATTTCATTTGTTTGTCTAAGATTTGCATAAATAAATCTAAAATGATACATCCCGAGCGGTGTTTGGATCATGTTTTGTGTGCGAAGTTTCATTGATGTTCAAGAGCTAATCAATAGCTCTCTGAAGTTCATCATACAGTATTTAATGATCAACCAGTGGAAATGCAATCAATCGAAGGGCTTCACAACAGCCGCGTAGCTGTTACAGAAGGTTACCGGCCCTTTCGATTTAGAGTCCAACAATAAATATCCCTGCAACAGTCCTCTACTTGCGAGAGAGGTCACTTACTTGGCATTTTATTGCCGTGATGATGCAAAGTTTGCATGAGCAGACTGAAGTTGAATATAATATACAGCACTACCGCAGGCACATGCAAGATCGTCATAAGGGTAACAAAGTGAAACGAATGGCTCCTAAGAAGCCAACTTCTACACACATAAAAAAAAAAAAGTGGACGCCTCCACTTTTGACATGTGGTTGTGTCAAAGGGAAGTGTTTGTTGGTGTGCAAACCTAAATGCTGGAAAGAAGGCGCAGAACTTCATCATCTTCATGGTGCACAACTTTCATTTGCCCCCTATTTCTATAGTGTGCTTTCAGCAGACAACACCCTGCATGGTAGCTTTCCCTAAGAAGCGTGTTTTATATACTGTATATGTTTACGTACATATAGATATACTGTATATATTTACGTACACAAAGATGCCCCCATGTATGCAAGAACAGCTGCAAACAGAGCTATCAGCACTGGAGACTATAACGCCCTTTATCGATTACAACGCAAGCTGCCCTCTCTAGGAGCCATTTTTTTTTTATAGGACAAGAAAGAGCGGAGAAACGAAAATGGGAAACCACAGCTCACCGTATGCACTGTAGCCATGTGAAATTTTTTTCTTTTTTCACCAGCCAGTGTTGTCAGCACTGCCATAATATGGTTCAGTTTCTTGGTCGTGCTAAGCTTTGTTTCCCGCCCTCTTTTCTATAGGCCTACAAAACAAAAATTATCCTCCAGGTATGAAGATGCCAATGTTTGTTTTTCACTGTTGATTATATATGGTTTTACACCTCTTATTAACTGATCCAGGGGCCCACGCCAAAATACTTTCCAGATATGTTGTTTAGCTCTTCCTCCAAATTTTGACACAAAGAGAAATGCTACTAACCCCATTGAATTTTGAGAACTTAGGCAGTGAAGCAGGCTACCTAATATTTTAGGCCTTTTTACTAAGTAAACAGGATGACCTTGCCCGTCCAGCAACAACCACCAAGTTTATACGTAAGTGTATAAACCTCACCTATGCAGTGTTACAGTGTCTGCACCTATATAGGCCTTTGACATTCAATTCCAACCCCTTTTCCCCCTCCCTATGGCCAGTTTTCTTATTTTATAGGCTATTTAAAATTGCAGTCTTATGCTAGATGCTATTGGCATCTTCATACCCATGTGAATTCAGTGTCTGGTGATTTGGTCTCTAGTATTCCCAGTACAGTCAGTGGTGCCACTCACTTTTCATGCAATTCTCTGAACTTCTGTAGTTTATGGAGATTAAGTTCTTTAGTTAAAACACATCTACTTCGGTAGCAATTTATACAAAGCAATCAATTACTTCAAGAGAAAACAATTGTACAAGCATTAAAAAATATTAAAATACAGAAAGAGAAGATCAGTGGCAAGCATTTTTGACAGGAAAATCAGATGAACTTGAAAAATGTATATATTTCTTCTTTCAAAGCAGCTTCTTGGACTGATGTCACATACTCTTAACTAAAACATAACCTTCTCTAATTTCAGAGATTTCTCTGAAAAACAGCATCTCTGACGGTGGATCCATTTATGGCAGAGAAATAAATTTTTAAACTTCCACATTACAAGAAACACAGAAACAATCTGAATGAACAAATGGCATTGTTTATTTGTGTTGTTTTCATGTTTTTTCAAAATATTACGGTAAAATAGCGCCACACCTGCTGTCACAATATACAAAATTGTTTTATACATGAAATGATACAACTTTTTACAGCGACTCAAGGAGAATAAAGTAATGAATAACCAGTTATTAATACCGGAAATGTTAGACTTTCATTAATAATACAAGTATCTAGCATATACAGAATAGACGATTGAGTAATAAACAAACCAACAGTCACACTGTATAGTAATTATGCATGTTCCTTTACATTCATCATGGAGTGAAATATGCTAGTATGTCAATACAACTGCACTTATCTGAATAAATGTACTATTTTCAAATCAGTCTATGAACATGGAATACGGATTCAAGCATACACGCAATCTCTAACATAGAAATATTAAGCTACATACATCAGACAAAGGCGTTGAAATTAGCCAAGGTACGGATTAACACAGTACAGGGCCATAGGGTAGCAAATATCACGGGGTCCATCTATGACAGAAAAATGCTAAAGGCCCTTAAATAGTATGGGCCCACATGGGCCCTTGAGAGGTGTGGGGCCTCTTGGGCCATATGCTCCATGATTATTCCGTCCTTGGACAACACAGTCATAAAACAACCAACCTCCTCAAAGGAGAAAGGACATGACACAGGTACAGACATTCAAATCCATGACATTTGGTAACCGCTTCACACTCTTTGGCTATCTCAGTGTTGTGCCATGGTGCTGACCATACACTTCATCCTTCTTACTCCCATTTAAGCAACTGAAAACAATTTGGTCAAACTTGAATACAGTAGAACCTTCGAACTTGAATTTTGAGCAAACCATAATTATGAGGCTGTGAAGTGCCGCAGCCTGCGTCTGGAACCAGAGCAATACAATGACCTATAGGAGTACAGCCAAGTCTGTTTAATTGTAACTCCTGGGTAGCATACACGAAGTTGTGATGATCTAGCAATTTCTGTACTGAAATATAGCATTCTGCTGTCTGAAATATTTATGTTGCGATTAGAAGAAACTGCAATTATCCTGATAGCAACTAAATCAAAATTGATTGTACCTCCATTACTTGAGGTCTAATATTGTAGGGTCCTAGTAGGTTTGCATCATCTTATACTTCCACCCTCAATCCCAGACAAGAAATAATCAATTCAGACAATCTGACACCACAGAAAACACAGACATGAAGCTGCACAGCAAAGATGCCATTTCTCAGCAATTTTGTTGGAATTTCACTCCGACCACTATCAGTTTCACTTTCCACAATTTCACAGTTTACTGGATTACCATGGCCAATCCCTGTATTGTTTTTTTCCCAAAATTCCTCAACTGCACTGCAGGCATAAGTTTGGAGACTCACATAATCAGTGAAAGCACCTGCTAATGCAGCCAACCACTAAAGCAATAATACCATGCAGAGGGCAATATCATGGTCATTACCTGTCAAAGGGAAATGCCCTACAAAAATTACAGATATACCTTCATCATATCTGTTATGAAAGAGATGGCAATATACTTATATTACAGTATTACTACTCAGCACACAAACAAATAAGATTATGTGTGCTGTTCCTCAGATATTCCATCACCTGAAGGCCACAAAGCAAGGAGCAAAGCCTCAGCATGCACTTTTATACACTGTCTGTGCAGATGTATAATGCTGACTTCCACATATATGTCGTCACAGTCATAGACAGTCTGCTTATCTTATTTGAGTAAGTTTTTCAAGACGAAAAAAAAAATTGCATAAGACAACGCAACAAAATAATGCCAATCTCAGCTGTTTTTAAACCAATAACTTTGTGACTTACTTTATCTAGGGCATTTGATGGATGCACTTGTTTGTAGCAGGCAAAAAAATAGCCCAGTTTGCAAACTGCCTTTCCCTGAGATAAGCAATCTGCCAATGACTATGACGATGTGGTTTGGAGGAAAAACAGGATCACATACAACATCTTTATTCAAATAAAAACAGCTATTCCTTGCAAAATGATGAATCCTTACACCTTCCATTCTGATACTGTCATCAGAGATAGCCCACCAGTCTAAACGAAATAATACAAAACAATTCCATAGTATCAAATTTGTGGAATATGACCGTATCCGTCAAAATAAATAACATTTTCCTTACACTTAAAGGTAGGATATAATTCGCAATTTCTTGTTTCACTCAAGCACTGTACATTATGAATAATTATGATGTTTATGCTGTTTACTTTAGCTTCGGATAGTAATGAAACAAAGTAACAAAAGATGCCGAAGTATCAGTTCTGTTAGCAATAAAACTCTGAACAAAAAAAAAAACCACTTTCAACACTTAATGTTTCACAAGCTGCACATGTTCCTTTCATCTATCTGTGCTATTAGACTATCCCTCTTTCATACTCCTACTTTCAAGCCGGATTTCAGGGTCCTTGCAAAATTACAAGTGTGATAAGTCGTAAGTTTTGTAATACAGGGGATATGGCATCCATTCTCTAATCACATTCTACCTAAAATACTTCTATAAGAAAGCAAGAATGAAAGACCAAATCAAGTCTAATGCCTAGTGACAGAAGGGCTAATCATCACTGAAAAAATGGTTTTTAGTCAAAACTTCTGTTTAAAAGACTGTTCTGTTTACCGCAAAATTCTTGTGTAATTCAGTTATTACATTATGGGCATTTACTGTTTTGCCAAGATATTTTGCTCAAATATAAGCATTAACACTGTTTATGAGCAAACTGATCTATTGTGTTTGAGGATAGCTCTTTGCTACAATGAAACTGTTATCTAATTTCAAATACTGTATAAGAGCAATCTGGAATCGCAATAAACTGTTTTGCAAGGAGACAAGTACATATATTGACATGTAGATAACAACAATTAAGGAAAACAGATTTTGAGAGGAAAACTAAAATCAGCCCTTTTGTAGTGAGACATTAAAACAGGTTTCCTGGACATTACATTCTTGATTTACTTGGGTGGCGTACTGGCTTGTTTGCACATAGAACACATCTACACGTGCTCAGCCTCTCAACGACGATCCAGAGAATCTACATGGTAAGAATTCATCACTTTAATAAAATCATACTCTCATCAGTGCTTACTGAAGCCTCTTGTCTACCCTCTGGTTAAAACATGTTATAGTTTTCATTTTGTTTGTGTGTAGTAAGACAAGACACACACATAGTGCTGGAAAGGAATGGATTTCATGAGATGCTGCTCTTACTGCTGTGAATCAGTACATTAGATTGGATTCCATTCTACACAATATGACTCTCCTCATACTGTATCTTTCACAGGGATGGAACCAGCTCATCAAAAACAAAATATAGTGAACTTTTGCACAGAGCAAGGTACCGTCTGAAATGCTATCAAAGCCATATTTTGCCTGACCAAAAAATGTAATTCCAACAATGTCAGAACAGGTTCCATCCCTGCTTTAACTGTTGCACAAAATCTGCATTCCTACAGCACTGATAGCAAAAATAATAAACTTAATAGCTCATTCATTCCCTTTACAGTCTCTTTACTTTCTCTTGGGAAACATAGCTTTGGACTGAAAACACAGATATTCCTGCTTCCCATCAATTTCATCTCCACTAAGCAAGTGAGCTCAATGACCCACTTTTCACTGACATGCAAATGGAAGAGCTATAAAACCCCCTTTGTCAGAATGTCAGTCACAGAGGTTCAAGGTCATCTGTAACTTTGTTTCAGTTACTGCCATCACCAACTTCCAAGAATGATGAATGTGACATCAGTCTGCATTCAACATTCAGTGTCCTTGAAGAGAGAAATGTGATCAATCCATATCCATTTTACTTTCCTCTCACCAGTCTGTTTAAATGAATGGGATGAAAATGGAACTGCTACGTCTGAGCTCTTTGTACATCAGTTCAAAGTCCAGATTCGAACCCTTACCACCAGATTGACAAGACAATGACACTCAAGCTCTCAACACTAACCTTATTTCTAAATACATGAAAATAACACTAAGACATGCCAGGCTTGAAAAAAAAAACAAACAGTGTAAAACAATAACCAAAAGTACAAAAAAACAAAATCTCCCAGATCTGTACAGCTTACATCTGCAAAGGCATAAATATGGTGTTTGCATATGTACTCATGCTGCACACATGACATATCCACACACTCTCCCATGCAGATGAAAATGCACTACCTCCAGCCACCAACCACTCACAATGAAGCCCACAAAATCTACAGCATCCCATACAGAAAATCCTTATTAAAACTACAACAAAAGAAAAAAAAATCAACTAACAAAAAATAACCACTAATGCAATTTAAGAAAAGCCTAAAGAAAATGATCTGGTGGTCAAAGCCATGAGAAAAACCAGAATATATTAAAATCAAACTGTACATCTGCACATATCACACATGTCATTTAGTCCTTTCCTATCCGCCCTACATGTCATCCCTTTTGACATATATGGCCGTCTGTCATATTGTGACTTAAAGAAATGATACAGCCCTATGCGTCAAAACAGATAATTCTTTTGCTCAGCTGTTCGGCTGGATGCCTCGACCAAACAGCTTGCTTCAAATCTCCTAAAATATAGGCTGGGTTTCAATTTACAAAGTTCTATTAACCAAATTTTTCAAAACATATGCTATCCCTTTCAATGACCTCACTGTTCTGGTAAAGAGAGATGGAACCTAACACCAGACAAATTCTGGAATGGAGAAGACTACATCTTTTCACTAAGTCCACTACGTCAAAGTGTGAGCTCTACTTTGCATGAGCCAAATTTAGTTCAAGAGGAAGATTATAATGTTTGCTCCATCGGTGATTTTTTTTTTTTTAAGACACATTATGTACACTTGTTATACAGACATATTATTCATAGTTTATAGTTAAAATATACATGATACAACTGCCACATGTTCCTTAAGATTTCTCTAACCTGGCTAGGCACTCTGTCATTTGCTGGAAGTTTGATAAATACTGAATTTTGTTTTGAGCCTGCTCTGCTTATTATATTATCTAACAGATGATAAACAAAATAAAAGAAGCTAACATGACTATTTTGGGGGGACTAAAAGAATGAAATCACTTACCTCCCAGAACTATATCATATGTAGTGACATATAATGAAACACAAATGGGGTTTAGTTTTTATTAGTATGAAAAGACCTATTTCCTCATATAGCAATAACATCCCTAAGCTTTTGAGCTAACATACGAATTAGGATACTTTCATCAAGTACTGACATAAAATATTAAACATACTAGTAATAAAATTTGAATGATGTCTACTTTAAGGTATACAGTCTTTTACATCAATACAGATGACATTCAAAACAGTATCAATTCCAGCCATGAGATGGTGTGTAATTGTTAGGCTGGAGCATTAAGGGTGCGAGATAGCATAGTAGGTAGAAAATGCTTTAGAGTGAGGAACTTAGACACTAGTCTCTCTGTCACTTCCTAACCTATGTTCAATAGATAAAATGAGTTCAGAATAATCTTGAAACCCATCTTGCATATGGCAACTTTGTAATGAATCAAACAGACTTGCATCTAGTACTCCTGGAAATTAAAAAATGCGATTTGACTGGCCACAAAAAAAAACAGAACAAATCAGCAAAGCCCAACTTTACTGAAATCTGGAATGACTTCAACTCATTGAATATTGACTTGCCAATAACTCAATAAATTCTATATTTATCTCAAGTGAAATAAATTAAGGCTCGTTCTTCATCCCCACGGGGTCACAAACCTGCCCATGATACATTATTATATTTACATACAGGACAGTACAGTCTTGAAAATCACAGACAAATTTCAGATTTTCATCTACATTGCACAGGTAAGCTAGAAAGCCTGATACAGATCCAAAATCCTTACTGAGAGCCCGTATCTGATGGTCGGGAGGCTAAAACAATGTAGGGATGAGGACAGGGCTAAGAGATGATTCATTTTCACTCACACACCACATATTTGACATCATATCTGGCATTCATGCATTTGCTCATCTCCACTCCTCACGATCTCTCAGACAGCCAAGAAACCGAAACTTACTGACACAGGGGGTGAATAAGACCATAAAAGGACATGAAAGTTTGTGTGACTTCTCAGTTACAACCCATTCATTAATACTCTGTGTACCACAGATGAAACATTGCGTCCTATTTTAACTTACCTTAGTGTACCTAGGTTGCAAGCATGGGTCTAAGCTATACATGAATTTACATCATAGGAAAAGTTAACTTGACAAGGCTGTGGTATACAAAGTGTTAAATACAGAGCTTCCAATGAGAGTTACTGATAACCCAAAATTTGATCTAACTATAACCAGTCAGTAGTATGAGTTCATAGTCAGATGTTGATTTTCACTGAGGGAGATTCATATGGGGCCATACCACAGGGATGTCCTGTCACTTACTACAGCTGTTAGCTACACTTGAGTGATGCCAGAGCATTTTCACACAGACTTATTGCTTTTGGCACAAGTATTCATATATAAATGACAGGTGGCCAACATTCCATAGAACATAACCTCTTTCCTGAAAAGCAACTGGACATGTATCCTGGAATGACCCCATAGCTATTTTTTTTCTTCCTTTCCTTGAGGAGATGTGTCTGATGAATGAAGTGACATCAGGAGGCAGTAGAACATTTACAAACAGTAGAACCTCACAATCTTGAATTCCAATTCATCATTTTCAAATCAAGATGTGTTCATGTAAAAGTTGATGTAGATAATGAAAATCTGATCATTATATGTGTTTCTAATACAAGAAGTTCCAGATTGTGAGATCTTACTGGAATTCCAAGAGGAAACTCACACCACCGGTATGACCGAAACTTACGAGGAGGCACTGCTCTTTCCTAGAGGTTGCAATACAGACAACATGGTGAACAGCTTATCAGCTTAAGTCCAATAGATTTTCTACTGCATATCAAAGTGCTTTCCTAATCGAGATGATCTTTGGACAGCCATCATTTGCAAAAGCAACAGACATTTGACACCAGATATCTCCCGTATCTCTTTGCATGATCCTATATGGGCTTTTCTGAATTTTCTGTCTTACAGCCGAATTAAGCAGTGATGTATAATGAATTATTTTTTAAGTCTAGTCATAAAATCCAGAAAAGCCCCAAAATGGATCATGCATAATTATATGTAAGAGCCATGAGTGAAATTTGATGTCAAACAATGGGTCATATTACAAATGACAGTTGTCCTAAGCCCTTCAGGTAAGAAAATGCATCGTTCAGCACTGTAGTGAGCAATTTTCAAATGAAAGCCACAACACTTATAATGATAACTTGCGCGCCATATTAGCTGCATTTCAACCTCTGGGAATGGGAAGGGCCTCCCCCTAAGCCTTTTAATTTGATTTGTACGATGTACATGTACATTCCAGAAGTAGAAAAACTATATTATATGTCCTATACGTCCTATATCCTATAAAATGAACTAATCCAAGGAACAGGCTCATGAGCTCATGAAGAACATGACATAGTGAAGAGATTAAAGCATTGCTGCAAATGTGAGTTTACCTAAACAACTGCTTATCTGATTGGCTCACACTACCAAGCAGCACACACCAATTGGGCCCATTAATACCAAATACAAAACTTCTCATAAATATGTGAGTGAAGTTAGGCAGACATTATTATTGTAGAGAAATGTTTTCATAATTCTGCTATGGAACAAGCAGCAAGAAAAGAAAAGTTTATCAGAGAGAAAAAGTTTTTCTTGGCAGTCAATTGAAAGCAACTTACAAACATCTTGATCTGATCATGTGCCTTGTCAAAGACTTGCATTCACCTCACCTTGATCATATGCACTTTCACTCTCTCCAGTCTAAACCAAACTCATTCTCTCTTCAGCCTTACTATGCACTCTCTCAGCTCAATCTGTCACTCATCTCAATGTCTCTCTCTCTCTCATTTGGGCATGTATTTTCTATGTTCTGGTTGACAAGCACCCTGTCTCACTTCAGTCTGGGCTGACACTTATCTCTGTGCAGTCTGGTACAGCACCCTCCCCTCCTCTCAGTCCCAGCAAATAGTGATTGATTCATAAAGCCAAAGCAGTGTCCACAGAACCTTGCTACACAGCAAGGACAGACACACACTCACGACATGCAGACTGTAGAACTGTTCCCATCAGATGCAGAGTTGTTCAGAAACTTTAGCCTTCCTGTCAAGGTGAACATTAATCCTAGATTAGTCATTTATGAATACATTATTATTGTATCAAACGGAAGAGGCATTGTTGCAATTAGGAAGGAGCACAATGTTACTGTACCAAACAGAAGGAGCATTATTTCACCACAGAATAAAAATCCGTGCATAAATCAAAGGTTAATGGAGGACAACAGACCTCGAGTATACAGTATATATTATTAGTTGAGTATTAATGAGGGTTAAATGCTCCTGTCCCTTTTCATTTTTTCTTTTCTATTCTGCTAGAAATACC
Source organism: Ellobium chinense (assembly GCA_033807755.1). NCBI lineage: Eukaryota > Metazoa > Mollusca > Gastropoda > Ellobiida > Ellobiidae > Ellobium > Ellobium chinense. Next base: position 614,679 of record JAWQUT010000300.1, on the reverse strand, counting down.
TGTTTGTCCTGCTATTTGTGTAATCTGCAAAGCAGCAGACTCCAAATTTCTCTGTCTCATTCGACATGATAGAAGTGAAATATTCGGTTGCCACGGAATGTGGGGTAAAAACTATCCATTACTTTTCCATTATATATCAAGATGATCTGATATATTTTCCATCATAATGGCATCATTGGAACCATCATCCTACAACCTTTTTGTTGCGGGAAATTTCATCACAATTTGTCACTCTGGTTGACACACAGGAGAGTAGTTCCAAGCCAAATCATAAACCCCCAAAATAAGTACATGTATCTTGAATGTTGCATGATTTACCTATCACAGCTGGCCATTTTTTGCCGATTCCAGACCTGGCAACTTCCATAGCAGATCTGTTTCTAATTTTCCAGGTCTGGGCCAACTCTGTTCTATGCATATAGACCCATGGGTCATGAAATTATGATCTTTTCCTTGCTCGGCATGTTACTGCTGTCCACTGTGCTGAATGCTCCATATAACTTTCAGGATGTCTTGATGGAGCTTGAACTCCAGCATGCTCTGGCATAATGACTTTTATGTGTGGGCTACTAAACCCCATTTACCTGATCATTATTAATTGGTAGTGAAAAGACATGAAGTGAAATGACATGACGTATGCTATGGCTGGGATATTCAAAAGCTTTACCAACCTGAAAAAAATGTGTGACATCCATCACACCATTTTTCATAGGTCAGAGAATGACACAGCACTTGCAGTATCTCTGTCTGCTCCCACCCACAGAAGGCGGCGGCGTAACTGGGGCAAAGTAGGCATGGACCAAAATTTCAGGCAGGTGGCTCTGAAACACAANGGGGGGGGGGGGGGGGGGGGGGGGGGGGGGGGGGGAGAGAAAAGGGGAGAGGGAAGAGAAAGGTATAAGAGAAAGTTGAAGTCAGAAGGAGGTAAAGAGGCATCAGAATGATTGGCACACATTTAACAATCTGAACACCTGCTCTCTACTATACATTTATCCTAAGAAACTCATTACAGTGCCTGAACAGTTATACATTGTACTGGACTTTCAATGTACACTCAAATTCATTTAATTTAAGGTACAAATGCCAGATTTGTCAAGTGTGTTTCATCACCCCATTACATTATCAGCTGCAGAATTTTCACTGCTTCAGCTGCCTGATTCAAAAGTTGCTGACCAAATGGTTTGTTGCTGGAAGTAGGCACACTGAGGCTAGTTTATACTCTCTGCAAAGAGCTGCCATGCATATGTTAAGTATACCATCTTTCCAGAAACATTTTTAGCTCCACCCACCCCTATATTATTTCTCCCTCTCACCCCATGCCCTACCCTCAGTCTGCGAATTCCTGCTCTGGTAATCAGTTGACAGTCATAAATTTCAATCCTCTGCAGTGACTGGCAGCCCATCAAGTGCTCCAGGGCAGCATCTGTGATGAGGGGACAGTTGTCCAGTTCCAGCACTTGGAGGTGCTCTGTCGCACATGGGCTGGAACCAATTTGGCGAATTCCTTCATCTGTGATCAACTCACAGTGGGACAGAGACTGAAAACGGAGAGAAAACAAGTGTTGGGAGAAAATTTAAATTTCAGCAGGCACAAAATGTTTTCAAACACAACTAAAGGAACCATATTGTATTGTCACTGTGCTACAAAAATGACTTCTGAGAGAACACAGGAGAAAGATTTTGTGACCAAGCAAAACGTCAGTGTCATCTTTGCAACTGCAATTTTCATGGAAAAGTAGTGGCACATTTTAACTTCTCTCATAGCGCAAGGCTTCTAGGGTCCAGCCTCCCTCCGGCTGCGTGGCCTTTATTACGGATAATGACTGTTGCACATGTTGTCTGTCTACTGATCAGGTGACACTGGGGTGCAAAATTCTACCACCACACTCAGAGCTCGGCAAGGATATATGTATAAATTCTATTTCGGCATTCAAAGCGAGCGGAGGGTAGAATTAATTCTATCACCACATCACAGTGATTAGTAAGTCAATATGAGCCTTGACCTCAAAAACAACAAGGAACTCTTATTCAAAAATATTTTTGAATAAGAGTGAGGCTGGCTGAGATCATTTTTATAGCATAGCCATGACATTTCAAATTCTAAGACAAAGTATTCACTGGCATTCAAATTTATCACATAAAATAAGGGGAACAGTGTGCTTTAGTGGTCTGTAGACAAGTCACTGAGTTCTGATAATTAACTATATGCATACTGAGTGAGAGTATCTTAGAGAAGGATAATGAGTGAGAGTATCTTAGAAAAGCTGCAGATGCATCTGCTGCTGACCAGAGGAAACCAACTACACCAATAAGCAGTATACTTTTGTAGACAGTGATAGTTTAAGATATCAGTTCAAAACTGTCACTGACCATATGCACAAGCCATATGTTAGTTACTGTTCTGCGATAACTACAGTGAACACCAATAAAGTTTGGGAGTTTCCCAAAGTTACTCTGGTGCATATACTAAGATAAGGATTATGCATATGGCCATAGGACACAGAAGGAAACTTAGAGCAATAGCCATAAACATAATGGAAAAGATTTTTGCGTAATTATAACTGCATTTGACTGCTGAAATGTGTACTTACAAGAGCGTTAAGCTCATGACAGTAAGTGGCTATATGACCCAGCGTTGCATCAGTGATCTGCAAAGAACATGACAAGAAACCACATGATTATTTGGTAAGGCAGATAACTGCAGTCATCTTAAGACTGGCTGTCATTGTAGACTGTGAATTTGTTGTAACAATTAGACTAGGATACAATGCTAAATATACATATTGACAAAGAAAAAAAAAAAACAAACTTGAACTTGAACTATATTAACCCTTTCATTGCCAAATTATTTTCAAGAGAATTTTCCCTCAGTGCCAAATTATTTCGAAAAAAATTCGTAAAAATTAAGTAGGTAATTTAAAAAATTCATAACTTTTTTAATTTTGAAGATTTTTTATATCTGTAAAAAGGAAAGTTGCTGGAAATTGGATGGACTTTCAGGATATGTATTGTTTATATGTGTGCATGTAATGGTGTACGTGTGAACTGTTCCATAGATAGAATCTTTGTCTAGTCTAGATCTACATCTGCACTCCACCCGTTCAGTGTCAACATCTAACTCACGATCACCTGGCGGCCTAAAATCAAACAAACTCATCAAACCACCACCAGGATTTGTAGCTTGATCAATATCTTGCGCTTCAAAGCTGGCAAAGTCATCACTATCATCGTCAGATGACAAAAAAACGAACGGTAGATCGTCAAGGTCTGAATCGTACTCCTCGTTGGAGATCGATATGTTGACAAATCCGCACAAAAAAACGAACCGCTCGGTCAATATAAGAAAATAAGGGCTCAAATTAAACCTCAGCCAATCAGCTTTCAGAAATTCATAAGCCCAGGACTATGCCCACTTCCGCATAGCGATACTTCCTGTTTATATCAACCTACTTCCTACCGCGACCGTGGTCGCGATCAGCAATTCGTTCTTACGGGCTGACTTATCGCAACCACAGTTGCGACCGGCAACGAAAGAGTTAAACTGAAAGGTTTAAGTCTCAGAACTTTGTCTTTCTCCTCAAATCTCTACACAAGATACATTTCACATCACTGCATTTGAATATGTCAATGACTGCATTAACAAAACTCTCTTCTTTTATGTACATTCTGCCTACTGACAGTAGGTTCACTGAGTAATTTATTCTCACTATCTGCATAACATATTTAATTATGAGGGATTACACATAGGATAGTGACAGTAAGGTTTGCTTTGGAAAGAAACATGAAGAAATCATGCACTGAGGCATTAAAATTCATTCCAACTGACCTGAAGACAATCCTCAAGATCCATCTTCTCAAGACTGTGGCAGCTCTGGATGTAAATAACAAAAAATTCAGACCAAGTTAGGACAGCAAAAGACACGAATTTAGGATGGCACTCATTTTTCATAAAATTCTCTGAACTCTCTGTGGTTCGTGTAAACATTGATTACATCACTAAATTTTGGGAGGGTGTGGATGTTATACCTCATTTGAGTCTAACACCAATCCAAAATGAAAGCTACCATAGCTAAACCATGCAAGCTCTTAGTTATCTAGACCTGCATTATCTAGACCTGCATAAGTAAACAAGAAGAGCTTAGCCTTGTGGTGCTGACATGGATCTGGTCACCATAACTGCCAACTACGGTTGACTAAAGGTGTCAAATTAACTCATCACATTCTGCCTAACCATTAGCAGCACAGGATGGACTAACTTAGCTGGTATCAAACCAGTCAGCCAGCAATTACACAGTGAGAGCACTGTCATGTGATACAGCCAGACTCTCTTGACGTAAAGGAATACCAGAATTAATGGACCTCACTGCACTGCATTCTTAAAGTCTCAGCAGATTATGTTAAAAATACGTGAATTAAATGACATGACCCACCTTTGTGAGGGCTTGGAATCCACTGTCTGTGAGAAGATTGCAACCTGAGACCTCTAGTGTCCTAATGAAGAGTAGTAATTATAAAAGATGAGTTTATTCCTGCTGAAAAATTTCAAGAACTCCTGGCTTTGCAAGACATGTTTTTGTACTTTGTAAAACCTTGTACTTATGAAGAAAGACATGTGATATCATAGCAAAAATTGTCCAAAATAATGCATCTGTCCTAAAAAGACACAAAACAACTTAAAGCTACGCATCCCTGTGCATTTTTTCCTTCTTAATTCTTTTCCATCTTAAAACCATTTCAACACTTTTCAATTACAACGGTTAGATAACCAAAATAATGTTACCACATGTGAGTGATTAATGGTGTAAGACAGAGGGTTCCTATGATTGAGACCTGCCCTTGCTAAAAGCTCTTTTCCACTAGAGCCTATAAAAGATATGGATAACAAAGGCTCATCAGTAAGGGTATATGACTGTGACATTTAAAGACTACATACATATTAACACATCGTGCTTTCATTCATGCTGTGATAATCTGAATCTGAGAGTTACTGAAGACCCATGTAAACTCTCAGTTAGGCTGGTCTTCTACATGTTATTTACCCTCCACACGCCCCCCTCCACCCCCCATATAAAACATAATGTTTGACTAATTGACTAATGACATATTCACCATGCTTAAATAGGTTAAATTAATAATTCAATAACACATGCTAGTATATGTCACAATGACACTAGCTCTCCTGTTAAAGTGTTCACCCAGCATTAAAGTGCAAAGGCTGCCACAGGCTCCACAACTGAAGGAATTAATCAATATCACAACCTTTCACTTGGCCTTTTGATGATGATTTCTTTTTGACTTTGAGTATATCGTATCAAACAATTTACTCATATAGCATCATGAGGGTTTTGATTGGGTTTCCAATACCACTGAGAGGTGTGTTTCAAACTAACTGTAAATATAAGAATGAGGTAGTGCTTGTTTCTGCAGCACTGCACTTAAAAACATAGTTTCTTGCACATGAAGAATGCTAGGTATGAAAAACCTGCATTATGACCAAGAAAATATCAGGGTGTTACAAGCACCCTTCAATCTCTCTAACCAGAGAATTGAGAAAAGTCTGGCATTGCATGAAGAATTCTCTTTAAAGGTGAAGACCTCCATCTCAGCATCACTGCATCATATACAAGGAGTGGATAAAGACCCTACTGTCAAGAAATAACATGTTACAGTGCAAACCGGACCCACCTCAGTTCAGGACATCCCTGTCCCAAAGCAATCAGACTAGCATCTGTAAGGCGATTACATAAAGATGCACACAGCAAGGTCAGACCAGGGCACTTAAGACCAATTGTGGCAATAGCTTCATCTGTAATATTCTGTGGTGGAGTAAAGAGAACTGTTAAGTATCTCACCAAAAACAAATCCTCAAAGATTATATAATATGGCTTAATGCTCTCAAATGTCATTTATAGCACTTACATACTCATGGCAATGCACTAGTCTGGGGTCTCATAACTTCTGTACTGAGTTTTATTCTCAAACTTCAAAGACCTCACAAACTCGTGTACCTGGTCTCCTCAAATTTGGTCCTTACAGTGTCAACTACCACATAACTAATGGTAATTCCACCCAAAGTAATTTGCCACTTATCTTCAAATATCAAGTAAATCCTGCTCCAGGATACATGTACCTCTCAAAAGACATTCACATGCAACCAATCAAAGAAGAGCATAAGCTGTTTTTGGACTCAACCAATCAAAGTAGGGCATAATTTGCTTTTTGACTCAATGATGATATGGGTATCACATTAGAACCTATTTTATGTGCTTTCATCAGGTATACACATTTTTGGGTTAGCATTATATTTTGGCTCAAGATATGGTTGTTTAAAGTGGCAGGGGATCACCCCTGAGTAATGGCGAAGCTTCCTGGACAATACTGTCATTAACTGAGCCTGATATTTTGGTTCAAAAGTCTAGGCCTCCCTTCAACTGGCTGCAAGACATATATCACAGACACAAGCAAAACTATCATATGAACTTACTGCACACTGCTGGATGTTGAGCTTCATCAAGTTTTCAGAGCAGACTGCCAATTTCTCTATACCCTCATTACTTATCTGAAATGTATGCACGAAAACTTTGTTACGGCAATTGCCACAAGCATTATCATCTCCTGGACTGAGGATCACCAAAAGTTTGGTGCCAGCCATAGCAGATGGATAACTAATCTTGGGAAGAACTTGACCCAAAAATTAGGAAATAAATGTGTGGAAACTATAGCCAGAAGAAAATTTATTACTGTACCAAGCTATGGTACATATTAGCTTGTGGTATATTAGCTATAAAGAGTCTATCGCTTACAAACTTGGTATATTCACAGCAATAACTGTTTCAGCACAATTATACAAAGGTTATTATACAAACCATAGAACCATTCTGCAAAGAGAAACGATCAACAGAAAACAAGGAAAGTACAGTGAGCCAACCTGTGTGCAGCCTCGACAAAAGAATGTGTGTATCTTTGGACAGCCTTCTGCCAATGCTATCACCCCCTCGTTTGTGACATTTCTGCACCAGGAGACATCTAGGTAAGCCAAGAGGGGGCATCCTCGACCTTGCGCTGTGTTGCTGTAATGCATCAGTTATATAATCTATAAGGCTTCCAGGCAAATAAATACAGTAATAAAACTTGAGACACAGCAACAGTCTACTGTCTCTGTTTAACAAAACCCCAGATGGTAAGAATCAACACAAGAATAGGTTAACGACTAACTCTTATGTCATGGACTTTCATCTTGTGCTGTATCTCATCAAACTGGTGCTGTATTTACTTCACTTCCTCAATACCAGCATTCAATACTCACTAGGGCTTCTGGGAGGGCTTTACGAAAATACACGAAATGAAGGAGATTGGCCAAATCATTGTGTTACCCAATTAATATAACAATATAAGAGGAAATGTCAGACAGCATTGTTTCTAAGTGGCAGCTTGACTGGTTATGGTGTTGTGTTTCATGGGGATCACATACGGTCGACTCCGCTTAATCACCCTCCGCTTGATCGCCTTTTCCGCTTAATCGCCTCGTTTCCCAGGGAACCAAATTTTTTCTATATATCAGTCACTGGATAATCGCCTCTCACTCCGGATAATTGACCACTCTTCAGCGCCCGTGAATTCATAGATCAGTGGTTGAAGGATTACAGTTGACAAACAAATATGTACACAGACAGTTTAACTGCGTGATGGATGGCAGACCGGTTGACTGAGTGACAGCTGCCACACCGAAATAGGTGTGATAAGCCTTTCCTCCCCACCTCCCCCTCTTGTTGTCCCCCCGTCTCCTGTCCGATAATGCTAATGCGCTGAAAGCCATATAGACTCCCCCCCCCGCCTTCCGTCTCAGAGAGGCAGAAAAGTGAACATCGTATTGAGAATGTCTGGTAGATTTCGACTAGATCAGAGAATGTGTCATGTGGATGATCGGTTGATCCAGACCATGCCATCCTACTCCTTATTGTCTGCTGGGCTACTGCGAGGTAGCCAATGAGAGAGACCGCGGAGATCAAAAATTTTGTGCGCTACAATACCGTCAAACTCGAGTCTGTCCTAAGTCTGGTGACGAGAAGGCATCAATGCACAACATCAAACAATGACATCAAAGAAATTTAACCCCATTACCAAAAAATGACCAAAATTACTTTCTCCGCTTAATTGCTTCTCTGCTTAATCGCCCACTTCTTCCGTGATCCCGAGGATGGGCGACTGAGTGGAGTCAACTGTACTATGATTTATGCCTTTGATTAACACAATAGTCACCATACAACCGACCTAATCTTTGTGTGCCAGACCATCAATAGATAAAGGGAGTGGAAATTATTATGGCAGCAACTCATCATCAAATGTTTCCTGAAACTCAATTATCAGATTAATCTTAAAATTCTACTATGAATTCTGATTTTATTTTTTCTGAAAATATTCATCACTCTGCCATCCCTGTCAACATTCTGACTTGTATGTCTGAAATTTCAACGTATCATAAGTTGGCAAACTTGACCATAACTTACTTACCTCAAAGATTTTAAAGAGAGATCTGTGATTTTGGGACAGGAAGAAATATCCAGCTTGCGCAGCTTGACACTGTATTTACCTAAACTTTCACAAGTTCTGAAAATTATCAAACAAAAGCATAAAATTAATTGATTGACATGAAAACAAAACAGACCTTATTAATGTGGCATCAACAAATTATTTTGATTAAAAAAAAAAAATTCTGTGAACTTTGAATCCCAAGCAAAAAAGATGTATAATTTATTACTTAAGATCAACACAACCTTCAACACCCCCTGTCTCATTCTCCATCCCCTCCCCTCTGCTAAAAGAATGAAAATGCCAAGAGACACCATCCATTTTGTACATGTTTACCACTGCACAATGAGGTTTGAAAGAATTATGACCAAATACAACTAAATGCACCCCCAAGAATACTGCTATGAGTGTGGCAAGTCTTTCAGTCATAATAAGGAATATTTTTTAGTCTCTGATCCCCCTCCAGTAGTATGTAAACCAGCATTCTATGATGGCAACTCAACTATATTGATACTACAGCAAAATACAGTTATAAGTCGATATGCTTAAACAAGTTCAAATGATGAACTAAACTTTGTTATAAATGTAACTTTAGCATATGAATAGCTGGTGTGATGCGCTGCCTTCAGTGTGAGTTACGGATGACTGGTGCATGACTCTAATGAACTTCAATGGAGAGTCACCCTACATTTTAATACTAAAATCACTAACATTAACAAAGCTTGCTACTGAATGAAATAAACAGTATGAAATTAATATACTTACGCATCTGTGATATCCATACATTTGTTCAAGATTAAGGTTTCTATGTGTCTACACTGCTGTGCAAACGCTCTGGAAGGAAAAAAAACGCAAGAAACATTCATCCAAGAAATGGGTACACTATTTCTTTTACGTACAACAGAATAAGTGCGCTCATTCCCAGTTCCCACTGATTTCACATCTTTACAAATTTCAATTTCACATCATTACAAACTTTCATTTCCATGCACATGTTACATCATATTAATGCCTCAAAAAATGCATTTCTTGCTTTGAGAATAACACCACAAGCCCAGCATCAAAGAAAACTATCATGCTGTGATGATCAGGCTAAAAAATTTTATTCCATATCCTACACCAAACTTTACACAAATACTCATGTTCTTCTACTTACTGTAAAGCAGTGTCTGTTATACACTGACATCCCTTTAAACTAAGAGACTTGAGAAATCCACCACATCTTTGTGACATGTACTCCACTACTGGTCCCTGTTCAAACAAAGGAAATATTAAGTATACCAGTGCAGCACTTGGATACAATATGCATGTCCACAGACTGGCTATGGCAGAGATTTATGAGCAGTGAGGAAGAATAGCAAACAATTTTAGATCACTTTATATCTTAGATCAACAAGCAGAGTAACAAAAAGCATTCCACAAATGTGTACTACAGTCGGAGTCAGTCAACCTCAGGGTTAACTTGTGACGTTCTGTTCACCCATCTTCGTGAGGCCAGGCAATGCAAGATCAAATTTGAGAAAATCAGAAGATGAGATAATTTTGTAATTATTTTATTCTATTTACATGACTGCAAAATATAAAATGGCACCATACATATACCCACACAAATATGCAAACTCTCGGCTCCAATGTTTCAAAACTGTACACCACCCTCGACATGAAAAGCTCACCAATGAATTTTTCTATGCTGCCCTCTCCTTTCTCACTCTTTTGTCTTTTCCAAAGGACTATTTGAATACTCTGAACTTGCTTTATACAAACCTCTATGTCTGTTTGGAAATTGAAAAGGTCAATCCTCTGCCAATTGCTGCCATCCAAGGCCAGCATGTTCCAGTACTGAAAGATAAAACCAAACCAGGTAATTCTGAGTCAAAAACTCAACAGCCAACATAAGGTGCTAATTGGATTGGCCAGTGGAATAATACAAGTGACTGATATCAAAGTGATATAAAAAACTTGATCAAAATATGTCTTAATTTATGTGGTGCATGGAAAAACTGACAGAAATCTCTTTAGACAGGTAAACACAATCTGTTTCTTCTTCTTCTTTTTCTACATTCCCTGTTATGATTTAAACTGCTCTTTTGAGGAATTTGATGATTCTCTACAGGTCCCCAAAGACCCCTTACAGTTTAGTACTCATGTCAGGTGCATTTGGTCAAATTACTCTTGGACAGTCTGATATCCCAGACAGGTCTGCAGAATATGCAGAAGTGTCTGTTGCTCCTGACAGCAAGTGCATATAATCAGTTTAAATTTAACTTTTCTGACAGCAGTACCTTTTACAGCATGTCACACATACCTTTGACACCTGAGCACTCCGACATAATGATACCACATCTAGATAAGAAAAGATGCTGCAACAAAGAGAAAAAAAGGAAAATTGGTATAAAAATCCTTATTTCAGCATGAAACCTGCTACACAGACAGCACAATTCTGAGCAGGGACTATTAGTTATGCAGCATATTTGCCAACTTCCTTAAGCTGGCAACTTTTTTGTGAAAGTCAGTTTCGGTAAGATTTGTTGAAATCTCTGTTGCAAATATGAGGATGTTCTGGGCAATGCATTTATTCTTTCAGTGATCAATTTTTCACGCTTCTTTTCTTTCAGGATAATACACTTCTACATGCAATTACTTGGGTTTGTACCTAACATAACGGAATTTTTAAGAGGATCTTCATGATAAAGAAAGAGATACTTTACTGAAATATGAATATTCTGTTGATCAATTTCCACAGAGTTAAACAGTTTACCAAATTAATTCTACTGCACAAAAAATAAGGAACATCATTCAAGGAGGACAGGACACCCTATCAGTGGACAACAAAATGGACTGCTGCATAATATAGTACCTACCGTAGCAGAAGCTCTTTGGGAAGTTTTTTATTGATTAAGGCATCATCTTCATATGTATACTGGGAAATCTGTTCCAGGAATTAAAACAAAAGAGTAACATTAACAATGAAACATGAAATTCAAAAGACAAGACCAAACCATTTTTTTTTTTAAAAGGGCTGCTTGCACTCTATGGCCTACCAAGAAATATTTCATCAGATTTTGGATACATCCATATTAGGCCAATGTCAAAGGATCAGCCGAACGAGAAATGGGCTGGCAGCTGTAATGTCCACTTTGCTAAGTGGAGAAGAACTTTGTTTGATCCCAAAAGTTTCTTTAGTCTTTATCTTCTAAAGCAGTTGCCTTTTTCAGAGAAATCATCAATGACACATTTGTAAATTCTTTTATGCCTGCTGCAGCTGAGCTATCAGTGGATGTGTCATATTAAAAATGATTTTCATTGACCACTTGACTGCCTTATGCCCGAGAAATTCTCGAGGCCTGTGACATCATTGTTTTATTTGGAAGGAAATGGAAAAAACTGCTTTACTACAAACATTTTACTTGTTCATTGGCTCAGTATAGTCTCTCCCTTAGAAAAGAATCAGTTATGTAAACAAAAACCTCCAATCTTCTGATGTCTGTACTTTGATTTGGAGAATTTATGTGAGATCCCTGACAGTGAAGGGTTAAGTAACTTCATAGTTCACTTTCTCAAATGTCACTCAAACACTGCCTACTCGTAATATGATCACAAAGAACCACCACAAACCAACTATACTATTGTTTTGTGGACAAGGTGGAATGCAAATTTTCACAGAAATGCAAGGACCCAGAGAATGATCACAGTTTTCAATACAACCTCAGGAATTATCATTGTGTTTCCACAACATGGCGCATGGACTTATAACAAAAACAACAAACAAACAAAAAAAATTAACTTCATATTCTTAAGAAACACTGTAAAGAATATTTCAATATTACTCTGTTGCTGCATGTGATGTTGACACTGATCGATGATGCATGGAGGAATAAGGATAAAAAAATTGCTTGTACACACTGGATGGTAACATGCAGAGGAAGGGTGCTGATTATCTGGTAGAACAAAACAGTAGTAGACACCTAGATGACACCAAGATATATACCTATACCTTTATATATACCTATTTACCTTGTACCTATATAACAGACTTTTAATATTTTATACTTTTTTTCTTGCTCATTTTGTGATGCGTTGTATGAACAATAATCAGAACTGTAAAGGTAAAAATTCCCAAGAATGCAGACTTCACAAAACAGAATTCCATTTCAGGTCATTGGGCCATCTTTCCTTCCTCTTGAACAGTAAAGAGTTAAGCTCAGCCAAAAAAAAAAAATGATACCAGATCACCAAAGAAAAAGTCCCAAAGGAGAGCAATCAAGGCTTACACTTGTCCAGTCAAAGTTGCCTGGTGGAGCTCCATTTTTAGAGTTACTCCTCCGCTTTCTTCTGGCTTTGTCCTTGAAAATATAAAAATACATGCCACTGCATCAAGAAAAATCCAAAAAGAAATTGCTACACTAGTCTGAGTTAGCAATTATACCATCATAAATCTCACCCGAACAGAAAATATCAGAGGTCAATCTGAATTCGACGGTAAACACCATAAGACAACAGTGAATGAATACTATGACATAAATCTGAATCTGGATTGTGGTACTTAACCTTGGGTTTTCGGCTTCACATGATGCACTGTGATGGTCAGTCTTTCCATTTTATAAAATTAAAGAGATCTGTGAAATTCATACTGAATTTAGAGGCTGCAAATGTAGAGCTAGAACGTGTGGACATGGAAACATGCATGAAAGGCTTCATCCAAGCACTAGTTCTAGACGGAGAGGCTGAATTTACACTACCATTCTCGGATATCAGTGATGTGATGGACTTTACGGTGCAGTGACTCCGTGGAAGACAGGCAGTTGACTTAGATGACAAGTCAAATCGGGATAACAAAGCAATGCACAATTAACTTCACAATTATGCCGTCTGAAGTCTGATCATCAAGCACCAAGATGGGCTCACCAAGGGACAGCTATAGTCTATAATTAATTCAGTTTTCTTATTTCACCAATACTGGTATCCACTGTAACAAATATCTGTACTGTCACAATGTGTGACAATCTGTATTTAGACTGATGTAGTGCACATGTGATCATACTGGTTACAGCTAGAAATTTTAATTGACTTGATAAATCCTTCAACTTCCAACTTTTGTTTGTAATAATGAATAGACCAGCTGATCAACTTATTTTACTACAAAGGAACTATGAAAACAGAAAGACACACAAGAGGATCTTCCCCTCTCCCCCCACTCCTTTCAGTTTCAAACCACCCCACGCGAGTTCTCGGGCCATTACAACAATACTGACAATGACAACATGAGACCAGTTATCTACAAGTACAAGCCTAGATCTAGATCAAAATAACAATCTTTCGGTAATTTAAACACACTGTGGGTCCATCCTCTCTTTAGAAATCGTAGAAGGTTTCGACTCACCATTCTGCAAGCCTAGTTAGACCGATGACGACACAATGTCAGATGTTCAAAAAGATCTCATGTTTTTTTGATACCCTTCCTTCAGCCTACAAAGAGAAACAAAGCCCTTTCCTTCAGTCTTCAGCATTTCCGATTGTCAGGTCCGTAGGTGATTATGGCCTTGTTCCCAGTCATAAGAAAATCGATGGATTCAGCTTACCTCTGATTTATTTTTCGAGTGGTTGCTGTAATGATTGTTGTGATTGTGGTTATTCATGTCTCCACGCCATAAAACCAGAAAATTGTGCAGAATTACTTCTCAACACAGTAATGGTAGCAAACAAAAAGAAAATAATAACATGAAAATACACAGCCTAATGCCTCTGATAGGGCGCTGTTCATTGGTCGAAGTATCGTGACGTAATTGAGCCTCATGTTTTCGCTGCGAGAAAAGTACCCAACAAGTCACGTTTCTTGTGTTTAAAGAAGAACAACAAATTCATTTTATTTGTTTTCATGTCTCTTGTGATGTCATGACAAAAACATATCAATATTTTAGTTCAACATTATTAGTTTCTCGTGATCCGGAAATAGATCATGATGGCCAATGAAAGCCATGGTTTGTAGTGAAATACCCAGCTGATGGGCACTTGCCGTCAATGTTTTGGTTCTAAAATGATGTCACACAGTTCTCATTTTGTGACCAATCAAACGTCAGGGCCCGGGATTTTCAACACGCCCACTTTTGGTGTCGATGGCCATCGACACACAAACTCGGACCGTTTCTAACCGAAAATGCTTCGGAAAGTGCCAGATTTTCGCAGGTAATTGAAACAGTGTTAGCTCGTTTTTATTTGTATTTTGATACGACCATAAAATTGATGTCGTTTTAACATACTTGTAAATTCTCAGTCACTCTATACTAACTTTGTCGGCCGTGGAATAGCCACCACCTAACTCATAAATGGCATAAATTTATGGAACCATTAACTCTGGGATAGACAACCGCGAACGCAACTATCCGTCAATGAAAATTGGCCGGAGAAGAAAGAGGGGGACAGAGGGGGAGAGGATCCGTGAAATGCAATGAAGAAAAACCGCCATTGGCACAGGGCTGATCTTTAATTTGAAAGACAGTTTTAAACAAATTAGATGTGGTTATCATCAACGTCGACATCACCATCATTATTACGTTTGTACTATTAACACCATATAATATTATTATTATTATTTTGTTGTTGTGAGAAATGTTCTGCACATAAACGCATGACCAACTTTTAATTAAAGGAAAGGTACAATAAATTACATAAGTTCCACAGGAGCGGTTTTAGGCATGGGCATGATGGGTGCCAAGTCTCCGCGCTTGTAGGAAGCCCCGCGCTGAGGAACGAGAAAACTGTAATAAGAGGAGAGGGAGGAAAAGAGAGTTGAGTAGAGAGAGGAGAAAAGGAATGAGCAGAACGAGTCTTATTTTTATGGTGAATCCTGTACCATGACAGAGTTGACCCTAAGAATGACCGTTTTATGATTTTGCAGGGCCCAGGCAAAATCTTCCTATGTGGCCTTCTTAACTGCTGGCATGGATGGAATACCTTTAAAATAACAAAAAATATTGATTCAATATCCTCTCTCTTTTAATCTCTCTTTCTCTCTCTCTCTTCTCTCCTTCACTCTCTCTCTCTCTCTCTCTCTCTCTCTCTCTCTCTCTCTNCTCTTCTCTCTCTCTCTCTCTCTCTCTCTCTCTCTCTCTCTCTCTCTCTCTCTCTCTCTTCTCCTTTCTTTTTTCTTTCTTCTTCTCTGTGTTTTCCACAGAGATAAGGAACTCTTTTTTTAATTCTTTTCTCTTTCACTACGGGTTGTACTGGATGGGGGCCCTTCCCCTTTCTTGCCTCCAGGGCCTTGCGGACCCTAAATATGCCTCTGGTTTTACATAAAAACTGTGTTTTTAGCTCCTTGCAATTCTGTGTCTAAACAGGAATTCCTATATGAATGTAACCGGGTGGAAAGGCAAGGTAGGCCTATATTATTATAGCATTCTATTCTATATTCATTAACACTAAGGGGGAGGAATGTGCGCTCAGTCTGATAATTATTTGATGTTACGCATTATGTAGGAAAATGTGTCACCAGGCATTTTACCAAATAACTGTGAAAAGTCAATTTTGAGAAGAAGGGCCGGAAAAATCTACATTAGAAATTTCCTGTCCCTATCGGGAATCGAACCAGGGTCTCTCAGTTTGCAAGTCTGAACGTGTTACCACTACATCTAAGGGGCGCTAACTTCACAACAAGTTTATTCTTAAATACCTACTACCTGAATATGTGACTATATAATGTTCATGTGTGAGCCTAATATTCACCCGTGAACCTAACACACTTCCCGACGGCTCATATGAACATTCATGCACAGCGATATCAGAGACATGGGTGAAATGGAGAAAAATGCACTATTCAGCACTTTGGTGCGCTGTGCCCAATTTTTGTTGCATTGCAAACTGCATTATAATATTGTCTAATATCATCATCGCACTGTCTGTGTGTATCCAGAATCACTGGGGTGGGAAGGAGGTGGGTGAAGGTACGCATGGCCTTCACCTAATTTTACCCCTTAAATACAGAGCTACATTTTTAGCTGGAGAATGATGGATCCTTGCTGGGAATTGTTGTACTTTAGTTCAGATTTTACTGAGGCTCACAAATTCGTGTTACACACATGAGGAATAGAATATTTGTAGAAGGATTTTTCTTTCTCATCACTTTACAGATGTTGATTCGACCTTTCTTACCACTGAAATTAGTTGTTTACACCTTATAAGTAATGATATTGTATGTCAGCCTACTATGACCCATATCGAGGGGTTAAAGCAATAATGTCATATCTGCAAGAATGCTCTTTTGAGGTATAGGAGTTTGAATTTTTGATGAAAGCTGGGAAATCAGAAATTTCTTTGTATGGTCATAATAATATGTTGGCTTTGGGTTGTTTTTTTTTTTTTTTTTTTTTTTTTTTTTGGTGACATGTACACACTTTAAGCACTTGAATAGCCTCAGTTTTGCAGATATTCTAGTTCATTTGAAAAATCAGTTATGACAAGTAAACACCTGAAGTTTTGCAGACATGACATTCTTGGTTCAACCCCTCGATATATAACATCTCCATAAGGTTAAGAAGGCCCTGTAGGCCTAGGCTTGGTTTTCACCATGAAAATCTGTATTATCTTGAATGTAGGTCGTTTCGCCTGACTTACAGTGGAGCAGCAGCTCTCATAAAGTAGCTTATGCTGATAAAGTGTTAGTCTATGTTTTTCTTACAAAGTAAAGTAGGCCTAGTGATCAAGAACAAACTTGAAACGTTTTTTCGTTGAGGTAAAGACCCAATGTTATAAGTTACTTTAGCCTGATGAAACTCTTAAAGGGACAGGGGAAGCTATTTGCTTCACAGCCTAAAAAATCCATAGTATTTTTTCATAAATTTTCAACCCCTTGCCCATTTCCTTCGCCCAAGCGCTCCCGAGAAAACGCAGCTTGAAAGTCGGGATTTTCACACCCTGCGGGCCGCCATGACTGGTCGTCCGGTCAGCGCGGGAATAAGGCTTGACGTCAGAAAGCGAGAGGCAAGCTAGACTAGTGTAGTCATTATGCAAAGAGAATTATCCACATGCAATAACTTTCGTTCCAAGCTCTTAATATTATGCCTTTTTTTCATTTATCGTTGAGAAAAGTCTTTTGTTAAACTGTGTGAACAACTGCCCGACTTTGATCCCGGTGCTGTAGCCTTAGAAAAGGGAGAATAAAATAATATTTGAGAAAAAGGAACATCTGTCTGACCCTATTTATTAATGTTTGCACTGTCTTTATTTTCTTGTCTGCTGTGTAGTTTAGTGAGCGCTTACTGGCCTAAGGTTCTTACAATATAAAGTTATTATTTGCTTGAGGATTTAGATGCCGCCACAGCCGAACTTTCTGTGCTTAGGAGCGGCACTAGTTGTGTCACTAGTCATAAATCAATCAAAAGGCTTAAAAGAGCAGATCAAAAAGGGGGCACATCGACGTGAAATTTATTTTGACATTCTT